>JARJLG010000042.1:0-520078 GCA_029448575.1 Mycena maculata | reverse complement strand
TCCCTCCGCACGCTCCGGTGACACCGACCTCAAAGTCTTGATGACCGGCACTTCATCAAATTCTGGGGCCTCCGCGTCGAGCGCCTCCAGGTCGTGAATGAGCTGGAGGGCTCGAGCGGCCTCCTCGGATGCCACCTCCGCGCGTTGCGCCGCCTCCTCTGCCTGCTCCTGGTACGCTGAGATCATGCGTGCCCGGCGCTGCTCCCTCTCGTCGTAGAAGCGCTGGACTGCCTCGTCCCGCAGCTCCATCGTCGTTGCGCGCGCCTTCCCCTTCCCGGAATTCTTGCCGTTGCCGACGTCACTGCGGTCACTGCCGCTGGACCCTTCGCGCCCACTGTCGTTGTTTCCATGGCTCGACATTGTGTTTTGGTAATTGAGTGCCAGAGGTGGTGGTGGTGCGAAAGAAAGAAAGGTCTGAGTCAAAACCAACAGCACGTGACTTTTTGATCTTGTTTATTTTCCCACGCTTCTTCATTGTTCGACAAACTTCATTCCTTTTGGGTTCCTCATGGGAGAGGAACCTAAGAGGGGGATACTGTTATATCCATGCAACATCCCCAGTCTTCTCGTCGACCTTCCGGTAGCTCCGGTAGGTTCCGAGGCTCCGGTATACTACCGGAGCCTCCGAACCATCCGGTACCATCGGGTTTTTACGCAATGAAGGATTACTGAGCGTTTCCCGTTTATCCGTCTTCCTTCCTTTTCACTTATTGTCATACGACTTCTCATCAGCCCATCTGACTTGACTTATTGTTAAGAACCACTCTCCTTCCTTTTATGGAATACAATTAGATACTTAGTATAAATACGTCTTTAATATGTCCTGTACGTCAGATTGATAATTGACGTTGCTTGGCTCACTTCCCTTGCACTGAGTCCTCTCCGTTCTCTCCGGTTCCCTCCGGTACTCCGACTTGTCTTCCTCTATCGGGTACCTGCCGGTTAGGGTAGTCACTCACCCTTGACCCCCTGTGGTGTTGTGATCCTCCTCCGTATACATTCCGGACCCTCCGGCTCTCCGACACTCCGACATACCGGAGCCTCCGGTCACTCGGTCATTTACTCTTCGGGTCCACCCCGGCTCGGTATATAACAGCTCCCTGGATCAGCCGCTTTTTTGTCAGGTTTCTCAAAATCTGGCCTCAAAAAGCCACTTTGGAGGACAGGGTCGGCCAATTTGGAGTCTAAAAAGGCCACTTTTCGGACAAGGAAATCACAAATTTTCGCCCTCAAAAAGCCACTTTTCCGGACAATCCTTTGGTGGAGCTTCCCGTGGCCTCACAATTCCCTAGTGCGCATATCAATTTATTTTGTGAGATTATCCCTTACATTCAGCTGTGGGCACAATATTTTTATGAGTGGTGGAAGGCTCGGTCCAACCTCCGAAATTGCGCCTTGAGCTTGTCCGAGCGGACAAATTCACCGCGCAATACTCGTGGCAGAGTCTATTTTTACCAGTTGACCCGGCGCCTTACGGGGGCTACCGGCCGGCGGGGGTTTCTCGAGAAACCCGGGTGCTTATTAACACAGCAAATATTGGAGGCGTTTCTCTGAGGAACCGGGTTTCTCATTAGAATTATCCTTACGGCTGGCCCGTTTCCACTGCCACAGCAAATGTGTCCGTTGTTATCTTTTTGATCTTCCAGAACTCTCTCGGAATCGTTCGGCACGGTGGACTGCAACAGAACTCACCGGTGCTCCATCTGCCAGAACACCTGCCTCACCAAACGAACTACCTCCGTCGCTCCGGCTAGCAAAACAGCTAACGCTCCCCATTGCGGAATCTAGCGCTACAAAATCGCTATCTCAATCACCGCTGACCAGTAAATAAATTGGATGGCATGTGTATAACAAATAACACCTGGACAAGTTCTCGTAGCAAACATTAACTTAAATAACAATATAGCTCGGGGACACTCGCGAGTTCAAGCAGGAATCCCTTTCGAGGCATGTTCCGGGACCGGACAAAATTTTGGGGTTTTAGGCCGCAAGCCCAGGTAAAGTGATTATCATAGGTCCTGTTCTAGCTGTGTTCTCAATTCCTTTTTCTAGGTCGATCGGGGGCGGGGTCGCCACAGCAGGTATGGCAGGAGCCAACCAAAACACGGGGTATCGTCTCTGGATGTTGTTGATTAACAGTGCAGAGACCAGGACGAGTGTCGAGGAAAGGAGGACGACAGGGAGGTAATACCATCCCATTGGGTAAACCTCGGGGCTGACAGCTGCGAGAAGAGCCGTCGCGCCGGCAGGCGGGTGTGTCGTCTGGGTGATCTGCATTACAACGATGGCGACGGCAGCTGAAAGCGAGCCGGCCAGCCAACGAAGCTGGTCGAGGCGCTCGGTCGGAAGAAGGCCGAAGAGCTTCGTGACACAGACACCGATGAGGGCGCTGATGAAATGACCTCCCATGACTGCTCGAGGCTGGGCAAATGGTGACTCTATGGCCCCGTAGCAGAGGACTGCAGAGCCAGCCTGGAGAGATGAGTTAGTTCTGAGTCTTCGACCGAATTGTTGATAACTTACATAACTGGCAATTATGGATGGTACATGGCGCCGCAGAAAATATTGCGAATAGCCGAAGACAGCCTGAAGGACCGAAAGACCGAGGAATGCGCCGATGAATGCCCAGAACCACATAACGTAGTCGGGTTGCTCAGGTGGAGGTGTGGAACGGTAGCCAAACCAGCGAGAGGTCCAGTGAGGGAGGCGTGCAAGGGGACTCTGGTAGGAAGTCATTTCAACACTTTGGCAGTCGGAGATTTCCATTCAAGTATAAATATGAAAGCACTG
Source organism: Mycena maculata (assembly GCA_029448575.1). Classification (NCBI taxonomy): domain Eukaryota; kingdom Fungi; phylum Basidiomycota; class Agaricomycetes; order Agaricales; family Mycenaceae; genus Mycena; species Mycena maculata. The sequence continues at coordinate 517,288 of JARJLG010000042.1, read as the reverse complement.
GGTGTTTATGGGACGCGATATCACCCAGTCATCCGGAGTCCAAGAAACCATGAGGTGAAATTCCATGATCCATGCTCTTTTCATTGGCTGCGCATTGGCACGCCCAAATGGAAAGGCGACTCAACCAGAAATAGACTCCAGCGTGCGAAAGTTGTGAAAGCCAGAGGCTTGGCGGTGACCCGAAATACCTGTTGGTCTCATTCTTCGAGCTGGACATCGAGGAGTCGCTTTTAACACTACCGGGTGCTACTTCACCCTGTACAAAGAGCGCTTGTCGTTGTTCTAATACTGATAAAACGGATCGCGAATGATTGTTATTGGCCTTGCGTCTATCGCAATGTGGTAGTAACGTGTCCCTTGTTTGTAATGAAAGACAGTTACTAAATACCTGCGTCTCATAGTGAAAATGGGGCTGTAGGTCAGGTGGAGTTCGTAATCAGCCTGCTTGCGAGATGCAACGGTTAGGAAGGCAAAGTCACACGAGCGAACACTGTAGGGGGGACAACAACTATATTACAGGGCAAAGTACGGGTCGTATATATAGGTAAACAAAATTGCAAAGGGCTATAGCTCAGGTAGGAAAGGTGTACAATGCTATCTAAGGGTCGTCCATGATCTGTAGATACTAGACAAAGCTCTATGGAGATAGCATTGTAGCTGTATTGACAACCCAAACAAGGATAGGACGCGTGGCAGGTCTATTTCAATAGCAATACTTGGGGGGAGAACGTTGCCGTGGGCAGGTTAGTACTGTATTATTTTGACCAAGTGTTCATAGGGTTAAGTATCTCGGTCTTCGGGAATCACCGGCTGTTGATGGGCTGTGCATCAACTGACCGATCATTTGCCAGTGGGTGATACAGATACAGCACCTCTTGTCTTGAACCATCGTCCGTCTACGTGGAGGTTCGCACTTTTGCCTATTCCCCTGGGTTTTCTGATGCCTTACCCATGTCATTCACAAGCTTCATTCCGACTGGCACCTAACCACTACTTGACGTCGTCCACGCGAAGATAAAGATATGGAGCTTCAACTTCCACAAGAACTAGTGCACAAAATAATCGACGAGCTTCATGAATCTCCGTCGTCTCTCCAATCCTGTGCGTTAGTTGCACACGCATTCGTATCCCAGAGCCAAATGCACCTGTTCGCGCGAATGGAGCTCAAAGAAGACTCTCCCTCTTCTCCGCGCCGCTTCCGCGACCTGATATCGACATCCCCGCATCTTGCCCTGCATGTCCGAAGTCTGGCCCTCGAATGCGACGCGGAAAACTGGGAATCCGTCTCCCCTATCCTCTCCGCGGTCGCGCGCCTCACGCACCTGGAGCTGGTGGCAAACAAGCGGCTGTATTTCCAGCTCCAGCCGCGGCCCGCCCGGGCGCCCTTCCACGCGCCATTCTGTTTCTCGGCGCTCACGTCCATCGAGCTGCGGCATTACGAGTTTCACGACGCGGATCAGTTCCGGGCCCTCCTCATCAACGCCGTGCGGCTCGAGTCTCTGGAGCTCGCGAATATCGTCTTCGCCCATCCGTCGCTGCGGCCCGCTGCCCCGCGCATCGCGGCCCCGAGAGCCGTGCTGTCCACATTAAATCTGTGGAACATGGGCGGCGCGGCGGTCACCGCGATCCTGGACGCGCTCGATATCACACACATAACCACCTTGTTGGTCTACAACACCCCCATCTCGCCCGTCCTCCGCGCGAACGCATCTGCCCTCACCAAGATCCAGATCTCCGCCATCAGAATCGGTGCGTCTCCGCTGGGTGCCGCGCTCCGCTTTTGACGCGCATTTCAGCGACGGCCGATGCGTTCGACGCCGCGGGGCCGGTGGTGCTCGCCGCGCTCAAGTCCCTCTCCCTGCACTCGTACGTTGCGAGCGGCCTGCCCGAGCTGCTCAGCCACTTCGGCGGCCTGCAGTGCCTGCCCAGCCTGGAGAACGTGACGGTCATCTTCACGCACTCGAGCGGCCACACGTACGCATACCCCGATGCGTGGCGGAACCTGGACACGATGCTGCGCGTTCTAGTGGAGGAGGGCACGTTGAAGACCGTCAAGGTGTATACTGGCTATACGCACGCGGAACTGCCGACGCAGCTGCGGTCGTGGATGCCCGCATCGGATGCTGCGGGTGTGTTGTCGATTCTTACACCGGACAGCCCGGACTTTGCTGGTTCGTCATGGCGCCGTTCTCGTGATGGTGGGCCACTGATCCTTTTCCGGGTGCGTCCAGCAGCGTAACACGGGCTCGTTGGGTACCACTTCCCATCGGGTCGCTCATCAGCAGCTGCGGTGGTTGAACCCGTTTGCAATGGCAAGTGTAGCAGTCTGGATCCGCGAGAGGATAAGACCCCGGATAATATCAAGCTCGGCGGGCCGATCGCGAGTTGCAGTAGATGTACAGCGTACTGGGCTACACCACCCTCTTGAGGCTGCAGATCTCGGGCACGCCAGACGTCGAACAGCTGGAAGGTGAGAACTCTCAGAGGTCGAACCGGATTTGCTGCGCTCAGCGATTTAACATTATCCGGGCGCGAACCATCCGCCCCTGGGCCCTGTATTAGCCTGAATGAGACACAACATGTCTAATTATTGAATAGAGAACAAGACAGAAAAAAATCCACTGAGGACCCAACCTGGAGTCGACCCGCCGCGCACTTGTGACCTGGTCCGGGTGCGAACCGTCGCTACGGGGTCTTGTAAGTTATCCCCCCGCCGTGTAACCTGCTTTGGTGCGCAACAGCGTTCCCGCCGTCATATACCGTTTCAGATCTCGCCCCCTGCCGTGTAACCTGCTTTCGGCCTCGAATAAAAACGGGATGGGTCCGAGCTCGAAACACACACTACAGAGGGACTGTCGCAGACCCTCGCTCCGGAAATACGCGCGCTTGGCGCCGAGGAGGGGTGCGAACCGCGCGCTGTCGGGGCTTATTCCTGCCGTGTAACCTGCTTTGACCGAGAAGAAAACCGGGGTGAGTTGGCTCGGAGCACGCAGCGAAAAATGCTTATGAACCGCCCCGGAGTCGAACCAGGACCTCCCGATGCAACCAACATGTACCCAAATTTTAGGCGGTGCGGGCGCGAGCCATTCGCTTCTGGGTCTCATCCCTGTTACCTCGAACCTGATTCAGAGGGAACGAAGACCGGACGGCTATTACCGATGGCGATCTGCAAAAGTAGTCAGTCTTCAACACTACGCCGGATATTACCGACCGACGAGGCCGCCACTGCATTCGCCGCGGGCGGTGCGTCAGGTCTTTTCATTTTCCGAAGTGAGAAAACGAAAATCGAGACTGGGCACTGGCACATGAAGACCGAGCCTGGAATCGAACCAGGACCAGGGCCCGCCCAGTGACACCTTCAGGTCGTACTCACAAAGCGGCTCGCCGCTTTATACAGGCGGTTCGAGGCGTTATTTGAGGGATACCTGTGGCGTTGCTGCCAGAGGTTCGTACGGAAAGAAGAAGTCGCATCGGCCCCTCGGCCGATCGGCTTTTCCCAGTATGAGTGGCAGTGTCATTATTTGGCTGCGGCCCTTGAAAAGGCGCTCTTTTTGCTCTCATTTGGCTCTCGTCTTCCACGTTCCGCCTTCGCGTCGCCCCAAATGCTCTCCGCCGAGCTGAATATCCGGACCTACGCCACCCCACCGACGTCCACGTAGCCCAACCTCTTACGCTTCCCCCCCCGTACGTTTCCCCTCCTGCCCTCCCGCGCCACTTTTTTTCCGCGATGACACAAATACATGTCAAACTAGTAACGAGTGCCCTTGAGGGCGCGATGTGTACATCTATATCCTAGTTATACTGATCCTCCCTCCTCTTTTTTCTCTGTTTTTGGGATATGGGAGTTTGCTGACGATGTTCTCTTTGCAGGGAGGTAATTTGATGCGATGAGCAGGAGAGTCAGCAACGGTGAGGTTGCCAGCGGACGAGCTCTCTTGAAAGCTGATCTTTCCTTTCCGCAGATTCCTTGCCAGCCACCACGACTACGGTCGTCGACGTATGCTGTACACGCACAGTCAGGTAAGCCCAGTCCTCCCTCCCCTCCGACATGATGTCTATATCATCCATAAAATACAAGCGCGCGGTCTTTCGCGCGCCAGGCGTACACAATCGATACCTGATCCCTCCCCCTTATTCTCATCTTGCGCTGTTCGCTGACACTCCTTTGCTGCAGGTGCTGTCCTGGATGTGGGGAGGTTTTGAAGACGTATATACCATTGTGTATGTAGCACCCTCAGTACCCGTCCCGCAGCCCAGCTCTTCGCGCGCGTCCATGAGAGCGGGAAGAGGGAAGAGGAGTCTATACAAGCCACCGCGCCCACTATACCACGACTCGTGCTCGTCCCCGCACCGCCATCGACATCGTCGTAGCACATGAACACGGTGCCTGCCGAATCGTGGGACGCTGGGACCACATCATGGCAGCGCGCAGAACACGATACACCGCCTGCCAAAAATGCTGTGCCTGTCCCTCCTCCCCTCATCCTGACTCCTCATCGCACAATGACCACCCTCCCACCCCTCCACACCCAACACCCCGTCCCCGCCCCCGCGCCGACCAAAATCCGCCTCGCCCTCCTCGCGACGGCCCTCTGCGACGCGCTCGGCGCGCCCGCCGAGTTCTGCGCGCGCGCCTCCTTCGCGTTCCTCTCCACCATGGCGCCGAACGAGAACTTCGGCCTGGGGCCCGGCGTGTGGACGGACGACACGAGCATGGCGCTTGCGCTTGCGCGGTCGTTGGCGACGTGCAGCGGGGGCGAGGGTGCATCCACACCTACAACGGGGGGCGCGCGGGGCGGGTTCGACGCGGCCGACCAGCTCGACGCGTACTTCCGCTGGTGGCAGGACGGCGCCCTCAGCGCGACGGGGGAGTGCTTCGACATCGGGACCACGATCTGCCGCGCCCTCGGGATCTACCGCGACGCGCTCCGCGCCGCCGGCGTCGCCCCGCAAACGCAAACGCAAACGCAAGTTGGGACCACGGCACAGGAGGCGCCGCGCCGCGCAGCAGCGGAGACCGCGCTGGCGCGCATCGCGCGCGACCTGCGCGGCGCCGGCTTCGGCGGGAACGGCTCGCTCATGCGCGTGCTCCCCGTGGCGCTCGCGTACCACCGCGCCCCCGCCGCCGCCGCGGAGTACGCGCGCCGCTCGAGCGCGCCGACGCACCCGAACGCCGTCTGCGGCGAGGCGTGCGCCGCGTGGGCGGCGTGCGTTGCGCGTGTCGTCGCGGGCGCAAGTGCCGGTCCAGGGCCGGGTGGCGCAGGTGGGGAAGGTAGGATGACGAAGCTCGACGTGCTGCACCACTTCGCGGCGTACCCCTGGAGCGCGGACGCGGGCGCGCTGCGCGCGGCGCTCGCGCCGGACGTGCCCCTCCCCGCGGGCGTGGCCGCGCCCGCGGCGGTGGAGGCGCACTACGCGGCGCACCACCGCCTCATGCGGCTGCGCGCCGCCGCGCGCGTGCCCCCTTCTCCGTCGCCCGAGGCGCACACGCGCGCGCTCCTCCCCCCCGCCGCCGCGCTCCCCTCGTCGGGGTACGTCGTGCACACGCTCGCGGCCGCGCTCTACGCGTTCCTCGCGACAGCGTCGTTCGAGGCGGGCGCGCTGCTGGCGGCGAACATGGGCGACGACGCGGACACGGTGGGCGCGGTGTACGGGGGGCTCGCGGGGGCGTGGTATGCGGCGGAGGACGTGGGGGGAGGCGAGGGCGGCCTCTTTTGGTCCCCGCGGGTGCGCGCGTGGCGCGATGCGCTCGTGAGGCGGGATGTGATCGAGGAGGTCGCGGAGGAGCTGGTCGGGTTTGCGGGACGGCAGGCCTGAAGTGCCTCGTCGTACTCTTGTATTGTTTCTCGGAGTTTTGTGTACGAAACGTAACGCGATTCAGATTTCAATTTCAATTTCTGCGTCATTACATACTAAAAGAGCGTGGACAGCCAGGCCCCGGCGACCGGGCGTGCAGCAACAGTGGTGGTAACTAGAGCACAGTAGAGTAGCTGACAAGCAGTAGCAATCACAACAGGGGGCAATAAGTAGAGCGATAAATAGAAGTCCAGAGTGCGACCAAGTACACCATAGAAAGGAAAGAGCGGACGCCGAGGGAGGGACCCAGACGGCGGAAAAGACGCGCGACTAGCACTGGTCGACGAGCTTGTTTTTCGGGATGCTCTGCTTGTAGTCGTCGACCCACGTCGTGAGGAGCGGGTTTGTGTACGCCTCGATGTACCTGCAGACGCGGGCAATGAGCATGCGACCCGCGATGAAGCAAGGGGCGGGGACGACGCACGTATCGATGTACGCCTGCGTCGGGAAGTCGGCCGGGTCGCACCCGATGTTGATGCTGTCGGGGTGCTGGTACACGCGGATCCAGTCGATGCGCATCGACGCCGGGAAGACGAGGTCGGCAAAGTCGACGTAGCCGAAGGCCTTGGATATGCCCAGGTTCGCGAGGATGTACTGCGCCGGCGCCGGCGTCGGAACGGGTTCGGGTCAGGGGGGAGGGAGGCGGACGCACCATGGGCTCCTGCGGAATGGGCCGCGCTGCGATTTCCGACTCGGTGTCGGCACCGACGCCGGCGACGTTGAGCGTCCACGCCACCTTGTTGTTCGCGATCCACGTAATGTACTGTGCCAGCGGTGAGCCGCGCGCTGGAAACGAGGAGTATAGATGCCTACGGCGCTGTCATAACCCGGCACGTACTCGAAGCCCTGCACGGCATAGCAGTCCTGGAGAAGCTGGTAGCAGTTCTGGTCTGCGCAGCCGTCAGTAGCCTGCGAGAACAAGCAAGAGGAGGGGAGCAGCACGTACTGGTCTGGGAGACGACGGACGTCGCCTGCTGGTACACCCCGCCCGAGTACGAGTTCTGGTTCGATGTCGCGGGGTCCGCGATGTACAGGTTCGCCGTTGAGTTGTCCCAGATGTACGCGGCGTTGAAGGGCTGCGCCGCGAGTCAGCACACCAACAGGCTACATCGCGCGATGGCACGCACTGCCCACTGCGCCGACTGCGACACGGTCCCGACGTACTCGCCCTCGCTGCCCCCGATCTGCGCCTCGAAGATATCTGCAGGGGGGATCGGGTGAGCGGCGTCCGAGGTGCAAGGCGGGGCGGCGCACCGATTTCAGGGGCGGAGCGCCCGACGTACGTGCCGTCCTCGTGCACGGGGCCCGGATGGGACTCGCCCATGCACGTACAGCGCGAGAGGCGCTGCCCGGGGAGGTACGACAGCTCGCCAAAGTACGGCTCGCCGGACGCGCCGCTGGTGAGCGCTGCGGGCGGCCCGCCGTTGAGGGTCTGGTTGGCAACCGTACCGACGTCGCACGAGTCGTAGACGTATGGCCACTATGAGAGCATGAGCGAGTCGCTCATCTGGGGAGGAGGGGACGCACCATGCCGTCGAGACTCGCGCCGTAGCCAGCGCGCCCGAGGTTGCCCCTGCAAGAAAGCGCGTCAGAGACAAGTGAGTGCGCGGAGCCATACGTACATCGTCCACACCGCAGGCCACAATCCGAACACGTTGTTAATTCCTAACCGGAAAGTCATTCCTCGCTAACATGCACTGTGATTCCCTTTAGCTAACCGCTAACCTGGAAGCTGGACGCTGGTGACGATGAGGCCGCCGGTGAAGCAGAACTTGTTCCAGCTGGACATCATGCCCCCCATGTACGAGAGATTGTGGTTTGTGCTCGGATCCGCGACGAACGTGAGGTTGATCTCGAGGGCGCCCCCACGCGTGGTGATCGAGGAGGGGTCGTACCTGTGGGAAGTTAGGAAAACCGCAGAGAGGATAACGCGTACGAACCATTCGAGGTTGTCGGTTTGCCAGTAGTGCAGATCAACAGCCTCCCTGCGCAAGGATATTCAGGACAGCAGGACGGAGAAAGAGACGAGGCTCACCAATATGGGTCGTCCCCGGGATAGAAAGTCCGCCCCTCCATCTCGAATTCATCACTGAAGACGAGCTGCATCGACTGTGTCGGGTCGTGGTACCCGTTGATGGTGTACATCTCCTGCGGAGGAATCAGCAAGTACGCAATGGAACGAGCAAAGGGCATCTCTCCCGAGGAAGGCCTCTGCTCGCAGGAAAAAAAAACCCCCGTACCTGCGGCGTGTCGAGGTCGATGAGCCCCCAGTTTCCCATGCTCGGTACCTGCCCTGAGGCATTGACGTGCAGCAAATCTATCTTGACCGGGTCCACGAAGTGGTGCGCGACGGGATAGCCAAGGCTAAGCGGATATGAGCCTTGAGATGTAGTAGATAACTTGAGAGACGCACAAGAGTCCAACGATGCATAAAGCCAGAAACGCCATGCACCCGACGTTCTGGAACCCACGGACGGTGAAGATATTGTGCGAACGGACGTCGCGCCGCGGGTCGTGCAGCGCGTCGTCCGCCTCGGCGTGCGAGATGTCCGAGCCCCAGGCCGCCGGATCCGGCGCGAGGTGAAACTGCGCGCCGTCAGCGTCAATCTCCACAGTAATAACACGTGGGACACACCTTCTCGGAGATGGATGGCTGTAGCGACGAGGGGCGATCCACGCCGCGGACCACGGGGAGCATGTAGCGTGACTCTTCAGGCAGCGAGCCAGAGTCGCTGCCTCGCAGCCCGGGGGCAGGCGCGGGCTTGCGCGCAAAAGTTGCTTGCGGGCTCGGACCTGACGAGGAAACGGATGTGTTCCGGCTTGGCGGCTGGGACCCCTGGCGATTGGGGGACTGCGAGCCGGGGAAGCCAGATCGCGGACTGGGGGAGGGTCCAGGAGACTGACCACCGAGGAGGTTGGCTGAGGATTGGTTCTGCGGGGGAAAGTATTGCAGCGGCTTCTGGCCCCCAGGATTTGACATGTTCGTGTCGTGGAGATGGGCCTACGGAGCGAGGGCTTCCGCCACCGAAAATTGGAGGAGAAAAAAGGAGGAAAGGGAAGGAGACTGGGGAAGATGGGCTTGGCGTTACATTTTGATCAATAATACAGACGGCGAATTTTGCCCGCACAAAAGATGGTGAAGTTGTCCAGATTGCACACGGGGATCCACGAAGAACGCGCATGTAGGATCAGGCTTGGATCAGGCAGTATGATTTGGGTATTATTCCAAAGGATAGAAAGATACTCCGTTGGTAGGCCCTGAGAAAGTCGGTGCCAGTGGTGACAGACATCGAACCCCTCAGCATCGCAGAGATCGCCATCGTCGTTTGGACAAGCCTGAATAGTGGTTGACGACGTGATGATCGTCGGTAATCAGTGTCACCAATTTCTTTCCGAGTGAGTTCCGAATTCGGTCACGCCCCACCTGGAGGGGCAGAGTAAGGAGCGCCTATCAGCCAAGTCTTCGACAGTGTTGCACGTCGTTGGCCGTGGTGGCGTTGGCCGCGATGGGCGCCAAAGGTTCGGGGCCGCCAGAAAAAAACAAGAGCCGGGGTCTAGCCTCAGGTTTCATCCCACGGGGATCTGCGACAAGTTGGAAGGGCGAGTTGAGATTCGAAAGAGTGGAGTGAGTCAGAGAGAATCCAAAGCACAAGGAGCAGCGGTGGTCGGTGGTCAAGATAGTAAGTTAGAAAGCAAGACGCTTTAAATATTTGGCTGCGGACCCGATTGGGATGCGACCCGCCGCTTCGCTATTCTTGGCGTAATACCGTAGCGGGGTTTCGCAGGTATTTAACCGGCCGTCGTGTAGTGTCCAGAATGCATTTAGTGGGTGACTTCCCGTAAGATAAATCTATTCCTGCAGAATTTCCGAGGGTGCCAGTGATGACATCAATACGACAGATATTCGCGTCGTTCGTGTATTTTATATTCAGGAAACACAAATTCTGGACGGGGGGTAGCTACCCCCCCTCCAGAAATTTAATCTATTGGCGTGATTCAGAATAAAATCGGTTCATTTGTGGGTGATCCAATTGATGGGGTCCTGACAGCCGCCCCGAGATATTCTAGGGGGATAAATCTACCTTACGGGAAGTCACCCAGTACCCGATTAGGTACTAAAAACTGGAAACTTTCCCAGCATCACTTTTAGTACCCGATTGGGTACTAAACGTTCCCAGCATCATTTTTAGTACCCGATTAGGTACAAAACATTCCCAGCATCATTTTTAGTGCTCGATTGGGTAGAAAGGCTTCCCGGGCCGCCGTTTAGTGATTAACATTGATATTTTAAAACCCAGAGCCATTGATATATGCGAAAATCGAGGATTTGGGGCCTTGAAGAAAGCCAAAAAATCCCATCCAAGCGAAAGAATATAAATAATGATGGTACAGGAATATTTTCATATTTATTGGAGCCAAGCTGAGCCGGAACGATGAACACAACGGTGGATTTGAAGAGCTGGGAATCTATTCAGGAAACTATTTCCCACCTGTTGAATGAGACATGATGAGCACATATGGATTGAACATGTTTCAGTACAGTACGACTACGTTTCCTGAGGCCTGACCCTCTTTGGGCTAAACAATTATTTTTGTGTAGAGGAACAGCTCTCAGGCCTCCCAGATATATGCAAGGAGCCACCTGCAGCCATGCATATTTGAGGTATTGTAGCTAGCTTGAAGTTGAATTATCTATTGGGAGAGACCTAAATAATGTGGTCTAATATGAATTCTCAGTGCATTCCATGGACAAACAAACTCTTCATGTTCTGCATACAATTCTGTTGTTGCTTACTCAGGAGTATCTTACAGATTTCCCAGTCCCTGCGAATGCTGGCCCATATTTATGCTTTTAACATTTAAACAAAGTCATTGCCTGTTGTTCCATGTCCCTTTGCGAGTTGCATCTGGCTCAATAGTGCACAGATTGCATGGATCAGACAAGCATAAGGAGCTTTGGAAGGGCTATGTAACTTCCAGTATACACAAAAACTGCCATTAATTTTTTCCCTCTCGATTTTTGGCAGGTGTATTCATCTGTCAGTCAAGCCAACACACTGTCCAGGAGGTACCAGGGATACCATAATTAATCCAAGGGTCAGTGTGGAAAAGAAAATATGGTGCACATTCAATTTAGGAACTCATTTAGATCAAGTCTCCCTCCGGAGAATGACCTCGTAGAAAAAACAAATGACAACTGCGGGGATCGAACCGTAGGCCTTGGAGTGATGTCCAAAAACACCAGGCCAAATACTTACCAACTGGACAAGACAAGACTTATCAAGGTATGCCCGCAAGGCGATGGTACCAACCCCATCAATTATATTTGAATAAAGAAAATCTTGATCAAAATTCAGGACACCGCACGGAGGCCAGATAACCAGCCCTAGAGTTCCTGGCAGGATACAGATCCAATCGCTGCAAGCCCTGCGGAGAGGTACATACTGTACTATTTCGACCAAGTCTTCACACCATGTTACGCGTCACTGCAAGTCTTCATTTGGGAGGTCTTCATTTCTGACAAATACGATCAATAATTGCCATAAATGGAAGTCCGGCATGTGCCGGACCGATTTTTTGACGGTTTTTAGGCCTATTTGGGCTCGAAAAATCTCTGTTACGCGTTACGGCAACCAAAAGTCTTCAGTTCAGCGGCCTGTGTTACGCGTTACGTGAAGACTTGGTCGAAATAGTACAGTATCTAGAGATGGTCGTTTGCTGTCGACGTCAAGCAGGCTGGCCGCAGTGATCATCAGACGTGGCGGTGTCGCCAGCCGAGTCGGCCGGCATCCTTCGGATTTAGCAGGAACCACAGCCGCGGGCCGCCCGCGGCGATTGAGCGGCGAGCCCCTTGCACTGTTCCACACCTTTCCAAACGTGCTTTGGCTCGAGGTCTTTCCACATCTTTCCACCCTTTCCTCTACGCTCAATTTGTGTTGACCTCGCGCACTACATCCTCCTCTCGAATCTCCTAGGAACTGAGGCTGGTATACGCAAGGTATACGGCAGACGTTATCGTCACCCTCCGAACAGTCCCCAATCCCCGCAGACTTTCCTTCTCCTTCTGGTTCCACGTGCAGGCCGACCTCTCGCCACTCGTACTCGAGCCGCCGCATCTCCAGGAGCTTTTGATCATGGGGTGCACATTATATCTGGAACGACCTCGCGGACAAAGGGTATGACTTCGCGATTCGACCGAGTACGGCAGATTTGCTTGGCGTCTCCGAGCAGACCTCGGTCTGTCTACCCATCCGAAAAGAAACGGCTGAAATATCGCACCAATATGTACCCAGGTTAAACTTGCCGATCTCCAGTCAATCCGATACGGTATACAACTCTTGACCTTCAGAAATCGCTTTGACGTGCCAACCGATTGTCAAGTTGTCGAGCCAATGCTCCTCGGCCGTATTAACAATTGACTTCGCCTGACTCAAAGGACACGCACCCTGAGGCCAGTTTGGACGTTCAAGTTTGTACGTTTCGCAACTCGCTCGGCACCTAATTTGCTGGGCTAACCTCTGGGACGACTAGTGCAAATATAATAATGTCTTCGCAGTTCGCACCGCTTCTTTCCTTCGATGGCCACCCTTGAAGAGCGCATCCGGCAGGAAAGGGACGGTAGGCTCCAGGAGGAAAAATCGAACACCGAGAACCCCGGCGTCCCGCGGCTATTCAAGGGATCAGGCCCTGTGTCTCGTAAGTAGCATTCAGGAGTTGTAGACCTGTTCGCCGTGACCGTGGCCACCGTGCGACGGTTTGATTTTTTTTTACCCCCGGTGATTCATTGCTAATTCTGAGCAAGAATGTATTTTTCCGTGCCGCAACGCCATCCCACGGTACCTCTCTGGCAAGTTGCAGAGCAGTTGACTCGATCTCGGCAATTGCCGGGGGTGTTCGTTTTTTATTTATTTTGCGGTGCCAGCTCGGCTCCTTTTTAGTTATTCATCCGTGGAACGCAAAGGCATTGTGTGTCTGCTGATAAGGTAACACAGGTGGAAAACCGAACCGAGCATCCTTGGAAACCAGCCACTTCGGATCGTCTCGTCTCTCGAGCGCCTCCTGAAGAGTGCGGATTCGACAGGGAAGGGACGGTCAGCTCCAGGAGGTCAAATCGAAACCGAAAGGCTCGAACTTGCGGCGGACTTGCAAGTGGCCACACACGTTCTTCCCTGTTTTTCCACTAGGCTGTTCCATCCGAGTCTTTGGTAAACCGGCGATGGATGGAAGCCATTATTTGCAAACATCAATTTCGCGATTTGATTCCGACCAGACACGAGGGATCGCTGGTCAAGTTCCCCTCCACTGAAGTGCATATGTATCAACAGTAGAGCCTAAGCCGAAGGGATAATTCTGAAGCAGCCGTTCAGAATCACTGGTAAGTTTCATGCTCACCGCTCAGTGTCTTTCTCCAACGCGGCAGCTCAACCTCGCATCGAGCATTTTTACCAAAACTTCTCTGAGGCAACACTTCTAGAGGAAAAATGTGGGGCCCCCGGCTAGACGCCCACATACTCGGCGGCTCCGAGGACTTCCTGAGCTGAAGTCAACACCCCATCCTCCTCGGATCAGCTCTTCAGGGTATAAAGGTGTCGACCGTCCAGCAACCTCGAACAAAAAATGGTTAACTTCACTCCTGCTTGCGTCGCTGCTGTAGTCGCTGCCCTTGCTGCCCAAACCGTTGCTCAAACAATCCTCAAGGACGCCACCTTGCTTGCGTTCGATCCCGACACCGCCTGGACCATTGCCTACAACAGCAACTTGACCGAGCTCGGACGCTACTATACCCCGGCCATCAACAACCCCTCCCCAGATGCAGGACGTTGCTCGTCGCTGACGACAACGGAGCTCAAAACTCGTGCGCCCAACCCATCATCTATAGTAGCGAGTTGATTTATTCTTCCAGTTCCTGCCTGGCCTATCATCGAGGCCAAGGCCAAGGAGTTATGGGGTTCGGGCAGCTATAATTTGGTCACCAACCCATCCGAGGTTAGTTTCATCGGCGTTCCCCTTACGATCTATTCTGATGGGTCCCCAGTATCCCGGACAGCCTGCCACGGTGTGCGTCACTGACTCGCTGGTCCGCTTGACCCTCAGTGGTGAGTATCAATTTGTCTCTATCGTCTGCGGGACGGAGCGTCACTCCTTCAGGCAATCCCACTTGCACTACCAGTACTTCGAGCACAAGCGGTACCATCGTGGGCACCTCCGGCACCGTCACTCTAACGTACAATTCTGGATATGCTGCAACGAATAGTTATAGTGTCACGAGTACGTTGTTTATTTTCCCGTCCCGTCATCGTCTCAGCACTGCATCTAGAAACATCTACCCTCTCCCTTGGCCTGACTGTCTCGGCGTCCTTCGGGATCCCGGGCATCGGAGAGGGCGGCGTAGAGACGACTGTCGAATCGTCGTTTTCAAACTCAGTCGGCTCCAGGTTTCGCCTCTCGTTTTCGTTGTTCTGCAGTCTGTCTGACATTCACCCGATAGTTTTTCAACTACAACCGATTTTAACATTGGGCATTCCATCACTCTGAACGCTGCCCCGGGCTCCACGTGCAGACTCACTGTGAGTTCTCATTAAATCCAGTAGCACCGTTCTGACAGAATGTAGTATACGGTAGAGACATGTCATTCAAGTTCGAAAGGCAGCGTTCCATTCATCGCTTCGGGATGGGTGTGGTTCAACTACAACAAACAGACCGGTGGCCACTACAAATGTGCGCTCTTGCTTTTTTTAAAAAAATCTTGATTGCTGACGCTTATTGGCAGGGGCGATTAGAATGGAAGGTTATACGTCAGAGGCTCAGAGGAGCTCCTACACGGATTTCACTGGGGGCATTAACTCGCGCTCGACCGGCACATACGATGGCAAATGCACCTGAAACCAGAGTGCTCGTTCCTGTTTCGCATTTCGTCTTAAATGCCGTAGTCTTACCAAGTTGTTGAATTTTGTTGTCGATTCCCGCTGTTAATTCCAATGGATTCCCGATTGGATGATATCAGCAAATGCAACCGCAAGGCCTGTCGTCTTTCGCCGTGGTAAACCATAACTTTTTTCGCCCCGCGGGCCTGGAGAGCGTTCGTCGAAAGGTAGACAGCCAATAATAATTCCTGCATGGTCACTTTGCGAATAAATTAGGCGGTGTAGCTTGGTGGGCGATCATCCGATTCCAAAGATTTCTCTTCCGTATCGCGTATCCGCACCCCTGACAACTCATTTCGCTCCGTCGTAATTTCCAACGCGGATCCGACCCGAGACCCTCTACTTGCCGTGCTTGATCTGCTTCTCAGTGACACGAGACGAAGAATTCGGCGTGGTACGGAGCTCTATGTTGCTGCTGTCGATGAGACTTAACCTCTTTCGAGGTCAAGATTCATCATGCTCTCGTGTATACCGGACGTTCGATTTTCGAGGTACTGGCGCGGTATTGTGCCGTCGTTCAAATTGATGGCATGGCTCGCGGGATTGGAACCATCAGGTACGTCGGAGTCTGATATCGGGGGAACAATGATAGGCCGCAATATAGGAGGGAGTAGGAAGGGAGCGGGACTGAATCGCGCAACCGTTCGACGCTGCCTTCGCCGTTTCTTGAGCCAGACGAGGAAGATGGCTAGCGAGATAAAGGCAAGGACCCCGATGGCGGCTGTGCATAATTTATTCCTAGATGGTATGAGCATTAGATTACAGTTCAAAAACTGGGGCGCCAACCGGGATGTGACTGATGAAGTCGATTCTGCGGGTAAGTGCAACGATCTGGAATGAGGACCTTCAACGGCAGTCGCTGTTGGCCCCAGCAACGCATATGTACCCAGTGGATGATCCTGAGCGGGCCGCTGAACTTAATCTGGAGCCGCGAAATCGAGTCCCCGTGAATGGTGTCGGGAGAGGGGCAATATGGCTCCTGCTGCTGACGGTCGATATTCAACGATCCCGGTTCAACAACGTGTCATACCGGGAGGACGCGGAATGGGGACCGAATACACCGAACGGGTAGGCTGCATTTGAAAGATCGTCCCTGAGGTGGAGCCTGTCCAGCTCAGACCCGTCTCTGAAATCCCGATGCCCTTTCATTTCCGTCGGTGGGCCTGTAACCTGAATGTAGATCCGGAATCCTCGATGAGTATGACGGTGCTGTGCGATCTCAAGTCGAACCAACCAACCCGCTCGGACACAAATGAAAGTGCTCAGGCCACCCATGCAACGACCAGCGTAAAAGGATGCGACTGCCTCCACGGGGTGGGAAGTGGTGGGTATAAATTCGGGATATTTTGGGCATGCCAGTTGGCTGATACTATGGCCGAGGAACATCATCCGGGTCACTGTCGGTGGGGTCTTGGTCGGAGTTCAATTGACTTGATCATGAATGATTTATGGGTAACAAGGTCGTGCCAATGGAGCCGGTGTCGGGCAGAGCTCCGTGGAGAGGAAACGGGAAGCATCGTGGGTTCGTGCGAGGATATTTAACTGGCCTCAAAATAGAGGTCTCTAGGATATGAGATGTTCGTTGTCTGAAAATGAGATACCCGATGCCAAGGGAAGATGGTTTCTCTCTCCTTATTCAGTCGGCGGTTCGATCTAGAATTCAAGCATCTCACCGAGAACATGATGCGATATGCACGACTACTCCCGAAACCAAAAATCCCGTTTTGTTGTGCGCAACCTCCGTTTTTGGCAAGTTTTTGGTCCTTCTGAAGCCATTCATGATAGCCGGGGTTTAGCGAATACACTGCCCAGGGAAAGAATGGTACCAAATAAATAAATCCTTCAAACATTGCGAGGTTCAGCTGTGTACCCCGGCGGAGGCTGAGCCTTCTCCGAGGCCGGAGCTGAAGTCATATGCTCCTCCAGCTTGAGTATACGCGACGTCAACGCCTCGTTCTGCTGCCTCACGGTGCTCAACTGTGATTCCAAATCCGATGGACCAACATCGCCCATGGTCGAAGTGCTTTGCCTCGATACAAGGCGCAGGATCCGGTGTGGCGTCGGCCGCTGGGCCGGAGTGGTAGATGGCGTACGTCTCTCCAGGTCCTCGAGGTCCGCGATTTTCTCCCGCATGACACGCAGCTCATCCGCGAGGTCTTCGCGAGGTGGTGTGGTCGCGCTGATGGGCGCTGCGCTGCGCGCGTCGGCACTTTCGGGAACATTGAATGCTCGGTTGATGGGCACGGTGATGTCTGGTCCAGGGGACAAGAGGGAGAATGTCGGAGAGGGCTGGTGGAGCGGCGCCTCTGTCCCATATCGGTGTCGGCGTCGACGTCGTCTGAGCCAGAAAAGAAACGCGGCCACCAAAATGAGTGCCAAAATTGAGACGACAATTCCGGCAATCGCTCCTGTGGGTAGAGCCTCAGAATGAGTACTAGGAAATGCAGCCGCTGGCGGTGTCGCGGACTGCGTTGACCCGATCAATGACGCTGTGCCTCCAGCAGTCGATGCCGATCTAAAATGCAATGAGGCGGAAGCGTCCGGGAGGGGAACAAATACGCACCCAGGAGAGGAAGATTTGACTGTCGGGCTCCTTTGGTGTGGCTGCGAAGAGGTCGCGCTCGTCGACACCGGAATGGTTTCAGTGGGAGTAATCGGATCCGTGTCAGCAGTTCCGAGGCAGGAATCGCCGTTCCCGGGGGAAACATCGAAAGCGAAGCTGTTCGCCGTGTTGCCATCGCTATCCCGAACCTGAAAAAACAATGCAGAATCGACGGTAGCGTTCACGATCCATGTGATGCTGGTGTCGCTCAAATCATCGAACTCGGCGACAGCGTTCGTTCCAGGGGGGTCAGTTTTAACGGTAATCAAGTATGGCGGTGTACCACCGTCCCAAGTGATCAGGAACGGGTTGCACTCGGCCGCAGGATGGGTTCTGGCTGGGGCGTTTATAATGAGCGGCGCTTGGCGTGCCGCCACACAATTGAGTGCCTCGGACTCGGAGAACCCTCCATGTGCGTCCTGACGCAGGAGGCCGGTGATGTATGTGACGGTGTCTGGCGGACGGGCATGTAAGGAAGATATAGACTGCAAAGAGAACGGCCACACACGCAGTATGTTCACCATGATCGTCCTATGAGATGCTCCGCTTAGTGGGTTAGCGTAAGGAATGGTAAGGCGGGGCAAAGGAATCAAGCGGGAATGTAGCTGCGGCTAAAGTACATGTCGAGGAAGTGGGCGACCGGCGTCCGGGGGCGAACAAGATCCAAACAGCCACGTAGGTCGCTGTCGCCAGAACAATTATGTAGGGGACACAGCAGCCGTTGTGACAGTTGACTGATGCACTACCCGCTGGGCGCAGGATCATAAATGACCTCCAAAACAATGAATCCCCGCGTCTTTTCGCGGAAGGGTACGGATTGATTATGGCAAGGTCTCTGAGAGGCCACAGGATATCACAGCGGGAAGAAAGGAGCGAATTAAAGGTATCATCTGCTGAAGCACTGAAGCCGGCGCCTGTTCTTCGGCGTATGATGATTGGGAGACTCCCATCACACTGTGCCGTGTAATGCTACCTACCTACCTGACACCCGCCATACCCTCTACAGGGCACGAGTCTGAGAGAAAGGCGGTGGCGCGGTGTGGTGGGAATCAGCTTGCATGTCATGTTCGGATCAGAGGATGTCGGTGATCTCGGTGATGTCCTTGCGAGCTCTCACCAGAGCACGGGAGTTAACTTGGAGTTAGCACCAAGAGTGGTCCATTTGAATTTGCACGGCGAGACGAAATTTCGTTTGTTGGTCTGCATTTTCAGTTCATCCTTAATGCCAGATGTGGTTATCAAAACTGAATAAGGACTACTGGCCAAGAGGGCGTCGAGGGGTAGAGCGGCAGCAGGCCCCGGTCACTGCTTATAGGTCGGTCCGATTTTTTCCAAATAAGTTCTTGACTTACCCTATGGAGTTGGGGAGTAATAGAATCCAAGTACTATACACTACAATTCCTATAAAATGTGCTGCAAGAGTAAAATTCAACAAAATAATAATGTACTCGGCATATCGGAGTGTGCGCCAAATCAGGGCAGATCCGAGTCTGATCGGCGCTAACAGACTCTGGCGCAACTCATCAATGAATCTGAGTCTGGGTCTGGTGCAGTTGGTGGATCCCCATGGCAGACCGACCCTCCGGACTTTAGAGCTGTTTTACCCGATAAGTGGGCCGGGGGTAGGGGTCATTTTGGGGTACTGATTTACCGTATCACGGGCCGCCATATAGCGTAGTGACCGGGGGGCCTACAGCAGCGAGACTGAAATGTTCTCGTGGGCTCGAACGCCGGCTGTTTTTTCTTCGGCGCTGTTGGTATGTCATGAGTCACACGGGGCACATACAGGACCGATGGTGGCTGGCCATCCATGCATTGCATGGAAAGTGCGAGTAGATGGAGCAGGATACCTGTTCGACTCGAGTTCGAGCCACCGCCAAGATTTCTTTTTGGCCATCTTGGTTCGGGGTCCTTTTGAGGTCTTGCTCTGCATCCCATTCTCTCGGAACGGCGAGCGGTGGTATTTTTTATTATTATAGGTTTTCCTCATTTTTGCGGTGTTATATGAACACTGGCGGTGACTAATTGTCATCGAACATCGGATCATCAAATATCACCGACATCAGCTGATTGTATACCAACTAAATCCCACAGAAACTTCTACTATTTTTGACCCCGTACTTGGCCACCTAAGCATTCATGCTTCGCTATCAGCCTTTGGCATCATACTACGCGTGCGGAACCGCGTCAGATAAAAGGTAGGCATCCTACGAAGAGTTTAAGCCCACTTCCACCCAAATACATGAAGATCTGCCTTCGCAGTGAATTTTTTTTGGAAGGCAGTTCAACAAGCCCAAATAACAGGCTAGTTGGCCACCTCCCCAAACCAAGCTTTGAAGCTTGAACTCGGCGACCGGAGCCATCGGGAATCGTAACTAGGGTATATATCCACAATTAGAACTTATCTCAGTCTACATGCGACCCATATTCGGGGTGTACACGAGTGCTCTTCGGATGGGGGAAAAGCCCGAACTGAGGGTGCTGGAGCAATGGCGTGTCTAGCGAAGGATGGAACGATGCTGCAGCTCAAATTGGGCTTCAAACAGCGTGAAAGAAAGCTATGCAACATATTTGCATTGATAACTTCATACCCAAGTGCTCCCAGCTCCCCAAAAAAATCCCTCTGTGGGCAGGATCAAAATTGTGTGGTTTGCGGCAAAGCATTGCACTGAGAGGGGAGCTGAGCAGCTAAAATTTCGAAGTGCATCCTAAGTCGACGTATTGGATTCCAAAAGACCTCATGCCAAGTTCCAGATCAGTAGCCCCACAGTGTCGTCTTAAACGACGTCGGCCAGTATGAGTCCCTCAAAAAAAGGAGTGGTACCTTTACCCGAGGATAGCAAAAGATTTTCTGGCCTAAACACGGTGAAAATGGTGGCAAATGATCCGCCCAGATCAGGGGAACAGAACGAGTCCACAAACTCCTGGAATGGCGAAGAATTGGTCGAAAGGGAGCTGAGCCCAGACCTCTGAGCCGCGTCGGCAATAAGAAAATGATGTTCACACGTTTCGGAGCCTGATCCGACATGTCGTAACTTTCCATCAACTCATCACTTGGACTCCAAATTCGGTTTAGGCCTTCGTTATGGGTCCTACTCTCATCCCTCATAATGCCAGTTTATGAACATCGTGTCTCCGGATGCTAGCCAGCAAATGGCCAACTAGGGGGGGTGGCCAACTACGGGGTCCAAAATAGTACTTGCGTTGAGGATCCCGTGCTGAAACGAGGTGACATGGATCCATTCTAAAGAGATCTTATTTTTTGTTGAGACAGGTGTGCTGATGGTAGGCAGTGAGACTGTTGGATGCAACATTGGTATTCAACCTAGGTGAGTGATGGGGCCAGCTCAAATCCATTCCATACGGTACAGTGGATCAAATTTTCCTCATCTACTTTCGCACCGAGCTTTGTAGGGAATACCATAAATTCCCGATGAAATAGCAGATGACTAGTCAAGAGATGACAAATATTGGATTTGGATTTTTTGTGTCCAAATCATGTATTATCTGAGACTGGGTACCCGGCCACCTTAGCATAATTGAGCTTGTTGCTACCCAAGGAGGCCGATAGGTATGGGTTTATTGGCTCTGAACCAAAGATATGCAAGTGAGTTCAGACATTTTCCGTGAATTCACATGGCCATGCCATACCTTGAGTTACTGAATTTTTCTTTCGGCGGAGTCCCAAAGGGGCAATAAACGGGGTAGTCGGCCACCCGGCTTTTCCGCTCGTTGATACTGGTTCCCGTCATCCCACTGTGGCCCAAATGACTCAAATGATACAAATGCTTGATTCTATACACTCAAAGTGTATATGTGAGCTATATGAGGATGACAGTAATTTCCCTTTCAAGCTGAGTTGAATGTGTCAAATGGTGGTGCGGACAGAATGCTGTACCCTGCAAGGGACAGAACCTATTGAGTACCTGAATGAGGGTACAAATAACTCAATAGGATGTACGTCGACATACCAATGACCACAGGACGTCTCCTACATACCCCATAACCCCTCCAATAAAATCCATCTTTCCATGCGAGTGAAATTCTGTGGTTTGAGGTCGCGGCAGGCTGTGGAGCGGAAGTCGGACAGCTCAAAGGCAAGTAAAAGTGCAAGCATGCTGTAATAGCTGTGTGTACCACATATCTCAAATCCTGAGTCCGTTGAAAACACAGGTAGATCGCTAGATGAGTGGCCAGGTTTCGTCACCTAGAATCAGGTCGAGATGTTCATGACGGGTCCACGATGCGAGGGGGAATTTTTGCCGCACATGGTATGCATAGAAACCGTTGCCCTAAATCCAGGGATAGAACCGAGCCCGAAACCCTGTGAATCCATGAAGAATTGGTGGAGAAAAGAGCCGTTCGGAACAGTGTTGCATAATAATGATAAGGGTTATCGATAATAAGCCCTTAACATCGGTCCGAGAGGTTGATAAGGGCCTTATAACCCTTATCATCCTGAAAGCCGAAGAGTCGAAAGCTGCTCAGTCTCGTTTCGGCTTCTCATTCGGCAACCCTGGCTTGATGCCAGTAAAATTGAAGCTGTCACGTTTGGCCCGTGCATGCAGCTGTCTCAGCAGCCAGCTTTTATAAGAAGGTGCTTGCTGCTGAGCATGGCTCCTAAGTCCTAGATGACAGAGAGCTTCACACAAGCTCCAAGGAGATTTCTTGTGGCAGATGTCATTAGGGTTGTTCACAGTTCCCCTTTTTGGCTTCCTTTTTGCCTCCTTTTTGCTTCCTTTTTGCCTCCTTTTTGCTTCCTTTTTGCTTCCTTTTTGCTTCTTTTTTGCTCCCTTTTACAGAGTTTGGTTCAAGCATGGTCGCTGCCTTCGTTGGTCAACTCATGCAAGTCAGGAAGAAAGAGGAGCGGAAAAAGGGAGCGAAAAAGGAAAGGAAGCAAAAACGGAGACGAAAAAGGGAGCAGCCCATTTTTTCCTCCTTTTTGGCATTCCCTCCGTTTTTCTTATGGTTTTTTTTTTCGCTTTTGGGTTTAGAGGTGTAAAAAGGGGACAACTGCAAAAAAGAATGGCATTCTACATGCCAATTTGGACGAAAGGAAAAAAAAAAGGAAGCCAAAAAGGAGATGAAAAAGGGAGTCGCAACGGGGGGTTTCATAGTAGCCCTTTTTTCTTCCCTTTTTGCTCCCCCTTTTCTCTGGTTTTCCATGGTTTGTGCACTTGGACACAATGTTTTTTTCCCCTTTTCACCCCTTTTTACATAGCTAAACTGAAAAGGGAAAAAAAACCGGGTGAAAAACGAAGGGAATGCCAAAAAGGAGAAAAAAAGGAACACAAAAAGGAGCGCAAAAAGGGCTACTGTGAACGACCCTATTGTTTTCCATCGCAGAGTGCTCAACATGACCATTTCTTTCTTGGAAGATAACCCTTATTTTACCCTTATAATGGGCCCGGGGACCCTTAATAACCCTTATCTGATTATAAGGCCTTAAATTCCGGACGAATCCTCAATAACCCCTACTTTGCAACACTCGGAAATAAGAAATGATGTTCACACGCTGCCACGTTGACAGAAAACCTCCCACAGTATTTGATCACCCCACTTCGTGCCAAATTTTGACATGCAGTGTCCTCAAAGGTCGGGCTCCATCCCACAAGGACCAAATCCCAAGATAATGAGACTAGAAAACCTTGTGTGCATCGAAATTGGGGTCTTTGGGATTCCATCAATGTCAGTGGACTTGGCTGATAACTGGTCACTCTGTAACAAAGTTAGTTTGGTTGAAACAGGTAGCAAAGGGCTGGGTAAAAATGACGCGCAACGGTGCGCATTAGGGGCAGTCAGAGTAGACGATTCTGGCGCAATTATGGTCAGCGATTATGGACGATTGTGGATTTATTTGAAGCGTGGAATAATCACATCAAATCCACAATCACGCATAATCGTGAATCATGCATAATCGGCTCTGGAGCCGATTATCCAAACGATTCTGGGCGATTCACGATTATGATTCTGTTCCTCTCTATCGACCCTACACTTAAATTTATGATCTTGCCGACCAACCTCAATCAAATTTATTTTTTTCACCCCTTTCGCTCCTACTACTTACATCCATTCCACATTGAAAAATGCAACCCGTAAGTGCCATATTGCTTACGGCCGTAACCGTATACGGCACGGTGGGGATCCCTAGTTCCAAAGACTCAGGAAGGCTTGAAATGCGGTCACAATTGCCGCTGCAGAGAGAAATAAGGAAGATGCCAAACCAGCCCGTCTTGAGCAGCACTTTTGTGCGCCATGGTCATTGGGTGGCTGTCAGCATGAGGGTGTGCGGACGGGTCAATGTGATGGTGGCCGTACATCCGTTGTGTCGGGGGGGAGGGATTTTGTCGTCCATAATCCGAGCATAATTAAAATTGAATCGGGGCGGTCAGAGCTGGGCACGATTATCCCACGATTATGCACGATTATGGGTATTAAAAAAATCGATAATCGTTTCATAATCATTGCATAATTGTTCTCATAATCGCTCAGAATTGTCTACTCTGACTGCCCCTAATACGCGCTGTTGCGCGTCATTTTTACCCAGCCCTTTGCTACCTGTTTCTACCAAGCTAACTTTGTTACAGAGTGATCAGTTGTCAGCCAAGTCCACTGACATTGATGGCACTTGCTGTGTTGCGCCGATGTCAGAGCCTCCCAAACCCAATGCCATTCCAGCACTTTCGCTGACATCTCCGGCCCCGTGGTTGCATGGTTTTGCGACAACGACTGTCACACAATGCAGATGGCTGGAGTAGAAGGAAACAGCATACAGGATAAATATTTATTTGTGTAGGGTCATTGAATACGTGTGTATTTCAATTGTTGCCCCGATTTTTATTGGCCCAGCAGGCCGCTCGTTTTGGAAGCCGTGGGAAACTATTTCCCGATTGGGCTCGGCTAATCTCGGCTAATAGGGGGGTAGGGTCTGGCTGCCCTTGATTCACTTTTTAATATTTATACCTAGTGTACCAGATTTTTCCTGTGGGTACCCCTTGGTTGAGCCCGAGTTACGGAGTTGATGGTATTTCATAATTACCCAGTTCGAACTGACCGTGGAATTAGTTCCGCGGCTCATAGAGGAAGTGGTTTCCTCTGTTCATTATCTGAATTCGGCCGTTTCTCCGGTTTGCCACCCACAATACGATGGTACTAGTCAATGTTATATGTCGAGTCAGGCCAAGGTCGATGAAGTCCGACCTCGGAGTTCGCGGTTTCTCGCAACACTACAAAGAATAGAGTGAGCGACTATTCGGTCCGCAGTTCCGCACAAGACTATAGTCCGGAGTCACGGAGTTCGGAGTTCGGAGTTGAAGTCTGAATAGAGGATGAAGGCAGAGGCTCGACCAACGCCGAGATAGCGAAGAAACAATCAATAATCAAACTGAAGTACAAAACATAACTAACTAGCTTTTAAACTAAGTACGCTATTGTCTCTGGGATACAATAGCGTGCGAGATATTGGTAAGTAAGAAATGTATAACAATAAAATGCTAAGGTGTTATATCCATGCAACATCCCCAGTCTTCTCGTCGACCTTCCGGTAGCTCCGGTAGGTTCCGAGGCTCCGGTATATTACCGGAGCCTCCGAACCATCCGGTACCATCGGGGTTTTTACGCAATGAAGGATTACTGAGCGTTTCCCGTTTATCCGTCTTCCTTCCTTTTCACTTATTGTCATACGACTTCTCATCAGCCCATCTGACTTGACTTATTGTTAAGAACCACTTTCCTTCCTTTTATGGAATACAATTAGATACTTAGTATAAATATGTCTTTAATATGTCCTGTACGTCAGATTGATAATTGACATTGCTTGGCTCACTTTCCTTGCACTGAGTCGTCTCCGTCCTCTCCGGTTCCCTCCGGTACTCCGACTTGTCTTCCTCTATCGGATACCTGCTGGTTAGAGTAGTCACTCACCCTTGAACCCCTGTGGTGTTGTGATCTTCCTTCGTATACGTTCCGGACCCTCCGGCCCTCTGACGCTCCGACATACCGGAGCCTCCGGTCCCTCGGCCATTACTCTTCGGGTCCACCCCGGCTCGGTATATAACAGTATTATCAATCTCACTACTCTGACTGGCAATGTCTCGTCTTCCTAATCCAAATCTACCCAACACGGAACAAATCGAACGTTCCAACACTGGTCGGACTGATCGGGAACCTCGCCGAGAATCCCGTATGTTCAGCCAGATCGTTCCGATGAGTACTCCGGTCCAAGTTCTCGGTCCGTCGATGTACCCGTCTATTCCGGTATCACCCACCCTTTGATACACTCCGCATTTCACTCGGAGTTCACCTGCGCCACCTATGCCGTCTCCGACAACAATTCCGGGGTTAGTTCTCAATCCCCGGACCCCCGAGAATCCGGTGAGATATCCGGCCTCACCCCATCCACACCGCGCTGCAGCAATCTCTCGTAGCGTATCTCCCATCGCTGGGCCTCGTATCGTTGAGGTTCCAGAAGATCCCCAGGAGGCTTCCGAAGACTCCGTACATTCCGGAGGTCATGCAGCAAGCCTCCACTTATCGGAGGAGCTTCCCGAGCGTGATCCTGCTCCTTCCATTCATGACGGGGGCAGTAACAACGGCGATGGAGGCGATGGTGGCAGTAATGGTGGTGGTGGTGGAGGTGGTGGTGCTGGTTCCACCGCCCGGCCCTCCCGGAGGTCCACCCGGAGGTGGCCCCGGAGGTCCCGGCGGTCCCGGTGGTCCTGGTGTTCCAGGAGGTCCACCCGGAGGCCCCCCTGGCGGTCCACCTGGCGGTGGCCCCAGAGGTCCCGGTATACCTCGGGCTCCTCGTCGTGTTACGACGCCTGAGGCCAACGAGGCCTTAATTATGGACACCATCCGGACCTTCCGGGATGCCATCAATGTGTTCTCCGCTCGTCCCGCAGACCTTCCTCCTCGTTCCAACCGATCCAATCTCCGTAATCCGGACACCTTCGATGGATCGGACCCGGCTAAACTCTCGTCCTTCCTCACCCAGTGCTATTTGCACTTCGCGGAGCGCCCGCAAGACTTTCCGGACGACAATGATCGTATTCTCTACATCATTTCGTACCTCCGGGGCAGCGCTCAGCAATGGTTTTCCCCCAACCTTTACGACCCGACCATCATTCCGGTCTGGGACGGCAACTTTGCCGTCTTCATTCAGGAGCTTACGTTAAATTTCGGGCCGCATGATCCGGTTGGGGATGCCGAGGACAAGATTCGCGCATGCCGGATGAAATCCGGCGACCGGATCACCACTTACATCATCGAGTTCGACTTCCTTTCGGTCTTGACCCGTTGGAGCGATAACGCCCTCCGGTATCAGTTTTACGAAGGACTTCCCCGCCGGATCAAGGACGACATGGTTCATCACAACTATGCCAACACCCTCGACGGAGTGAAGTTGGTCGCTCGCATCATCGATGGCCGGTACTGGAAACGCGAGGCGGAGAAGCTCCAGGGAGCGTGAACGCGACAAACCCTCCGGTTCCGGTGGCGGTAACGCTACCGGAGGTCAATCCGGCAACCCGAAACCCAGTAATCGGAATTCCGGCAAGGGTTCCAAATCTTCCAACGCTCCCGCACCCTCCTCTACTGCTGCGACTGCCGGAAACTCCGGTAACAACGCCGGACGCTCCGGTAACCAGGGTAAAGGCAAGGCCAAGTCGTCCGACGCCACTCCTGCCTGCTCGCGCCTACGCCGACAAGCTCGACGCCAGCGGAAAGATCAAGCAGGACGAACGCGAGCGTCGCCGGAAGAATAACCTCTGCATGTACTGCGGAGGTAAGGGTCACACAGCCGACAACTGCAACAAGCGTCCTGGGCAGGCTAGCGCCAAAGCCGCCCAGGCCTCGACCTCCGGTACGACCACCCAGGCTCCGGCGGCTCCGGCTACGCCGGCCGCCGCGGCTGCTGAGTCAAAAAATTGATCAGCAACTCGGAATCCTCCGCACCTGGTCCGAGTTGCGTTGACTCATGGGTGCTCACCGAGGTTCGTCTCAACGCTTCCGCTCTCTTCCCTAATGCCCTTTACGTCTCTCTCGATATTTCTTCCCTCCAGGTCGGACATCTCCGAACCGGAGCTATGCTCTTCCATGTCTCCATCTCTTCTCTCTCGAGTAGTCGCGGGATTCAACTCCCGTGTGCGTGCGCTTGTGGACTCCGGATCATCTCATTGTTTTGTATCATTGAAAGTCTGCGAATCTAATGCGTTTTCCACGTATACGGTGGACCCGGTGCGGGTCCGGTATCTCGACGGCTCATCTTCCATCATCAACCGGATGCTCCGGTTGTTGCTCCGGTTTCCTTCTGGCGAAGTTCAATACATGGACTTCTTCGTCACACGTCTCGATTCTCCTTGCGATCTGGTCCTGGGATACAATTGGCTCAGCCGCATTAATCCGTTGATTAACTGGTCCGAAGCCTCTATCACGTTCCGGCCGATCCCGTAAGGGAATCCCTGTCGACAACCCCGGAAATAATTCCGGGATCTGCTACGGTAGTTCCGATTACGGACGAGGCACCTCCGGTACAAGTCGTTCCGGTTCCGGCGCCTACACCGACTCCGACGATTCCGCCATCTCCCGCTCCTTCTATGGAGACTCTTGCTCCTTCCATGGAGATTCCGGAGGCCTCCGGGCCTCGTCCTCTCTCTACCCCTCCGCTTGTGTCTCTCGTGTCTGCTGCGGCTTACCGCTCCATCATTCGAGACAAGGATTGTTGTCAATATACAATGCGCGCCACTCCCTCGGAAGAAGCCCGTGCCCGATTTGCTTCCGCATCTGCTCCGGACACCTCCGGTCTACCTTCCGAGTACCACGAGTTCGCTGACGTCTTCTCGGAGCAGGAAGCTTACAATCTTCCTCCTCATCGAGAATTCGACCTCAAAATCGAGCTCCTGGACGGCGAGGAGCCTCCGGTCGGTCATGTCTACTCCCTTTCGCCTACCGAGCTCGCTGCCCTTCGGGACTTCATCGACAAGAATTTGAAGTCGGGATTTATATACCCGACTCGTTCAAGTCATGGAGCTCCTATTCTCTTCGCTAAGAAGAAGGACGGTAGCCTCCGGTTGTGCGTCGACTACCGAGGACTTAATCGGATTACGAAGAAGGACCGCTATCCGCTCCCTCTCATCGCCGATCTCCTCGATGCTCCCGGGAAGGCTCGCATCTATACAAAACTTGATCTTCGGCACGCATACCATCTCCTCCGGATCGCTCTGGGTGACGAACCTAAGACGGCGTTTCGTTCTCGTTATGGGTCCTTCGAATTCCGGGTTGTTCCGGAAGGCCTTACCAATGCTCCGGCCGCCTTTCAGCGGTTCCTGAACAGTTTGTTCGCGGATCTGTTGGACGTGTACGTCGTCATCTATTTGGACGACATATTGATATATTCCGATGATCCGACCCAACATACCGAACATGTTCGGGAAGTGCTCCGGCGCCTCCGGAAGGCCGGACTCTACTGCAAACTCTCAAAATGCGAGTTCAGCGTCACCACCTGCGAATATCTCGGTTACATCCTGTCGCCGGAAGGCTTCCGGATGTCTCCGGACAAAGTTTCCGCCATCGTTGATTGGCCGGAACCCCGGAAAGTGAAGGATGTTCAGTCCTTCCTTGGGTTTTGTAATTTTTATCGGCGTTTCATATGGAACTACTCGGCGATCACGATCCCTCTTACTCGCCTCACTCGTTCCAATGTCCGATGGGATTGGACCCCGGTTTGCCAACTTGCATTTGACACCCTCAAGCACGCGTTTACGGAGGCTCCGGTACTTTCACACTGGATTCCGTTCCGGCAGCTCACTGTCGAAACCGACGCCTCCGACTACGCAATTGCCTCGATTCTCTCCATCCTCGGAGATGATGGTGAAATTCATCCCATTGCGTTCCGGTCTCGGATGCTCGGTCTGGCCGAACTCAACTACGACACTCATGACAAGGAACTCTTGGCCATCTTCGACGCCTTTAAACACTGGAGGCATTACCTCGAAGGACCGGAGCTTCCGGTCGACGTCGTAACCGACCACAAGAACCTGGAATACTTCGCGACGACCAAAATCCTCACTCGCCGCCAAGTCCGGTGGTCGGAATACCTGTGCCACTTCAATATGGTTATCCGGTTCCGTCCTGGTAAGCTCGGAGCTAAGCCAGACGCTTTGACTAGACGATGGGACGTCTACCCTAAAGAGGGGGATAGGGCTTACAGCCAATTGAATCCTCAAAATTTTCGCCCCATTTTTACTCAAGATCAACTCACCGCATCGCTCCGGGCCACATTCCTCGAGGAAATTACTCTCCGTTCCTCCATCGTTATGGATGTTGAGAAGCTCTATTCCGACATTCGTGCCCACTACAACGATGATCCAGCCGCCGTTGCGGGCATTGCTTCCGCAGCCTCCAGCACCACTCCGCGCTGGAAACTCGACCCTTCCGGTATGCTCCGGCTGTACGATCACATTTACGTTCCGGTGGTTTCCGGAGATGCTCCGGACCAGCTCCGCGTACGTGTTCTGCAGAATTTGCATGATCACGAGTTGCCTGGCCACTTTGGACAAAATCGCACATTAGCACTCGTACGCCGTGAGTACACTTGGCCGGAGGTTCGGACCTTCGTCCGGGACTACTGTCGGTCGTGTGTTCTATGCAAGCGCAACAAAAAGCCTCGGCATCGGCCTTACGGACTCCTGAAACCCCTTCCGGTTCCGCTCCGGCCTTGGCATTCCATTTCCATGGACTTCATCGAGCAACTCCCTCTCTCCGGCGAGTTTGACTGCATTTTGGTGATTGTTGATCGGTCATCCAAGCAGGTCATTCTCATTCCTTGCGATACCCACATCAATTCGCCGGAGCTCGCTCGCCTCTTCCTCATTCACGTCTTTTCCAAGCACGGTGTTCCGGCACATGTTACGTGCGACCGGGGCTCCGAATTCATCGCTTCCTTCTTCCGGTCGCTGGGCGAACTTCTCAATATGGAGATCCATTATACTTCCGGTTATCATCCGGAGGCTGACGGCCAAACGGAACGTATGAATCAGACTGTTGAACAATATATCCGCATCTACTGCTCGTATCAACAGGACGATTGGGACCGACTCCTTCTGCTTGCGGAATTCGCTCTCAACAACGCTCCGAATGCTTCGACCGGCATCTCCCCCTTCTTCGCCAACAAGGGTTACAATCTGGCAATCACGGTCCATCCAGAGCGTGACATTGCGAACATGTATGCCAAGGATTTTGTCGTTGATCTTCAGGAACTGCACCAGTTCCTCCGGGAGCAAATCACTTTTGCCCAGGAGCGGTACAAGGAAACCGGAGACCGGAAACGCGCTCCGCAACCTCCGCTTTCGATCGGCGATCAGGTTTTTATCCTTGCGAAACATCTTCACACCAGCCGGCCAACTCCGAAATTCTCGGAGACGTACCTTGGCCCTTACGAAGTTATTGGCAAACCCAGTGCCGCTTCTTATACCATTCGGCTTCCGAAATCGTTGTCGCAGGTCCATCCAGTTTTCCATATTTCCTAACTCGAACCGCACGTTCCGAACCCATTCCCGGGACGCGAGGAGCCGCCTCTGGCAGCCGTAGAAATCATCGACGGCGAGTCACACTTCGAAATCAAGCAAATCGCTGACTCGAAGATCGACCGGAGGTTCCGAACTAAGCTCCGGTACTACGTCGAATGGCTCGGATACGAGAATACCGACGATCAGTATGCTTGGGTTGGGGCGGACGACTTGGACGCGGCCGAACATATCGACAACTTTCACCGGTGTTTTCCGAATAAGCCCGGACCCGAATATTAACTCATCACCAAAAAATTAAAACCAAGAAAAACAAAATTCAACCAATTCAAAATACAACACTCATTTCATATATTTACAAATGTCTATTTTGTCCTTGGGCCTCCAGGGCCTTCACTCCGCACTTCCGGACGCTTCCGGCTTTTCCGGAGCCTCCGGCTCCCCCATCTCCTCATCCAAATCGTCCATCACGAAGACTCCATCCTCCTCGTGGAATCCGGCTGGCGCTCCCGGCTGCAGTACGAGAGTCTGGAACTCGCGCACCTCCGACTCCCTCTTCACCTGCACCGGAGGCTCCGGTGCTGGCGAAGGAGTGGGCGGCGGAGGCGGGACAGGCTTGGGGTCAGGCTTGAAGGTAAGGACCGTAATGGTCCTCGCCTCCGCAGCCTGGCTCGCAACTCAGGACGTCGCGGCGATTTGTTCTTCCGGCCCTTCCAGCCCCTCCAGCGCCCCAGGCGCGTCCACCTCCATCCTCTCATCCTCCCCGCCGTCCGTGGACCGGAAATCCTCCGGCCAGGATTCGGAACGGGCTCGGGGCGCAACCGGAGCCTCCGGTTCCGCCTCCGAGTCCTCCGACTCGACGGGTTCCACCTCCTTCTCCTCCACCTCGGGGCTCCCGCGCTTCATCAGCCTCCGGCGCTTCGCCGGGGGCGCATCCTCGTCCCTCTCCGGCTCCTCGGCGGCCAGGTCGAGCTCCGCCTGCTCCGCGAGGGAGAAATCCCATTTGGAAGCCTCCATGTCCGCCGCCATCCAACGGAGCATCCGCTCAACACCGGGCGGTACCTCCCGACCACTCTCCGGCGCCACAAGAGTCTTGAGGATAAGCTGGCATGCCCGGTATGCCAGCTTATAGCGCAACATGGTGCGCCCCACCTGCTCCCCGAGGTACCCGACGTGGGCATCGAGCTCCCGGAGCTTTTCTCGCACACTTTCTTTGCCCTCCGCCTTCCGGGCCCTCCGTTCCCGCTCCTTCCGCGTGCGATCGCGCACCTCGCGGTCGCTCCGTTCGGGGGTTCCGGCGCGTCCGCGAGGGCCCCACAACCGGTGCGGACCCTTGGCGACGGGCCTCCTGTGCCGCACGTCACTGGATGTGCTTCGCACGGCACTGGCGGCAGGCGGTGCGTCCCGCCTCGACCACGCACACCTCCCCACTCTTCCGGCAAGAGTCGCAAACTACGAAAATCAAAAAAAAGAAAAAGAAAATCGTTAGTACCGGAACTTCCGGTTTTCACTGCGACGCACCATTCTCCCCCTCCTGCTCGACGCCGCTGTCGTCCTCGTCGTTCAGCTCGTCCATCTCGCCTCCTCCCTCCGCACGCTCTGGTGACACCGACTTCAGCGTTTCGATCGCCAGTACTTCGTCGAATGCCGGGGCCTCCGCGTCCAACAACTCCAAATTGCGCGCAAGCTGGAGCGCATGCGCGGCGTCCTCCTGGGCGACCTCCGCGCGGTGGGAGGCCTCCACCGCCTGCTCCTGGTATGCGGCGATCAGCACCTGCCGGCGTTGCTCCCGCTCCTCGTAGAAGCGCTGCGCGGCTTCCTCGCGCAATTCCGCCGTCGTCGCTCGCGCCTTCCCCTTTCCGGATTTTTTGCCGTTGCCGGCGTCGCTGCGGTCGCTGTCGCTGGACCCCTCGCGCCCACTGTCAGTATTTCCGTGGCTCGACATCGTCTTTTGGTGTTCTTGTGCCGGAGATGGTGGTGGTGCAAAAGAAAGAAAGGTCTGAGTCAAAACCAACAGCACCTGACTTTTTGATCTTGTTTATTTTCCCACGCTTCTTCATTGTTCAACAAACTTCATTCCTTTTGGGTTCCTCATGGGAGAGGAACCTAAGAGGGGGATACTGTTATATCCATGCAACATCCCCAGTCTTCTCGTCGACCTTCCGGTAGCTCCGGTATATTACCGGAGCCTCCGAACCATCCGGTACCATCGGGGTTTTTACGCAATGAAGGATTACTGAGCGTTTCCCGTTTATCCGTCTTCCTTCCTTTTCACTTATTGTCATACGACTTCTCATCAGCCCATCTGACTTGACTTATTGTTAAGAACCACTCTCCTTCCTTTTATGGAATACAATTAGATACTTAGTATAAATACGTCTTTAATATGTCCTGTACGTCAGATTGATAATTGACGTTGCTTGGCTCACTTTCCTTGCACTGAGTCGTCTCCGTCCTCTCCGGTTCCCTCCGGTACTCCGACTTGTCTTCCTCTATCGGATACCTGCTGGTTAGAGTAGTCACTCACCCTTGAACCCCTGTGGTGTTGTGATCTTCCTTCGTATACGTTCCGGACCCTCCGGCCCTCCGACGCTCCGACATACCGGAGCCTCCGGTCCCTCGGCCATTACTCTTCGGGTCCACCCCGGCTCGGTATATAACATAAGGTGACTTAGTAAGACTAAACAATAACGGACCTCAGGCTTGATAAAGAAGCCCAAAGAAGAAGACGGACGAGACAATAAAGCCTCGGTGTAATGTAAGTCCGTCGGCCCGATGAGTCAACCGTGCTTAGAAGGGAAACGCTCAGTAGACCTTCATAGCGTGAAAACCCTTCTCGGGAATTGCCGGACCGGGCCGACCGGGACGGCTGGTCCGATAATGCACGGATATAACAGTCAAGCCCAAACCTTCACCTATACCACTTGCAAGGTCGTGATGGCGCATTCATTTCTACTGTGCCATTTCCCTTCTAAGCATCATTCGCTTCTAAACGTCAGTGGGCGGAATGCTGAATCTACAGACTATTACTAATGGACCTGAAGATGTCCCAGTAGGAGATGGCTCTGGCTGCACACTGATGACAGTCCGTGCAGGAGTCGCCCAGTTGCCGTCTTTTTTCTATTCATGCTCCGGCAATCCCTTTTTGGTTGATTTTTGCAGGCATTTAAATAACCCGGTCTATATGTGCAATGCCTAGTAGCGGATGTCCGCCCCGCAAAGAGTATTATCATTTTACACACATTCTACTGGAGCTCCTTGTTCGGTTCGAGCCTAGACCATTGAATATTGTTCCTTTCTCCTTCTCCCTTGCAGTATAACTTGTTTTCGCTTCTAGGCTTCTGGGTGTGTTATATCCATGCAACATCCCAGACCCTCCAGTTGACCTTCCGGTCGCTTTGGTAGGTTCCGGGGCTCCGGTCATATACCGGAGCCTCCGGACCTTCTGGAAGCATCGGGTTTTTACGCAATGAAGGCTTACTGAGCGTTCCCTGTTTACCCGTCTTCTTATCTTCCTTTTAATTGTCTCACAACATATCATCAGACCTCATGACTTGTCTTATTGTCATGAACCACTCTCCTTCCTATTTGGGAATACAATTAGGTATTCCATTTAAATACTACGTCTTTACTTCATGTACTTCAGTTTGATTATTAACGTTAATCGTTGCCTAGTTCCTCCTCTCGATCTGAGTCGTCTTTGTACCCCTTATCACCTCCGGTACCTCGACTTCCAGTTATCCGTCAGTCAAGGCATTAGCTCACCCTTAACCCCCTGTGGTGTTGCTATCCTTTCTTTATACTGCACCGGACCTCTTCCGGCCCCTCCGGCACCTCCGATATTAACCGGAGCCTCCGGAAACTCCGGCCCATCTTCCATCTCGTCCAAGGTCCATTCTGGCACGGTATATAACAGTATAATCAAACTCCCTGTCTTGGCTGGCAACTATGTCTTATTCTTCTTCCGGCACCACTCCTCTTGTCTTCCCATCGCTAGCGGGCTCCCCGCTGGGCGTTGAGGAGTGTCACCTTGGTCACAGCACTGCCATACCTTGTGATGCCTCGGAGTTGACTTCGTCCTCCGACGTATTTTCTGCCAATCCATGGACCCCGTACCTTGTTCCGGGTACTTCCAGTCCAATCGGTCCATGGAGCATGGATTTTCATCAGGTCTATACCGGCTTTCCACAACCCTTGGCGTATCCTCCGGAACCTCCGGTTCCTGTTCCAGGAAATTCCGGAGTGTTCTCTGGAAACGCTGAGGTCGGACAGATGTCTTCCATCACTATTACCAACCGGTACATCATATCCAACCACCGGTGGATCCTCCGTCGTACTCCGGTTCCCCAGACTACGGTTTCCATAGCACCCATGACAGCATCGGCGGAAATCATTCCCATCACATCAATCTCCTTTCATCGCGTCCTCCGAGCTCATCTGCGTTCACGAACGGAGTTCTGGATACCATTCTATACTCCTCCAACGCAGCTCCTTGTTCGCTCCGGTCTAACCTCCGAAATCCGGAATTCTTCGACGGAACTGATCCCTCGAAACTCCATCCCTTCCTAGCCCAATGCTGCCTGCATTTTGCGGAGCGTCCCCGGGACTTCCGCACGGACGAGGACAAGAATTTATTCATCTTGTCGTTCCTCCGGGGCGAGGCTGCACGCCTGTTCGAATCCTCTGGCGTGCAGCAGGACCTTCTGTGGCAAGAGAATTTTTCCTTGTTCATTATGGAGTTTTTCGACGTATTCGGTCCTCCAGATCCGATCGGAGTCGCAGAGGATCAGCTCCGACGCCTCCGGATGAAACACTCCGACCGGATCATTCCTTTCCTCATTAACTTCGACGAAATCGCTTCCCTTCTTGATTGGAGCGATTCCGCTCTCAGTCACGCTCTCCGCGCCGCTCTCCCTCTCCAGATCATTTCGGAGATGGATCAGTACACCTATCCGAGTTCGCTCGAAGGTGTCCGAGCAATCGTCCACCGTATCGATTACTGGTATTGGCAGCGAATCAATGAAGAGCAAAGCGGATCTGAAGTTTCTCAACTTCTGGGTGATTCCGAACCATCCGGAGGAGATTCCGGCAGTTCCAATTTTGGCACCCCTTCGCCGGCACTTTCCGTCTTCAGTCTCGCGTCTTCTGCACCATCCGTACCGCAGTCCGCAGCACCGGAACCTTCCGGTCGAGCCTCCGGAGTCTCCGGGGCTCGTCACCCGAAGTTTCCGGAGTCCGTCAATAAGCTACTCGGTAAAATCCGGACGGATTCTCCCTGCAGAACACGAACGACGGAAGGCCCGGGGTCTTTGCATGTATTGCGGAGGCTCCGGACACAAGGTCACCGAGTGTAGGAAGCGTCCGGGTCATTCCGGCGCAAGTTCAGCTGCCAAATCCACCGATCCGACCAACATCAGTGCCTAACTTGACCAGCAGCCTCGAAAACTCGTACTCCGGTGGTCCGCGTCCGCCTCCGGAGGCCTTTCCGAGTTCATCATACCCACGCATCCATTCTTTTTCCACTCTCACGACAGTCCCGCTCTCATGAGCCGGATCTATGATCTCATTATCTCTATCATCTTAGAAATGCCATGGGTTTCAACTTCCGACCGGAGACTCCCTCTCCGTTCCGGATCTGTTTTTGTTTACTTATCTGTGAATCTATGGCTTTTCCTCCGTTCACGGAAGTTCCGGACATAATCTCCCCTCCAGATCTCATCGGCATCTTCTTCCCTCTAATCGGCAGCCTCGTCTGTCATAATTCCATCATTGGGTGATGTTCCTATTCGGAACTCGGCGTCATCGATTCTGATTCCCCATCAATCTGGTTCCTGGATACCGGCAAACTCCACCGTATCAATCCGTTGATTGACTAGTCGGAAGTTTCCAACTGATCTGTTCCTTATTCACATGGGGCTTAGTGTGCACACGACCGGCAGCAATGTCGGATATTGGTTTGGTACCCAATCGCGGGTAGAGCAATGCTGCGCCGGAGCTCCGACACCCTCCGCTGCTCATACCGACAATTTTAACGCCATCACCTTGAGTCCCTTCGGTCTCATCGGCCTGCGTGCCACCGTTCCTCCGGAACGTCATATCGTTCCCTGGAACATCTCCGAGACATCTGTCTCTCCTTTCCGGATTTTGACTCGTCACCATCTTCCGGACGTCCTTCCGGACACTCTCCGGTTTTGGACATCGTCCCGGATACTCTCCGGACACCCCTCCGCTCGCTCCGGTTGTCTCGTCAACATCCATTGGGCACTTTACTTCCGGTAACCTCCGGAGCAATATTGCTCTGTGTAATCTCTGGTCATACCCTGAGGCTATTCGCTTCACGGTCCTCTGGGCGTTCCGGCAATTGCTTGGCTTCCGCTCGTGGATCGCTCTTTTCAAGAGGCCAAATAACCTCTTTCCCAATTTTACCTTTAGGCTATTAGCCTTATTGTTCATCCTCGCCCTTTTCGGTCTTCAATAATCATTTCGAAGTTACGCCATTTCTTGGACTCCGTGAAATTCAGATCAATTTCCACGTCGCAAGTCAAGAAACTTTCCTGGTGCATCCAAAAACTCCTGTTCGAACCTTTCGACCAATGTCCTCCGGATTCACTGCATTGATCATGGGCAAATCATCCGATTCTATTCCGGAGCCTCCGGAGACTTGCGTTCTCTTCCGGCTTCCTCTGGAACTGCCCTTGATCTTATCTGTAGTCCATCGTTCTCCTCCGGTTCACAAGTAGGCCATCTTCCGATAATCTCTGGAGACCCAACCGCCTCTGGCTACTCCGGGTCACCCGTGGTCTTCCTCCGATGGCCCCCGGAGACCTATGCTTCCTCCGGCTTCACCGATCGCCTCCGGATTCTCCAGTTCACCTGTAGGCCATCCTTTGATGACCTCCGGAGATCCGTGTTCTTTCAATCTTTTTTGGCGTCTCTGGATCACTCGTACGTTATCCTCCAGTGGCCTCAGGAAACAGTTTTCAACGGTCCTACCTGGACATCTCCTGGACTTTGTCCGGAAACCTCCGATCATCTCCGGTTCCCCTCGACAAGGAGTTTGCACATCGCACAAAAAACAGGATTATTCACTTACTAACAACTGCGAAAAGTTCGGGTTCTACCATTCGTTTATCCCACCTTCGATTCCTCTATTCCAGCATCATCGTGTCCCTGGTCCGGAGGCTCTGGTTCCAACGTCGTTGCCAGAGGCCCCAGACTCGCGATTTTCTAAGTGCTATCGTTGCACTCATCGATGTTTGCATTGTCGAGTCAAGGTCTTTGAACCGGACGTACTTGGCTTGAAGATTTTTTCGGGCACCTGGAGCTTTTCCATCACCTTTTACATTCTATTCTTTGGCGAACAGCTCCACGCATTCCGCCTCCATGTATCTTCGGAGGTGGTGTTCATCTGGTCGTATTCCGAGTTCGTTCGCTTGGACTTCTCGGAACCTCTCTCCACATCTTGGAATCCTTGCCTTGCGGCGTTCCGACGCTCCGAATCAACCTCCGGTATCTCCGATTTACGGAGCTCTTCTCCGGAGCCCAATGTTCCAAATTCCGAGTTACGACCACCAATCCCTATCGCTCTGTTTGCAGTCGAGGTTTCCTCCTGCATTTGTGCTGTCGGGATTGTCGCTCCTTCCACCTTACGGTGCTTCTCAGGTCCCTTCCGGGCCTCTCCGGTAAATTCCGGAACTCTCCACCGCTTACCGGAGCGACTCAGAGGATGTGGAATTCTCGGCAGACGATGGGACGTCTACCCTTAAGAGGGGGATAAGCCTATAAAAACTCCTATAAAAACTCCGATAATTTTCAACTTTTCTTCGCAGGAATTGCCGACTATTGATCTAAAAGTCAGCATACCACGCAGAACACATCCTCTCAGTCCATCTTTCGTCGTTCTGCCTTCCTCCCTGCAAACGGCACAATTGCGCTCGCTATTCGATTTCAGATCCAATCAATCTTCGACCAACTACCACTACACATTCCAGGGTATCATTCATCGGTATTCCGGTATTCCGGTCTTGTTCCGGACATCGTTCACCCTCCGGACCATCCACCAACTACCCAACAGGTACCGGAACCATCCGACAACCCTCACCCATGCATCAACGGATCCTTCCGTGAGCTCCGGATACTCCGGAACCTCCGGAGTTTCCGGAGACATAGTGGTCGACAACCTTCTGTTATCCATACTGCATCTGCGCATCTGGGTGCATCAATCTGTCTATCCGATCATTCCACCCATCTTCGCCCATCCCTTCACTTCCGGGCACATATCGAGTATTACCCGATTCCCCAAGAGTCTTCACGATCAACTCTTGCATCGGCACTCATTTCACATTACATTCTCTTATCCCATTCAGGATCTTGGGCAACTTCATTTAATCACTCATCTGCCCAACCACTTTCTCTTCTTTGCCGCCTATCCATTGGCATACTTCCGGAACGCCTCTGGTACACTTCCAGAACCTTTCCGCTACATTTCCGGATATTCTCTCCGGAACCCTTCCGGTGTCCTTCCGCATCTATTCCAATCCCTTCCAGTTCCCTTCTGGCATCACACTCCTTCTTTGCCAATTTGTTTTCGGTTCGTGCCTGGGAATTACTCTGGTCACTTATCGACGGAGTGGACCAATCAACATCCTGATTTGGTCACTATCACAATCAACGGAATAACACTCCTCTTATCATTCATCAATATTCCAATCATTCATCATTTTCCAAGCATCCGACAGTTCCTATAGTGGAACCCGAACCGTATCGTATATGATGCGTTCCGGTTCTGGAACTGCTCCGGAACGTTGCTTTTCTATTCCGTCATATCGGAATTCTCACCATTCCTTTCCCCGGACCCTCCGGTGATCAACCGGAACCTCCGGATCCTTTCCATTTCACTCAAGTTTTACATAAAATCAAATCAAGAAAGATTTCAG
Source organism: Mycena maculata (assembly GCA_029448575.1). Taxonomy (NCBI): domain Eukaryota; kingdom Fungi; phylum Basidiomycota; class Agaricomycetes; order Agaricales; family Mycenaceae; genus Mycena; species Mycena maculata. The sequence continues at coordinate 477,450 of JARJLG010000042.1, read as the reverse complement.
CCGAATTCACAAATACAAAACACTCATTATCTAGAAATGTCTTTATATTGTCCATTGGTCACTTTGGACCCTCGCCTTCACCTCTGGATGACTCCGGCTTTTCTCCCGGAGCCTCCGGCTCCCCCATCTCCTCGTCCTCGTCATCCAGGACAAACACCCCGTCTTCCTCGTGGAAACCTGTTGGCGCTCCTGGTTGGAGCACCAAGGTCTGGAATCCCTGCTCCTCCGACTCTCTCTTCACCCGTACCGGAGTCTCCGGCACAGATGGCAGAGTGAGAGGTGGAGGCGGCACCGGCTCAGGATCAGTCTTGAAGGTTAGGACCGTGATGGTCCTCGCCTCTGTCTGGCCCGCGGTGTGTTCCTCGGGTGTTTCTTGCCCCTCCGGTGCCTCCGGCGCGTCCACTTCCACAACTTCCTCCCTCGATGCCTCCGGAACTTCCGGGACATCCACGTCCATCCCCTCATCCACCATTTCCACGTCTTTCTCGCCCTCCAAAACCCGGAAATCCTCCGGCCAGGAAGCGGAACGGGCTCGGGGCGCAACCGGGGCTTCTGGTTCCGCCTCCGAGTCCTCCGACTCGGCGGGATCAACCTCCCTCTCCTCCACGACGGGACTCCCGCGCTTCATCAGCCTCCGGTGCTTTGCCGGGCGCACGTCCTCGTCCTTCCCCTCCTTCTCCTCCTCCTCCGCGAGCTGATCCAGCTCCGCCTCCTCCGCTAGGGTAAAGTCCCACGCGGAGGTCTCCATATCCGCGGCCATCCACCGGAGCATCCTCTCAACTCCGGGAGGCACCTCCCTTCCACTCTCCGGCGCCGCAAGCGTTTCCAAAATAAGCTGGCACGCCCGGAATGCCAGCTTATAGCGCAACATGCTGCGCCCCACCTGCTCTGCGAGGTAACCGACATCGGCCTCGAGCTCCCGGAGCTTCCGGCTCCCACTCTCCTTCCTCTCCTCCTTCCACGCCCTCCGCTTCCGCTCTTTCCTCGTGCGATCGCGCACCTCGCGGTCGCTCCGGTCAGCCCGCTCCGTTCGGCGTTCCGGCGCGTCCGCGAGGGCCCCGCAACCGGTGCGGACCCTTGGCGACGAGCTTCCTGCGCCACACGTCGCTTGTTGACGCGAGGCGGTCCGAGGGGCCCCGCGCGACTGCACTGGATGTGCTTGTCGCGGCACCGGCGGCAAGTGGTGCGCCCTGCCTCCACCACGCAGACCTGCTCGCTTTTGCGGCAGGAATCGCAGACTACAAAAAGAAAAATTGTTAGTACCGGAACCTCCGGTTTAGCTGCGACGCACCGTTTTTGCCCTCCTGCTCGACGTCACTATCATCCTCCTCGCCACCCTCCACACGCTCCGAGGACGCCGACTTCAATGTCTCGATGACGGGCATGTCATCGAACTCCGGAGCCTCCGCGTCGAGGAGCTCCAAGTCGTGCACGAGCTGGAGAGCTCGTGCTGCTTCCTCGTTTGCGACCTCCGCCCGTTGCGCAGCCTCCTGCGCTTGTTCTTCATAGGCCGCGATGAGTCCGGCCCAGCGCTCCTCGCGCTCCGCGTAAAAACGCTGCGTCGCTTTGTCGCGCAGCTCCGACGTCAATGGGCGAGCCTTCCCCTTGCCGGCGTCGCCGTAGTCGTTGTCCGAGCCTCCATCGTGCCCGCCGTTGTCGCTTCCGTCGTGTTGCGTGGTGGTTGGGCTTTGGTGACCGGAGGTGGTGGTGGTTGAAAAGAAAGACACGTCTGAGTCAAAACCAACAGCACGTGACTTTTTGATCTTGTTTATTTTCTCACGCTCCTTCATTGTTCGACCAACTCGTCACCTCTTGGGTTCCTCATGGGAGAGGAACCTAAGAGGGGGATACTGTTATATCCATGCAACATCCCAGACCCTCCAGTTGACCTTCCGGTCGCTGCGGTAGGTTCTGGGGCTCCAGTCATATACCGGAGCCTCCGGACCTTCTGGAAGCATCGGGTTTTTACGCAATGAAGGCTTACTGAGCGTTTCCCGTTTACCCGTCTTCTTATCTTCCTTTTAATTGTCTCACAACATATCATCAGACCTCATGACTTGTCTTATTGTCATGAACCACTCTCCTTCCTATTTGGGAATACAATTAGGTATTCCATTTAAATACTACGTCTTTACTTCATGTACTTCAGTTTGATTATTAACGTTAATCGTTGCCTAGTTCCTCCTCTCGATCTGAGTCGTCTTTGTACCCCTTATCACCTCCGGTACCTCGACTTCTGGTTATCCGTCAGTCAAGGCATTAGCTCACCCTTAACCCCCTGTGGTGTTGCTATCCTTTCTTTATACTGCACCGGACCTCTTCCGGCCCCTCCGGTACCTCCGATATTAACTGGAGCCTCCGGAACCTCCGGCCCATCTTCCATCTCGTCCAAGGTCCATTCTGGCACGGTATATAACAGGGTGGGGCGGAGCGCAACTGAGTTCACGGGTATATGCAATATGTGCTCGCATCTTGTGATTCTCTACCGAGGAGAAATAGCTTATTAATCATCCTGGTGAAATCGACAGACGATGGCATGTTCCCTTCTAACGGACCCAACCTCCTTGGCATTGGCAACAGACTTGTGACGTCAATATTTCTGGCTGGTTCACAATTTGTGCGATCATTCCTCTCCACCGGAGGTGAAATGCTGCATGCTCTCGCCGATATTCCTTCAGGGCCTGGTGGCAGGACAAATGGGGTAGCAATTTTTGCATCCTCTGAGGGAGGTGCTCATTCGACTCTGTGAATGTATGGTGACCACCCGTTTTTTGGTACCAGGCGAGAAGCCTTGTTGGCACACACAGTCCCAGCCCAATGTGTTGTACACTGCATCCTCTGCCGACTCCTGAGTTTGACCAGATCCGAGAAGTTGATACAACACCTTCTTCCTTGGTTGAGTGCCCAACACAGAAATACAGCCTAACCACCAACTTCTTGAACGGTGTTTCACGGCTCAACGGCTTGTTTCGGATCAAGAATAATTGATCATATCATGCGTGACGATGCATGACACTACCCCTATTCATCTCTCTCTCCTTCCACCATGACCGCTGTAACTCTCGTTTCTCCTGGAAAATATAATCAAAGGATCGTGATACACTTGCCAACGATACAGGCATTAGATTTGTTCCAGCACAAGTCCTTCCTCCCGGACGCAAGCTGGGACAACGATATATATGTCCAGATGCGAGACGGCAAGGGCGAGGATGAAGATGCAGTAGTTTTTCAGAGGAATAGACCTGCAGCGAGAGATGACAAGACGAAAGCTCAGTGAGTCCACCACCGGTCCTCTTCACCATCACGATTTAACTAGGCTCATGAATTAGAAATAAGCAATTGGGCGCTAAAGTTGCGCTTTTGCACGCCGAAATCACGAAGGAACGCATGGAATTTGAAAAAAAAAAACACGAAGCCACCGCATCGAAGTTCGCTCATGAGCGTGAGGCTGACTCACTGAAGTTCGCGAAGGAGCGGAAGGACGCTGTGGAGCAGTGCGCGAAGGAGCGGAAGGACGCTGTAGAGCAGTTCGCAGGCCCGGAGAAATTGACGTGGCAGCCACGCACTGACACCGCACTGATGTGCACTGATGTGGCATCCTAAGAGGTTTCCAAACCATCATTAGGCCTTGTGGGAGAGTTGATAAATAATATTCAGACCCCTAAATCACCTGCTGACATGCCAGTAATTGCAATTGCACCATCTAACATGTATGTGTTCAAAAAGGTCCTGAACCCATGTTTATTGATTATCAGACCTCAATTGAAACGAACTGAGTGCCGTGTCAAGTGTGCGCCTCATCCACGTCACTGCGCGCCGGTGCTGCATCAATGCACGCCAGTGCTACGTCTATGCACACCAGTGCTGCATCAATGCGCGCCAGCGCCACGTTTCTGCCGTGTCGATCCCCGTGACCTAGATTTGGTATACCATGTTTCCTGGGACTAATTTATGCCGGTTGAAGTCTTACAATTGTTTTATTATTTACAATCACTTCCCCGAGTCATGACGGATCAATCATATCGCGAAATATTTATAATTCCACATCCCCGTGTTTCAACAGTCTCTTGCATGGTACTTTGCACATGAATCAATTTCGTTTAAATGGAATTTACACTGCATGGACTTGACTAACCTTCCGGAGTTGACAAATATTGGTGTTTCATGAGCAACCTGGATGTGGAATGCCACCTGCAGAAATACAGAATTCATTGTGATCTGCAAGGAATAAATGGGTTATTGTGGACCATCTGTCCCCAAAAAGAGGCCCATCTTAGTAGTACAGGGAATATGAACCATATTTGGGGCATGAATATTCCCTCAAAACTTGGTATTCATGATCCAACCCGTGGCATGCTTTGAAACATATTTCCAAGGAAGGGAGACACCTGTGTTCGGGAGTGTGGTCACCTGCATTGTGCATCTTTGGACCTTGGAGGTGAGGACTAGGGCTGCACACCAGTACTGTCTTTGGGAGTGTGAACGGGAAAATTACTGTCTGTCCACTAAAGTACATTTGTCCATGCATAAAATCCAGGTGGGATACATTATAACATCAAAGTCTTTTGACCCCCACAAACCCTATTTCTCAGATTCAATCTTATCGTAAATATGTGTGGCATCCCGGTATTTCGCAGGCAACAGTCATCGTTGTCGCTGTCCTGTGTGCTTACTGAGGAAATAAGAGAAGGGTGGTGAATTTTCTGTAATTTTCGAGACAGTAGGACATAGTTGGAAGAGTAATTGTTGTGTATTATATTGATAGGCCAGTCGCAAGTAATTGCATTGAAATCGGCCTTGGTGTTCGAATGAAGTGTAATAGATAACATAATTTGTTTCTGATCTTCCTTCCGCAAGCAGTGGGTCCAGTTGCACCGATGTTACATCAATCATGCATCTATTTGCTTCAATCAATAGTGTGTATGTGGGGTCTCCTCTTATTAACAATCCAGTGGCCTTAGTTGCAATCTTGTAAACCATTTTGCGAGACTCCGACCAATTGGAATTCAGCCCAGAGATTTGCTGAAAAGGTGGCCTGGGACGGTTCAACTCATTCAACCCTTTGTGGTTCTGACCAATGCATGTGGGAACAATCTATGGCATGTTCTGACCTCAGTTTCACTCGGAAATCCGTGGAATAGGTGGGAATTTGGCAGGAAATGTGGAATTCCTCATATGACTAGTCAAGGTTGGGTCCGAAATGAAAATTTATGTGTTTGGATTTTTTGGGTTCAGATGATGTATTTTGAGTAGAAAACCTAGCAGGAATTGAAATCAGGACATTTGGGGTGTTCTAAGAAGAGTTAGACCCCGCGCACTGATGCCGCATCAATTTCCCCATCACGCCGCGTCACTGCCGTGTCACTGCCGCGTCAATGCACGCTGGTGCCGCACCGGTGCGCGCCGTCGTGCGTCACTTTTACCCAGCCCACAGTTCGCAAATGAGCGGGAAGAGACGGTAAAGTGGCACACACATCAATTGGCTCAATGCCCAGAACATGAATATTCTATCACTTCGTGCCCATATCACAGACATTGAATCTCTACTGCCCATTATGGAACTGGTCGAGGAATACGAGGTCATGTTGGGCGCGTTGCAGGGTGTGTTTATCACCATATTCATATTTGAACCTCGACTCACTCTCGACGGTGCTTCCAGCCTACAACGACCGAATATTTGACTTGCTTCTGGGAAATATCACCAAGGATGAGAAGGACATCCTGAAGGATGACAACTTCGGATATAGTGAGTCCACGACAGTTCCCTATTTAACAGCGCTTGACCAGTGCACAGTTCGCCAGATGTTGCCCTATACTCCGATATCCGCAGGGGAATGGATCACTCCTCTTGACAAGGCATTCAATAAGGTGTGTGCCGTCCTGACGGAGTCCGAGTGGGACCTTTGTGACAAGTTGGAGGCGCACCTTCAGACACTCCAGGACCCTCGGAATATGGTGCAACACCCGCGGCCTGACAGAGCCACAGTCAAATGGTGGTTGCAGCGAATGGTACCAGAGCACGAGGACACCTTCCTGGCTCTTCTCGATTCCAATCTGCTACGTATCAAGACCACCAGATACGACGACGAGGCGGACAGGCGGCTTGTGGTGGCGGAAGGGGAGTATGAAGGGAAGGCGCAGCAGTGGGCCATGTTGGAGGGCTTAAGGAGATGGAAGTTGAGCGGGCGAGTGGATAGCAAATTGGTGCTGCAGAATTGAGAGGTCACATGGAATGATAACAATAATAATAATAACACAATATCCATGACCCTGCCCATTCTTCTCCTTCGCCGCGCGCACCAAGAAGGTCCTCGCCAGTGCCCGAAACTTTGCTTTCCGCACCTCAAACCGCACCGTCGTGCTTCTCCGTTGTTCATTGATCTCGCCCTCGGTCCTCTTATTCTCTCACCAGCGCCCCACTTCTGCAGTCCCTAAAGTTCCTGACCTTGCTCCGTTCTACCGTTCCCCAGCTCTCGACTGCCATTCACCCGATGACCACCCGCACGCGCTTCGCCGTTGACATGAATTACATTGGTGTGAATCGGAATGGCAGCAGGCTCTCCCCATCGCCCCCCTCCGTCCCGGCAAACTACCTGCATCTCCTGCTCCCGCCACAACACCTAGACCAGCACCTGAAGCGGAAGGAGGACGCTGATCTGCTCTGCGAGCTCATGCCCCATTCTCCTGTTCCCCATTCCCCCGCCGCCATCCGCTGCAGCGCCCTGACCACCCGTGCCCGCACGGCCGTTGACATGGATACCGGGGGCAGTGTCATTGGGACTGAGGCTCCAACCATTTAGTTTTTGTCTACAGAAGCGGGTAAATTAAACAGAAACGGTTAAACAGTTTAAAACTGTTCACAAACGGTATTTTTTCCAGGGTATCCAACTTGCGCACATATTGGGTGACCAGGTGACTCATTTCTCATCCTGTCATTGTCGTTGACTGCAGGGAGGAGTTTGGTTGAAAGACTGGGTGCATTTGCAAGAACAGTTCACGGCAACTTGAGATCACATGATTGCGCTAGGAGATAGAAATACTGGAAAGGTGGTTGTTCAGATGATTTCTAGGTTCATGTTGCTGGTGACGGAAGGTGAGGATGAGAGTTAACTTTTTGGCTTGTTTCAGGCATGGGCGTGGATTTGGCTGTAATCACAAGCCCATGCCCAGCATTTCGGCTTGCAAGCCACTTTGTTGGCTTGGCAAGCCATTCCGCCAGTCTGCCATCAGCAAAGTGGCTTGCGCTCATTGCTCAATATTTAGGACCATATGGTTAAATCTTATGTGCTAGATATATTACTTTCCCTGCAGGTACCTGGGACACCATTGATTCCATAATTTTAATATTTCAGAAATTCTCGTTAACACCGTGACAAATGATGGAGGCAACTCATACCCCAGATACAAGCCTGCTAGCTTGTAATGTTACAGCAATTTGCGGAACATAAGGTGTGGATCATTTTTTCTAAAAAAAGCACTTTTTCAGTAATGCCCCTCCAGAAGCTTCAATTCTTGTTTGTTTGCCTCGAAACCAATCCAAATCGTTTTCTATTGTAATTCTACAGTGCTTAGGATATCCCGATGATTTTTCCCATCATGAAGTGGTCGATTATGTGAGGGTAGGGTGTTGTGAACTAATTACCTTCTGCAATCGGATAGGGTCCTTGGGGCCATCCCATATTTACGTATGGCCATCATATATGCATATTACATTGCGCTGGATAGTTAAGGACCCTCCCTGTAGCCTTTGGGAACATAAATCACTGGCACAAACTGAGCCTCAGAGTGGCAACATCAGTTTATTGGTTTATTCTTGCCCAGTCACCAATTAAACCCTCCTAAGCACTGTGAAATATGTCCAAGATGTTTTCCTTCAGATTTCCGAAGCACACTTCTCCTCAGTTGTGTGATAGAGGGTATATACCCCAGAATTCCACTTTTTTGCCAATAAACAGGAACAAATCACCCAATTGAAAATACAGGGGGTCTAAGCACTGTAGAATTGCAATAGAAAACGATTGGGAATGGTTTCGAGGCAAACGAACAAGAATTGAAGCCTCCGGAGGGGCATTACTGAAAAAGTGCTTTTTTTAGAAAAAATGATCCACGCCTTATGTTCTGCAAATTGCTGTAAATGGATAGAGATGAATACTTGGCTGCTGCTAACTGTAGTGAAAACTTTGGGGGAACTGACCTTCATGTAAACAAATTCACAAAACCAAAGTTCAACTCACTGGACTTCTGAACCACTGGCATGCAAGTGTTGGTACGTACCTCATGCTAAAATTTTAGCTAATTACTTCGGTCTAATGCTTCTGATGCCCCCAAAAATGTGAACCAACCCTCCAGACACCTGTTTCTGGTTGCAGCAATTGTTGTTTGACAACGGTTGGATTATAGGTTTACTGTAACCGGTTGAATTCACATAATTATGCAATTCTTCTCTGTACACCATCCAAATGAGCACATATGAATAATATGTAAGCCTCTTAGGTCTGGGATAGGCCAAGAAATCACTCCTTTGCTTCGGGAACAAAGTGGCGTGCCCAAGCCATTTTGCCTGATGCAATCAAAACGGGCGTGGACACGGCTTGCAACGAAAACTCGGGTAAGTCATATTATATTTGGGTCAATACCATTGGAGGCATATATTGTTTACTATATATTAGTATCTTTCAGCCATATATTGATGAATTGACGCCGGGTTGACCGAAGTTGAACATCCCAATTGGCATCACAATAGGGTCTTGTAAGTTAAGGCGGTTTATAAACCGGTTTATAAACCGCCGTTTATAAACAGGTTTTTTAATAGTCCAGCCCAGATCGCCGGTTTATTATTATTAATATTCATCCGCGCCGCGGAGATCTCGTTGCAGACGACAACAAAAATGTTCCTCTGCCCTCTCGTCTCATCATGTTTAGGTCCAGGTCACATACTATGGCGAGGAACGACGGGAGGTAGTGTGGTTGGAACAGTTGCTGACATTACTTTGACAGTTTCTCGTGATGGTGTTTCAGAGATTTACTGGCAGAAAAACCGGTGGCAGGGGCCGGTGCAATCTGGAGCCTTGCAGACTGGGTAGGCAATGGTAAAAAGATTGCCAGGAAGAAATTTTGGGATGGGAGGTGGAGAAACTCGAATTTTAGGCACTTTGTAGCTGGTGGTTTATAAACACGTTTTATAAACGGCCTGTTTATAAACCAAAATTAACAAACCGGTTTATAACTCCTGGGGAATAACTTACAAGACCCTACATCACAAGCCACTTTGTCTGATCCCATCAAACAGGCATGGGCGTGGTTCACCCAAACGATCTACGTGTTAAAAACACTATTTGCTCTTTCAGAGTTATCTCACTGTATTGATTAAGTATTATTTTCATTGACTTGCAATTTTCCGATGTTTTTCTGTAGCATGATTCCCCATCCCTACCACCAGTGTGCCTGCATCAGCCGACTTGTTCATTCGCTTGATGGTCTAGTTGAATTCTCAGCTGCCTGTGAGCTACAGGAGGGTAATAAATTAGCCCACGGCTCCCATTCAAGTTTAATTGAACAGAGATACCTTGTTTTGCAAGCGTGACAAAACTTCACAGAAGAAACTATCAGCACCATGGTATAGTGGAATGAAATTCTTAAGAAGTGCCTACATTGCATGGCGTTGCTATTATCCGATGCCCTCAATGTTGACAATTCCCTGTTCAAGTTATTACTTGGCCGTCTCAGTCACATAAGTTGAGGATAATTTTGGTTCGGGTCGACAGTGATGTGATCGATTGATGGTGATGGGGTTGATTAGGGTATTGCAGACACAATGGTGAAGATGGGAGAGGTGGATAGTGAACAGTGAACAGTGAAATGGGAACTAGTGTAACATTCTAGCAACCACGAGATCTCTTGTTCAACAGTTGCGGGTGTGATCAATGATGGTGGCAAGGTAGGATCTGGTGTTGTGGAGACAACAATAAAGAAGCAGGATGCTCGCAGGACACTGATATTGAGAAATGGACAAAATACTTACAGCGGGAAGGTATAGTGTAGCTGAGCACAAGCCATGCCCGCCTGCTCAAGCCCAGCCAATTCAAACTTGGCTAAGTGGTGCAAGCCACTTTGGCATGCCGCTCAGCTAACTCTGCTTGTTGCGGGAAACAGGTAGTCTGGCAGTGGGGAGCAAAAAAAAGAATGGTGCAAAGATGTCCAACAAAGATATCCCACCCAACTTGTTGCCTTCGTTCGAAGCATAGATTCGGATTGCGGGGCAGAGTAGACTGCTTGTACTGGCCTGAATTATTATGATTGTATTGGCATGGTGTGGGATTGGGGGCTGTGGTAATGATTTCTGTCCAACTCATCCAGGAAGTGTTTGGGAGGTTTTCAAACAAAAGGAAGAAACATGGTGTTGCATCAATGAATATAGTTGACTAACTTGGAATTGATTTCCCGGGACAATGGGAGCTGAGATGTAGTTATATTCAACCAGAAATGCGAGAAAACTGGCTCACCAGAGGCAGTGAAGGGCTCGCATACTCAATGATTACAAAGTCATGTCTTCAGCCCGCAAAGTTTGTGGCCTGAGAGACACGAATAGATGTAGGACAATGCCGATGAAGGAGAAAGGCATGGAAACAAGCCGGAGGAGATATCATTGAGTTCCTTACAGTGTGATGGTTTGGTGTTAAGCGAGCACAAGTCATGCCCAAGCCCAAGCCACGCCCACCCACGCCCGCCAAGCCAAATTCAAACTCCGCTAAGTGGCGCAAGCCATTCGGCCAAGCCAATCGGAGAAGTCTGAGGTAGTGCTGTTGGCACATTTCTGCCAATCTGCCCGGCAGAATGGCACAATGGCAGGCAGAATGGCAGAATCTGAGGGTACCTGGCAGAATTCGGCAGAACTTATATTATTTGAATTCATTTCGCGGTCAGGTGCGGAGCAGACAACACGGAAATTTGATTTCCCATTGTTCGTATATCACGTTCCACCAAACATGTATTACTTTATGGGTCAACACATGCCACCTGCAATCCATTCTTTCCTCCACCCTCCATGGCTGGTTGCCCACAATCCGCATTCACTATGAACCATTTTAAGTTCTGAATTGAAGCCGGGCAGGTCCAATTGGCGTTACTGGAAGTGCAAATATTGTGGGGGCAACAAAGATAGCCCCGGTGCTAAACTAGAAAGATGAAAAAACGGATTCTCGAATGTGTCTTCTTACTTTTCTGGTGCACTTTGCACTCTTGCCGTGTCTATCGTTGGTTCATCAAATTTTGGCCATTAGCCTTCATATTTTCGCCAAAAAAACACCCCAGGAGTGCTGCAAATATGCTTTAATGATCTGCCAATTCTGCCCTGCCATTGTGCCGTTCTGCCAGGCAGAAAGACCCCAAAATAATTCTGCCCACAGCACTAGGTGAGGATCAAGAGCGCGAGCGGCGCATCAATCCTGCCCAAGCCATCAACAATACGAACAATTACCACATTGGGAATCCATGGGCCAATAGCAACAGGTTAGTGGACTGGGGGATCATAGATGGCGAGACTTCCTTATTTTACCCTGAAAATGGTGTACAAACCGTTTGACCCCAGACAAACTAAACGGAAACAAAAACGGTGTAGAAATGTTTACAAACGGAAACAGTTGGAGCCTTACCACACTTTCGAAGTCGAGAATGACCGCGACCAGCCGAATATCTGTCAAGATCCCTCCTGCTGCGCATACGGCATAGAACAGCAGGAGGGATCTTGACAGATATTTGGCTGGTGAATGGGTGGATTGGATGTGGAATAAGGAAGCGAGCGTCCGATTCTGGTTCGAAAACGGTTGGAAAAGTACGGCGGACCCTGAAGTACCGCAATACGGGGAAATACAAATCGCGCGTGGCGCAGGAGGGGCTACTAGTTCGAAATCAATTCGAAACGTTAAATAGCTTTCAAGTTGGCTGAAACGTTTGCCTACGAAAGACTATGCGCAAGTCACCGTAGGAGTCCACGTAAGCAGTCCAGATACAGTAGCATGATTTCTCCCTAATTTCCGCCAGATTCTGAGCCGAGCAAGAGCTGAGTCAAGACTCAAAAATCAATAAAACGAAAACCCAGCTTCTTCCGTCCTTATGTGCGGTTTGTGTGCGGTGCAGTGGCGGTTGGTCAGACTGTGGTCGATTTTCCTTCCGCGCTCCACTCCAGACAACAATTATATTCTTGTTCCGCACCTTGGCCGAACCCATGGGAATTCAGGTAGTTCCGACAAAGTTCGGACATGTCGACGGCGACCCTTCGGGATCCATCGGGAACCCGTCGTATTCCGTTGAACGATATGTATTGATCCGATCAACAAGCATCTTCTTGACTTCTTCCGTCTTTGTGGCCACGGTGTGCCAGTGCTGTGGCTGGGCTTTCAGCCTGAGCGGCTCTGCAACCTATTTTCCTCCCGTGCTTCCGACAGCGATTCTGGGCGACTCTACTCTCGTTCCGACCTTGGTCCGAACCCATCGGAATTCAGCGAGTTCGGGCCTGTCAAACTTCGGACGTTCGACGGACATACTATGGCACGGGACCGACCGTGCAATACTACCTACCTACCCAAGGCAGGCTTTACATAACGGCGAAGCTCATTGCGGAGATAAACTTCGAATCCCGGCTATTGTTTCCGGTTCTCTCAATCCTTGGTCATTTTCGGCTTCCCTTTTGTACGTCCTCTTGGAAGATCATTCCTCAGCTAGTCATCTTTGAATCCTCAAGCGCATACGGCCGCAGAAGATGCGGAGCATTAAACACACCACCGGCCACGGCACCACCCCTCTTCAAAATAGGGCAATCAGATGATAGCAGGTGGCAACATATTTTTCCGGCGCCACAATCTCTGAGTATATTTGGACCTCTACAACATGTTTCTGTGTCGGTGCCACGTCCAACGAGACAGAAACGGCTGCGCCGGCCGCTCGTCATACGAACGTCGCGCCATATAAGGCCATATACCCTATGCCCGCGTGACACTGGTATCTCGTTGTCTCGAGGTTGTCTCGAGGTGCGGCCGAGCTTGATTTTTTATCGTCACTGAGCCTAGTCTCATTTTGTGTTGGTTCGTTCCGTCCCATCGTCTTCCATGCCTGCTAACAGTCCTTCTTTGGTCCAGCGCACGCTGTTGGTCCGAAGTCTCCGCAAATGGCTCGCCCGCGATATATAAATCACCGAGGTCAGTTCTATGCCTCGAGGCCTACCACATACCGATGCGTCTTATCTCCTTCATCCTCCCTCTCGCGGTTCTGCTCTCTGTGAGCAATGGAAACCCTATGAGTCGTCGGGCGATGGTTGTGCACGAAAGTGTACCAGCAGTGCCGTCTGGGTTCGCTCATGCCGGGACTGTTTCTCCAAGCCAGGAGCTGACCCTCCGCATTGCGCTTGTCCAATCAAATATCACCGCGCTCCAGGAGAAGACGTACGCGGTCTCTGACCCAGCCAACGCGTTGTATGGGCAGTACCTCACTCCGGAAGAGGTCCGTGTGTAGGTAGCCTTGATTTCATCAAACTCACAAAATTCCTAGGTCGCCGAATATGTAAAGCCCACAGCAGAAACACTCTCCGCGGTGTCCGGGTGGCTGTCCGAGAACGGCATCACTGCGAAGAGCGTCTCTCCGGCCGGCGATCTGCTACAGATATCGCTCCCTGTGAGCAAGGCGGAGACGCTACTGGCGACACAATTCAGCTCATTTACACACGTCGCGAGCGGGACAACCAGCATCCGCACCCTGGCCTACTCTATCCCTGCTTCGCTTCGGGCGCATATCCAATTTGTTCACCCTACCATCGCGTTCGTGCCGCCTCTCGTCAGCAAACCGGGGCTCACAGCTATCAACCATAAACGCGAGCCAACGAACGTAGTTCGTGCGTCTCCGACGTCGGGTGCGGTCTCAGCATCGTGCGCGAAAACTGGTGCAGTACCTCGAAATGCTTTCATGTCCATCTCTAATTCTGCCGTCGTCCTGTAAAAGTCAACCCGGTACATTCTCACTACGATCAGGTTGCGTTCACGGCTGACCTCCGCCGCCAGTCTTGTTTACAGGAAATGTACGGTTTACCCACCGCCAAGGCCAACAATTCTGCGTCTAATACGCTCGGCGTCGCTGGATATCAGGGTGTAATACCACCCCCTTTCTTTCATCTGATTTATTGAACGGGGTTATTAGGAATTTGCGAACCAGGCCGATCTTAGCGTATACGCGTCCAGTTCAATGGCTCCTCATGACACTGACTTTCGCTAGTTATTTTTGTCATATTTGAACCCGGGTTTAAAGGGCGCGACCTTCTCGCTGATGACCGTCGACGGAGGAGAGAATACTCAAACAATCTCGTACGGCATGTTTCTCGTCGTCACCGTGTCTAATTAGACTTGTGTTCAGTGAGGCCGGAGACGAGGCGGACCTGGATATCGAATATACCGCTGGACTGGCCGCTGGGGTGCCCGTCACCTTCATCTCCGTGGGGTATAATCCCCAAGATGACGTTGGTGGTTTTATGGTGGGTTCACGATTTTCTTTACCCGCTATACTTTGAGTGACAAGATGCATCGCTCCAGGACATCGTCACCGCAATTTTAGCGGAGCCAGCCGCGACCAGACCGACTGTCCTGTCAACCAGTTACGGGTTCAACGAAAATGATGTCCCGATCTCCGTCGCAGTGTAGGTTTGCGAGCGTCTTGCATGCCAGTCCACCCCTGATTAATGCTCGCAGAGAGATGTGCAACGCTTATATGCAACTCGGCGCCGTGGGTGGGTGAGAAATTCTGGACTTGTGTGCGGCAACTGACGATCTGACAGGGATCTCTGTGCTATTTGCATCCGGGGACGGTTCGTATCTTGCGTCTGAAAGAATCATTGCTCACCCTGCATGTACAGGTGGTGTTTCAGGCTTGCAGACGACTACATGCACTACGTTTGTCCCTACAACCCCGGGCGGGTGCCCATTGTATGCGTTCCGGTGTAAAGGCCGTCTTCCGCCCTATCTGATTCACTTTCCACTAGCGTTACCTCCGTTGGTGGGAGCACGGGCCTGCCGCCGCAGGTCGCCGCGTCTCTCTCGGGTGGGGGCTTCAGCAACTATTTCCCCACACCGTCCTTCCAGGGGGCCGACGTGTCCGCATACATCGCCTCCATCGGTGGTGAATACAGCGGACTATACAACAAGAGTGGGCGGGGGATCCCGGATGTTGCGCTCCAGGCCGAGGACGTAGAGATCGCATGGACGGACAGTGTAAGTACCACCTGCTCGCGACGAGCCGGTGCTAATAGTTATCCGGATATAGTTGTACCTCGTCGGAGGAACCAGCTGCGCGACCCCCATCTTCGCGAGTATGGTCGCCCTCGTCAACGACCGCCTGATCGCCGCGGGAAAGCCCGTCCTCGGGTATCTCAACCCCTTATTGTATAGCCCGGCTGGGAGGGCCGCGTTCACCGACATCACCTCCGGTAAAGCCTCCAATTCTCACTCCCTCTTTGTGTTCTTTGTTCATGATAGCCGCAGGCAGCAATCCTGGATGCAACACCAAGTAAGCCGCAGTTTTTTTTCCCAGGAGAATGTGCTGAACAGGGGACAGTGGGTTTTCCGCATCGGTGGGGTGGGATCCCGTCACAGGCCTCGGGACACCGAACTTCGAACTTCTTCTTACCGCGGTGGGTCTATGATGATAAAAAATAGTGGTATCTGTGAATGCCCTCTCTGCGAATGAAGCGCCAAATAAACAACTAGATCGTGAAGGATTTAAATGAGAGCAGTGCAGTCAAGGATTCCGAAATTTTCTTTTTCTTTCTTCATCTCGTCATTTTGTGTTTCCCCATACACAGCGGCATGGCATATAAATATTTGGCGAGGGAACCTGAGGAAATGGAGAGAGGAATCAACGATAGTTATACAGTATGTACCAACGGATACGTCGGTCGAATAAAAAAGGTATGTATGTGATCAGTCAAGACTTCGAGCGTAGGAAGGAAGGGGAAACGTTGGGCCAAACACCAAGAAAATATATATTGCGCACACACAAGTAGATCAAAATAATGTACACTAGGAGCATAGGAAGTACCGGAGAAGCAGGTCTTCGTTTTAATTTCCATCTTCAAAGCGGAGCTCCTGGGCATCTTCGTCTCCTGGGAGATGTATATCTCCCCTGGGTGATAGGAAGCGGGAAGTTGTCCACTCCCAACTAATTTGGGCGCGTCGGATAACGAATCGGGGAACAAGCGTGAGGATGTTCATGGCCCCGCTTGATGGACGGACAACAGCAGGGGGACCATCCTCAGGCAAATAAATGGTCCTGGGTGAACGGTGAGATGAGACCAAGCGGGAAAATCGCGAGAAACCGCACCCGTGAGGTAAACCACTCTTGGTGTAATACCAGTAAGCCACCACGGCGACAATCAATATCGGAAACAGGATGAATATAAACCAGAGGTAGCCACTACCGTGCTCCGGCGGCTCCGAAAAGCCGGGACATTGGTGCCGTGTTCCTAGATCTGGTCGTTCGCCGCTTTCACAGGTCGAGAAGGATATCTTCCGATACGCCGTTCGTTCGTACCAGTAATCTTGTCCGTTCTGGCATGACTCGTCGTTAGGCAACGGGGTCACTCCAGGGGCGAGAACACATTCATCTGGAACATTTTTGATGTAATTGAACTCGCTGAACAATGCTGAGCCAACATTTTAACAATATGCAAAGAGCCAGACCATTCAAAGTCCGCTTTGGTACATGGGCAGTTTTTTTCGATCCGAGGCAGGGCAGTGGGGTGGTCACCGACAATGCAGTTTGTCTCACGCACACGACGGTGATAGATGGTCTAAACAAGCATCAGTAGTGCAGAATAACAACAGCGGACATAACTATACCTGTCTACCGAATAGACATTGCTCTTTTCCCCCGTCGCTCGGACGCCACAACTCAAAATCATCGAGGCCAGGATTTTGAACGTTGATGACGCCTGGGTAAGTAATGCATGTCAGGCCGAGAAAAGGAAGGATCATACGAAAGTTGTCTTACATTGCATGAGGGTCAAAGCCGTGAAGTCCAGATGGACAACAGTGGAAGTATGTGAATGGACAAAACTTCCAAAGAGGTTAAACCGCCGGCTCGTGCCACCCAGCACTGTCACAATCGACCAAATCCGCATATTGTGTTGGGAAAACTGATACTCATGCCAATTCAGGCCCTCGTCTGTGCTGAACAAGACATGATCTATCGGTTCTTCGTCGTTCGCCATGACCAAAATCGACCCCGAGTCACCAAATTCCCACAAGTGAGCGTCCTTGTGCACTTCCTCCCATGTGAGTCCCCCATCACGACTCAGAAAAGTGTCACTCTCGTCGTAGGGCGCGAGAGTTTCGCCCACATTGCCGACAGCGATGATGACTCCCGAAATAGAGTAGCGGCTGAAAATTTTCCGAGAATCTGGGCGTTCGGTGTAACCATGGATATGGAGCGCACAGCTGACGGTTTGACACTCATATTTGTTGCCGAGTGAGTCTATCGCCGGGGGTGTCAGCGGTTTCCATGTCCCACCTGCACTTTCCATTTCAGTATCGTGTATTATGCTGAGAAGGAACACAAACCATCGTTGTGAGTGATCCTTGTTTGCAGCGCTTTCTTTCCGGTCAAAACAGCTTCTTCCGGATTGGCGACGATGTTAATCAAAGCGATCCCGTCGAGACCGATGATTTTCTCGAAGTCCACGTATCCACGTTCATCCCGGTTCACATTCTTCGCCGAAACACCGAAGTAGGTGCCATTGGAGTTGGATTTGAGAATGTTGCCCCAATAAGGAGCCGGCAGCTCTGACATGGTCATGTGGAGGAAGATCGAACCAGTACTCGATTCAAGAACAGTGTAGGCCTTTCGGAGGAGAGAGAAATAAAAGATGACGCCATCGTACTCACATGCGTCTCGGGATGCATGTCAGGCGGGAACATTGCTGTTGCGAAATGCATACCGTCAAGAGAAACTTGAAGATCCAATGATCGCTTCTCCGGCAAGAGCTGTAGAATGCCGTAAGGAGAGCAGAAGAGGCATAGCCTCCACTTCTCACCCGTGCAATTAGCAAGAATTCCGAAAACTTGGCGAACCCAATAACTTCGTCGAAAAGTTTCTTTTTCTCCGAGAAGTAGCTGCCTCCTTCTATAAGTGCCAGCGGGTTGTTCCCCATGAAGAATTTCTGGGACCCCGTCTTGTCGCGATAGGACTCGCACAAGATCTCAGTAGGATCTGCATCCAGCTTGGCGTCCTTCGCCCATACGCAATTAACCACGTAGTTCTCAATCAAGTTCCAGTGGCGCCCATGGTCCCGCGAGTACTGCGCTTCAGCGTGGCAATTCTGGGCCAGCGGCCCATCACAGTCCTTGTTCCCCGTCCAGATAAGCTTGTCCGAGTCGGGGTGGAATCGGAGGACCTGCGGACGGAATGTGTTCGGAGGAGTAGGAGCGTTGTACACATTCCAAGTACGCCCACTATCAGTGGTCGAATAGAATTTATTGGTATTCGTGATGAGGTACGCGCGCCCGGAGCTGTATTTATGGTGATAGAATGCCAAGAAGCGTTCTTCCGGGAATTTTTGCACCCATGTGTAACCCTCGTTGCTCGATTGCCAGATGCTGTGGTCTTCTAGTCGGACAAGGATTGTCTAAGCGACGTACTCAATCAATCAGTTATCCAGTCGACAAAGAACATTCACCTACTGTCGATTGCCTCAAGTATTCGTGCTGAACTATTTTGCTCGGGAATTGGAACTGAAGGGAAGATGAGCATGGGTCCAGTCGGAGGCAAAAACGCGGGGACGTGACATACCGTTTGGTGAACAATATCCCCTTCTTTGAGTTCAGCTAAACCGGGGGTGAATCTTGCATAATGAGAGAAAAATAAGATAAAGACGTACCTTGCGAACATGGCTTCTCTTTCTTCTTGTCCTTGGTTCCGCCAGTGCAGGTGTTTCCAGGAATCTTACGATATCCGGAGGAGCCCATGTACATATGATGTGGGGATCTACATGCGCCAGCAGGAATTGGTTCAGATCCAACAGATACGCATTGATCTCCATGCCGGACGAAGTTGTAGTCGCTGAAATGATTCCGTGAGCAGGGCGGTGAAACTTCAGAGAACCGACACACCCACCATTCGTAATCATCATTTGCGCACGGGCAGGGATTGTCATGTACCACGGGATCTAGGAACTTCTCTCCCACGTAGCAGTCCACGCCTGGTCTGCGCCGCTTATACCATTGCTAAACCGCACGCCATTAGGTTTTTTGTGGTAATGCTATGTCGCACGTACTTTATGTCCCATTACACATTCGTTATTTGTTGTTCTTGCAAACCATTTTTCGAAATCGCCGTCTCCGCACTTCCTCTTCCTGGTATTCGCGAAATCGAGGTAGACGATTACAAATGGGCCAATTTCGTGGGATTGGTCCTTGCGCGCGATCTGGCCGAGAAGGAGGAATTTCTGTGATGTGGAATCCAATACAGTGAAGAGTCCGCGGGGCCGCAAGTTGAGCCCAAAGTTGTAGGTTCTCCTATCAATATAAGTTTATAAAGGCAGCCACAAACATAGTGGATTATGGATGCATACCAGGTGGCGCCTAAATCCAAAGAATACCGAACCTCGTCGACGCTGTTCTCCTCGTTGACGAGAACCAGAATACTGCCAGAGTCTCCAAACTCGTATCTGTGGGCGCCCCGCCGGATCATCCTCCAATGGACCCCACCGTCAGTACTCAAGAAGGTGTCGCTTTCCTCGTAGGGTAGGCGCGAATTCCCTATCGAGCCTACGGCAATGACGAACCCGGGGGCGGGAGACGAGAGTATACGTCCGAAATTAGGCGGAGTATTGCCGGAGTGCACATGCAAGGAGCACGTCTCCACATCACTAGTGTTACATGACACCGTTTCACCTCCGCTGTCCTTGGCGGGACCACGAAGGGGCGCCCAGGTACTTCCATCGTCGAATGTGATCAGAGACTTCAGCTGTTTAGGCCGCCCTCTACCCTCAACGTCATCCGCGTTCATGACAACATTGACGATGCCAACACCCTCCATACCGAAGATGCGCTGATAGTCGACAAATCCCATCTCATTCCGGTTGGTGTCTATGAGACTCTGAACGAAGAAGGTTCCATTGGAGTTACTGACAAACAATGTCCCGATGGCTCCTTGGTCTTGCAGCATGACGTCCACGGCGAGGGAGTATGTTGTAGATTCGACGAGTGCATAGGCATGGTCGCGGAGTTGGGTCCACGAGCCCTGAGGAAATCGAGCCTTGGCCCAGGTCTTGGTGTTTGTTGTCACGTAGAGCAACATGTCGCCCTCACTACCAGGCGACAGATCCTTCAGAGCAACAACACCGAATTTGGATACGATGGCGAAGGCAATGACGCCTTTAGCCTCATCGCCAATGCCGAGGTCTTCCGCCTTCATCTCTGTGTTGAAGAAGTCCGTGCTCGAGGACAGACGGGACGACGACAGTGAATGGCCCCCGTCGGTAAAGGCAACGCAATAGATGAGGTCTGGATGCGCGTCGTGCTTGAATTCAGCGCTGCTATGCGCGAATTGACACCGGGAGGTCTTTGTCAGAATCTGGCGCGGCGCCGAACTAAACGCATCTTTCGTCATGTATGTCTATCACCACGGGTGAGTATGTGTTGTACATGATAGCCAAGACGTGGGGCGCACCTCATCATGACAGATGTAACCCCAACCAATTTTATCACATACGGTCCCCTGGTAAAGGATGTACCCAAACTTTTTGGGGTCGGAATGGAAGGAAAGCGGCCTGAGTACGAGAGCAGCATTAATGGGCACCTCGAAGGGCCTCCATGTCTTTCCCTCATCGTCGGTCCGGTAATGTGTCCTCTGACGTGTCAGAACGAATGCCTGGGCGGGATCAGCGGTAAGTTATCACGGTCGAAGAAGAATCATTCGCACGTAGGAATTGTCGAAGGGATGCTCAATAAGCATGGTCGCGACTCCGGTCGGGATACCCTCTGCAAGCTCCCATCCTTTGCCGGCGTCCGCTGACACGTAAATGTTGCCTTCTATCCAGTCATGGTAGATTGCAAACTTGCCATACAACTTCAGCAAAGATTAGCGTGGAAACCTGAGAGCTCACAGTGGGGCTGGGGAAGGACAGCCTGGCTGGGAAGTTCTGGAAACTGGTGATTGCATGCTCTGGATCCTGGGCAGCAAGGAGGAAGGGAAAGGAGAGCAACAGGGGAAATAATCTGGGTCGAAGCATGGTGCGGAGAACACGCAACCCTGCTGGGAAGCTTCAAGGAAGAGATTTTAGCGCTGACAACACCCCAACAGCGACTCGCATCTGCCCATCTGCCAGATGGCAATCGATGTTTCGTGGTGCGTACAGCATATGGGGCGGTGCATACAATGGCGGGCCGAGCCGGCTTTCATGCGGAAAGCCTTGCTCCCGACCGCGTATATAAAGTGCCGTCAGCTCTGTCGTCCCTTTGATACGGTGTCGGCATCCCGCGCCAGGAATCTGTTCGTTTTTGTTTTGTTTAACGACATCCGCCGTCACCGGCAACAGCAACTTTGATGATGAGCGAATATACTTGGCAATACACCAGGTACTGCCTTACCAGATCTTGCCCCACTGCCCAGAGCAATGGAATAGTGACTGCCATTATCTTTCGAAGTCGAGAGCAGGAGGCTCGCTCGACCCGGGCCTGAGCGTCTTCAAAAGGCATAAGGTTTTACCCTTGTTCCGGTTTTGGTGAGCTATGTGGTGAATAGAAGAGGGCACTGAGCCTTTTGGACTTCAGGTCTTGAGCGAAAACTTGCGCCTTCAACTTCACAAATTAAAGCTGTCGCCCGACAAACCAAATAATTCAAACGCTGAAGATGGCCTAGAGATAGAGCTCAGAAGAATCCAAGATATCCTGTATAACCGTAGTTCAACAGGCAATCGGACTATTGAAAAAATCGCGAAATAATGATTCACTCGAAGAGAGAAAAAGCAGCTCGGCAGCCGCCTGCGCAGCCAACTCTTTTCGTCTTGAAGCCATAAGTCGCTCCATCCCCGGTTTCATCTCCGCCCATTCTTCGCGGGCGTTCAGCACCAGGACACCTGTACGGGAAATGGATTAATGTTACGCACCGGCATCCGTGAGGGGCGCACATTCATCGGCGCTCTCGTAGTGAGATTCGTCGCCCCTGATGTCGATTTCCTCTGCCCAGCCCAGGGCACTGAGTTTCGTGTTAATTCTGGACGGACGGATCAAGAGGGGATGTCACAGCGAAGGAGGCGGCGTACGCTTGTTTAATATTAGGGCTTGCCTTGTTGAACGCAGCACGCGCCAGCTCGACCAGGCGGGCCTCCCACGCGCGGCACTCTCGAGCGTGCTGCAATACGATGAGCGGGTCAAGCAGCGGGCAGGGGGCATGACTTACAATGCGTGTGTCGACCAGCATGCGGTGGCGGTTGTCTCGATACGCCAGCCGGTCGTGGGCATTCAGTGCTTCGTAGACAGCGGTCACCGCAGTCAGGTCCGCATTCAGGAAGGCAGGGTTGAAGGCTACAGGGCACGTCAGGTGACAATCAACCGGAAAAGAACGACTTGCTCGGTGGACGGATGGCGATTAATTTTCGGATGTCGGCGGAGGGATCACACGTCAGGCTGGGTGGTTGACTCGCGTCAAACTTGATCGTACTGGACAGGAGTTGATGAGAGGCCACACTTTGAATCAATATCTGGAGACCTACTTTGTGAGTTCGCATTCGGAACAATAGTGCACACGTAGATCCCAGTCCACGGGAAGATCCGGACGCTTACCACAGCCCTTCAAGGTGTCAGAAGAGAACAGAGTCCGTCGAGAATTGAGATAGGACGCACATGGCAGTCGTTGGAAAATACCAAGTGGGCGTATTGCACTTCCGTCAGATTCGGCGGACACGGAGGCAGAGTCGGCCCATTCAGATTGGCGAAGGCTTGTTTCCAGATGTGCCGCGAGTCCTTTTGCGTCAAGAACGATCGAAGGGCTTTACACAGCCTGGAAAGCCGTAGGACGTCCTCCGGCACCAGATAAAGTAGAATCTGTCTTGGAGTCGGTGCGGTCGATACATGCCTGAAGTGGGCTACAGTACCTCTGTGACACAATCGACGGGTACTTCAAGGAGAAGGAGTCGAGACTGTCGGTCAGGAGTCATCGCCGCCGAAGGGGTGGATTTTGGTGATCAGGAGATGGAAGCTCAATAATGGAAGCTGAAAAGGAGCTGAGCACGAAACTGAGCCAAACTCGGGAGCACCGCCACTTTATGTTCTCGCGCATCAAAATTCTACCAACCTCCGTGATGTGCGTACACGCGGAAGCCACTTTTCAAAACAAGAAATGGCGCAAAATGCGAAGAAATGGCGCAAGCAGGTCTCTTACGTGGACCGCAGGTGTGGCCATCCGCCGCCGAGCCGGTATCTGATTTTGAGCCCACGAGGTCCGAGTCGCAGAACGGGATCATTAGTCTCTCGTAGACAGACGCTTCAACAATAATGACCTTGTACCTCGGTTTGTTGAAGTCTGTTGGTTACTGCGGGTGTCCGATCGGGTCAGAATCTTATTACGTAAACTTTTCCCAAAATTCACTTGCCTCCCTAGATGGCCCCCTCAACAGGTATTCCTGACCTATAACTTGGTTGTGACAACATCTCAGATTTTTTCAGGCTCCATTGGGGTGGTGTGGAATATTTTATTCACGTCGGCCGATGGATCACGGGGCTATTGGCGATCCATCGAAACCGCGATTCACGCTCAATTTTCGACATTCTGAGGAGACAGAATGCACAGGAATGCATGCACGAATTATCCCGCACACTCAATGTGTCCAAAGGCAAGTTGAGTCTGAACAGGCGCTCGCATTGAAATTAAAACTCCGATGTTTATGTAATAAGATTCTGACCCAATCGGACCCCATCAGTAACAACAAGACTACGGGATCATGGGGTCACGTCGTTCTCGCCGTCCATTGATTCACCCGCGATTCCGATTTACATCGTGAACAGCATCCGAATACTGTAAATTCACATCAGGGGAGACGAAGACTTCTAGGTCGCTCGTTACAAATGCGTCGAGAAATGAGGGCCCCTCAGGCTCACGGACGCCGGTGCGTATCCATAATCCATTTTTCGTAAGGATGCCCTGTCACTGAACACCGACGAAGAATGGGCGGAGATGAAACCAGGGTTGGAGACTGATGGCTTCAAGACACAAGGAGGTGGCTGCGCAGGCGGCTGCCCAGCTGCTTCCTTGGTTCTTCACTTTGCGATTTTTTCAGTCGTCCGATTATTTGCTCAACTGCTGTTATACAGGATAATCTCACATTCTTCGGAACTCCGCCTCTATGCATCTTCTGCATTTCGAATTATTTGGTATGCTAAGTGACGGCTTGGGTTTGAACGGCTCAAATTTCTGCTGAAGACTTGAAGTCTAAAGTAATCAAGGAGTCGAATTGATTCATTTCGGAGTTGCCCCGTATTCTGCCCTCGATACCGTCGAAAATTTTCAGGTTTCCTATCTTATCGGTGGATTTCTGCCTATCCACAATTCTCAGTAGACTCGTTACCAGTCTGCCACGGCAATTCTAAGTGGCAAGCACTTTGCCGTAGGCAGACTGGTACAACTCGGACCAAACAATTGGCGTGGGCCTGAGTTTGAAATCTTTGGTGGGTGCCGATCATCGGCACCGGTCAATTCGGTCCGGTAACTAACATTCCCAATTAAACTGTGCAAACATATACCATTCTCAAGGCCACTAATGAAAATTTTGAAGAGACATAACTCTAGCCATCGACTATTCGTCACGACCTTAAACTTGTATGGAGAAAAAATATTGAGATTTGAGCCCAGAACAGGCAAGAAGGAAAATTTTCAAACTCAGGCCCAGCCCAATTGATCGAGCCGAGATGTACCAGTCCGCCTACGGCAAAGTGCTTGCCACTTAGAATTGCCGTCTTTAAGGCAGAATGGTTACGAGTCTAAATTCTCAGTTTGTAGGGTTTGAAGTTTGAAGCTTGAAGAGGAACCCTTGAGGAATAAGGATGGGTTCCAGCCCTCCGGGAGATCCCGGAATCATGATTTAATATTTGTGGTGAACCGAAACACCGGGTT
Organism: Mycena maculata; assembly: GCA_029448575.1. Lineage (NCBI taxonomy): Eukaryota > Fungi > Basidiomycota > Agaricomycetes > Agaricales > Mycenaceae > Mycena > Mycena maculata. The sequence goes on along the minus strand of JARJLG010000042.1, from coordinate 452,307 downwards.
GCGATGGCGCGCTCTCTCTCTCAGACTTCTCTGCAACGACAAAATTGTGTCAGGCAAGACGGGCGGCAGACCAGCCCTCGAAGATCTGGCGACTTTGGGGGAGGCGCGTTCTGTCACAACTATTTTTGGGTATCCCCGAGGGGGCTAGAAGTTGTGGGATGATCATCAAAAGGACAAAATAGTTGGGGAATATCCAAATCAGGCAAAAATAGTTGGGGCCGATTAAATGTGCATTTTGACCGCCATAGTATGGGGGATGTCGGATCTTGGCTCTCAGATTCCACCAAATGCGGCACCTGAGGTCCTTGCCATTTCCCATGTCCAATTCTTGGACACAGACTCGGAAATACAGGGTTTTGATGGCAGTCTGTATGTACGGATTGGCCTTGCAGACGTGCTTGTTTGTGGCATTCACTGCATGAAGAGGCACTGGAAGGTTTAGTAGTACAAAATTGATCTGGAACTTGCTCTGTGCCAACCTAGATCTCACTTCAAACAAATTGATTACAAGCCTTTGATTGGCTGACTGCAGCCCTACCTCAGGGCTTGGGTTGGGTGGGCAGATGATGGAATTTCCAGTGCTAGACATCACCCGCAACAGCTTGCATTTTTCCGCATTGTCCCTCATGATGTGGCTCATGGTTGACGTGTCATGTCACATGGGTGACACCAGATCATTTGTGATCGGATGCTGGTGATGTTGGTGCTCCCGCTGGTCAACTACGAGCCTTTTCACACATTTGATCTGCAGGGATTGTTTATAAATCCACTTCCCACTCGATGCTGAAAAAAAAAGTTTTTAACCAAAATAAAGTGGGGGCAGAACACGTTGTGCCCCAACTTTTTGGTAGGAAAACCAAAATCTCAAAAGTTGGGGCATGGACCTTGGAACCATAAAATACTTGCGGAAAAGTCACTTTTTTTGAGAAAACAGTCTATGGCAAATATACTGTGCAAAAAGATTTCACTTCTTCGCGGGATGGTTGCAATAACAACTTTGCTTTTGGCACACAAATTTTGGACAACTTGACCAAGTTGCAACTTCAGAATTGCAGCAACTTGGGTTTTCAAAACTTTCCTATGGACAACTTTGCTTGGGTACAACTTCAGCAGGATGCAACTTTGAAGTGTAATGGCTGCAACTTTAGGCAGGGGCATCTTATTGAGGAGACAACTTTACTCTGAATGAAGCACAACTTTTTTTGGGTTGGTATACAACATTGGGGTGGCCGGTTCACATGTTTGGACTTAAGGCTGTAAGGATTCTTATAACCCCGAGGACTATTTTCTTTTGCTTCTATTTTCCTTACCTATATATTCCCGATACATGCCGATGATAGTAACATAGTGTCGAGTACGGTAGCATACGAACATCTCAACAGTAGAGTAGTTGACTTGTTCCGTAGATTCACATCAATGATTGACATCTACACTTTACCCTTAACCCTCGTCGTGCCAGCACACCTCAAGCCTTTCCTTGTAGAGCACGTCTCCAAGATAGAGGCCAGAGGGAACAGACAACTGGTTAAGTGCCTATCTATTATATTCATACTGACCTTTTTAGTCAGACCTTACGCGTCGATCTTATCTGTCGAATACCGCCTCATAAGGGTATCCTGTGAGGAAGGTCTATCCACATTGAATACGGGTATCCTATTCTAGTGGAGAAGCCGTTGGTTTAGATAGTTGCTCCGCAGAGCCTAACCACAAACATTCGAGTGGCAACGTCTAGCCTGTCATTAAATCGATTAATTCCATTTTCGTGAGCTACCGACTCTCACAAAGTGGACACATTGGGAACTAATCGACAATCTGGCCGGAAAACCACTACGAGGAAGACCTTCATCTAGAGGAGGTCTATCTACGAGAGGGGATTCTCGCTCGAGATTATACGCTCCTATGAGATCATCGCTTGCCAAATCCACGGCGAGGAAAGATTTGTTGGAAGAAGAAGAAGATTCTTCATTAGCGGACGTCTCCTTATCGTGGAGAGCTCAAACCCCCGTGATCTACATCGTTACCTGGTTCCCGCCAGAGTAGCGCATCCGCTTCCCCTCAGAAGAAATCCACTGCATCTCTCCCGACGTCAGGCGTCAATCCACTACAGCGAGAGAGAGCAGGAAGTTCGCGAGTTATTCCTTCACAACCCATTTCAGTGCGAATACCAAAACCCGAACCAATTTCGAGCTCCGCCATTCCAAAATCAGAGTCAGGTGTAGCCCCTTCCTCGCGAGATATACATATAGCGAATAAAGGAAGATTTTCATTACAACCTCCTTTACGAAGTTCATCTAGTATCGTTCCAGAGGGCGTGACTAGTCCCACGATTGAACTCCCATCTCCCTGGAACGCCGACATGTCGGTCCTGACGGAGATACCGTCTTCGAGGGGGATCCTCCAACTGCGCCAGACCCAGACTCAGACTCGTCCATGAGTTGCCCTTGAGTTGCGCCAGAGTCGTGCCTAGCCGAGCACATGCGCCAGACTCGGTTAGTGCGGATCAGACTCGGATCATCCTCTTTATTGATTCCCCGGATTGCTTGTGCCCGCCCGGCCTTCTTGGGGGAGAGGTTTAATTTCATAGAGAAAGCGCCAACGAGTCTTTAGCGTGCCGACCTGAGATGCCCCGGTTCGGGGGACCCCCCGAGCGCAGTGAGGGAGGGGAGGGGCATCGAATGGTCGGTACTCTTGGCGCACACTCCGAAATGCCTAGTACATTTTTACTTTGCAAATGCTACTCTAGCTACATTTCCTTGTAGTAATTGTAAAGTATCTAAATAAGATCCTTCTCGTGCCATCATGCCGACAGTTGCCGTTCATCGATTGCCGGGATCACCAGCGCCAGACTGGATCGACTCTGGCGTAACTCTTTCGCTTTAGCCGACGAGTCTGACTCTGGGTCTGGCGTCGTTGACACATCCCCGTCTTCGAGTCCGCCCCCTCGGACTGCAGATAGTCCCAATCCTCCTCCGAAGCGCCCTGTTCTCCCAGGAATGGAAAACGGTTATGCCTTGTCTCCCATGGGAAAATTGCGAATTCAGTATAATCAAGACACAGAAGAAAATTCAGCGCTACGCAACAGGATTAATTTGATTGTGTCGAAATGGGATTTGACGGCAAAAGATATCTTCGATCGAGGGAATAGCTCCTCAGGAGCTTTCTCGAGGTTTGCCTTGGAAACCGGATTCAGGATGCGAGTAAACGGTCTGATATCGGAGTTTCAGAGACTTCTAGTTTCAGCAGCCAATCTCATACCGGAAAGAAAAGAAGCAGGGCGTCATTTCAAGCTGGATCCACAGGGGACGCTAATGGAAATTCTAGGAGGGGCAGAAAGTTTAGACGAAATGACATTGGCTTGGAAAGCTTTACGTACGAGATTTACTTTGGCCCAAGACTATCTGGAGAAGTATCATATTGAATACCAAGCCGTTACAGACGCCGAACTTTTGCAGTCTCCAGTGTCGACGGACGTGGCCCTTTACGAGGGTTTGGAACAACTCGCCCAATCATCCAGTATGAATGTCCCAAAGTTAACTTATTTGTTCGAGAACATACCTCACCATCGACGTACAATGGAAAGGGATTGGGATCCTAATACATGGATATCGACTTGGGCACCTACTACGGACACTTTGAAGTTAGCATTCCCAGATCGTGAAGCGGAGGGGAGACCTTCAACGGTATACTATTCGACCACGGGGGAACGTCTTGAAAGAGAATTACCCGAAGGGACTAGTTGGCGAGCAGGAGAAAGCTTCACTCCACCAGAGGAGGAGACTAAGAAACGTTCTCGAAAAAGAGTTTCCATAGCAGTGGCTTCTGGCGAGACATCAGATCAAGCTTTGAGTTGGGAAAGAGATACTACTCGCACGCACCCAAAATTTGACTCAAATTCTTCGGCCTCCGAAGAAGGAAAAGGGAAGGGAGAACCAGCCTCGGCTTACTCGAGAATTGGATCTCATACGCCCTTCAAGAAGGACATATTTCCAGTCGCTACAGACATTTTGCCAAGTGCCTAATCCTAGCTTACCAAACCCGATTCAAGGGATGGCGTCATCTTCAACTCGTTTTCAGACTTCAGAGGAATCTATTAGCCAAGCGTTGAGAAATCCTAAAGGACCCTTGATGGAACCCGGATGGTCAGGAAATCCTGGTATACCTGTTCAGCGAAACATTTACGCGGAGGTGGGTCCACCTACGATGATCTTTAACCCTCAATTAAAGAGAGACACACCGCCTCACTTAATGGACACTGAACGGAGAACATCAGAGAATAAAGAAGAGATTAGTAGAAACGACTCATTACAGTCTATGAGTGAGAGATCGGAAAGAGAACCGAGAGGGGATAACTTGGGGGGAACATTTCATCCTATGGGGAATCCAAATCCTGACCCAGGAGGGGACCCCTCAGATTCGGGAGACGACGAAGGTGGCGGGAGAAGAGGTCCTGATCCGCCAAGAAGACCTCCTCCTCCTCCTCCAAGGAGAGGGAACCGGCACCCTGGTCAGTCAGGAGAACCGGGAGATCCTAATGGAGGAAGTGGAGGCCCGAATTCGGGTGGAGGAGGCTCTGGAAGACCACCCCCAGGAGGCGGACAGGATCCTCCAGACCCTGAGAACGGAGGACAGTCGAGCAAAGGACCGAAACCACCGTATGGAACAGTCGTGCCGACCATTGATCCGAAATTAAAGATTGCTTCTCTTCCGGAATGGGACGGAGACCATTCAACCGCCATTGAATACTTCTTCGAAATAGGCCAGTTGGCGAACCTGGAAGGGTGGCTGCCAGAAGCCCTAGGATTCTGGTTACCCTCTAGGTTGAAAAAAGGCTCCGCAATTTACCTATGGTTTTCTATCCAATCGAGCCGAAAGCAATCCAAGATGCGATCACATTATTTGGAGTATTTGAACATGGTCAAAGACGAATATTTGGGTCGAAAATGGCAGATTCTAATGAATCTAGAATTTCAGAAGCAATCATTTCGTCAAAACGGACATACAGACGAATCTCCTCAACAATTCATCGGCCGCCGTATTCAATATGCCCGTTTACTGGCTGAAGGGGATGACGGTGGGCCGATGGAAGTGTTCCTGGTTATGCGGAACGCTCCTTTGAAATGGAGTACGATTCTGGTGCTGGAGAATATTTACTCGACGTCACAGTTATACAGCAAAATCAGTGAGCATGAGGATACACTAGTGGAAGCAGCGAGGAAGGATCAAGCTGACATTATCACTTCTCAAAATCTTGTCTCTGCCTTACGGAAAGCTGGGGTAAACATGGATCGTCCAAAAAACTCGAGCTGGAATCGACGACTAAATCTGACGGAGGTCGAAGACGAAGCTGGAGAGGAACCACCGATAGAGAAGTTACCCGAAGAAGGTCCTTCGGAAGAGGAGACAGATGAGGGAGTTGTGGTATTAAAGCAAGTTTATAATACTTTTAAAAAGCGTCAACGTCCTCCTCCTAAAGGTGGGTGCCCATACCCGAAACATGACGAGGTCACCACTCGTATGGGAAGGAAACCCCCCTTGCCTTGCAAAGTTTGCGGTAGTGCGAATCATTGGGACAAGGAATGCCCCGATTGGAACGTGTATTTGGAAAAACAAAGAAGAGGGGTACTAATTGTATCGAATAGTGCCGTGGATAACGAACTGGAGCTAATAGACCATAGCGCTTACCGTGTGCTGCTGGAAGATCGCATGGCGCCAGAGTCTTTATAGATTCGGCATCTCCGGGAAGCGAACGGTTAGAGTCACCGATCCCCGCGGAGTCTAAGGCCAATCTAGAAAAAATTGAGAATGGTGATAATAACCAGGTGCAGGTCAATCGGATACACGTAAAGAACAATGGAAATTCGGGAATGAAAGTTCCTGAGGATCGACCTTCGGATAGTATTAGACGGAGCGTCAAGAAAGTACACATGGAGGAGATTGAGGATGAGTACTGGGCGAACGAAGCCCGTATGCCTAAAGCGAGATTTTGGACATTGGAAGATGAAGAGGACTGGAAGACGTACGAGGAATTTGACGATACAAAGGACATGCAAACATGGGAGGAAAGTGCACCTGTAGAGCCATTAGCTCCGGGCCCCTGTGAACGAATAGTGTTACGAAAAAAGAGAAACTTCAAAGCAGGCGATTCGGCTCTGGGAGTTCTGTCTTATCTGTTCGAGGATGGATAGAATCCTTAGAGAATGAGGCAATAGATTTAAGGCACGATTCCGGAGCAGATATATCGTTGATTTCGGAGGAGCTATAACAACCTGAAATCGCCGCCGCCAATCAGACAAGGACATAAGATGAGCCTGGCTCAACTCACAGATACGGGAACGATCCTTAAAGGATTTACAAAATTGAAGATCTTAATGTTGACGATTACCGAGGAAGTGATAGAACTCGAAGTGGAAGCGTACATTTTAAAAGGAATGTCAGTCCCAATACTGTTAGGGGAGGACTTCCAAATGACGTACGAAATGGGAGTCACGAGAGATACTGAGAAAGGATCGAAAATTACATTCAGAGGACTACCGTATGAAGTCCGGACCCATGCGGTGGATAACACCCCGGACATAGCAGCTTTACACACTATGTCGTCGAATCTGACAGTCCATGCAGACAAGACGGCAAGGGCTCGAGAACATTGGAAGCGTAAATCGAGGCGAGCACAACGCGAAAAGAGGCGATCAAAATTCACCCGTGTTGTCCGAGCAGCCGAGGATTATAGGCTGCGTCCACACGAGTGTAAAGTGATCCGCCTTGAAGGGGACTTCAGCCAGGATCCCGACAGAGAATGGCTAGTCCAGAGGAATTTGTTAGCTGACGCACAAGACAACTTCTTCACCGTACCGAACACGTTGATTACTGCGAGAAAGCCAGCTGCACCAATCAGCAACGTGAGTTCTAGGCCTCGTTATATTCGAAAAGGAGAAGTTCTCGGTAACCTGGAAGATCCGAATAAGTTCTTCGACTCCCCGAAACAGCCAGAGAATTTACAGAGGATGGAGGAGACAACAACAGCCCTGAAGAAGGTCATGAAGGCGAATATGGCTCCGTGCAGAGAGACTGATCCGTGTAACGAAGAAAAAGTGGTCCATCTGAGGACGGACGAGGGATCAGGAGTACCTCCGAACATGGAAGGAATACACATACGGGATGAAGCAGGAAGAGTCCCCAATGAAAGGGGTACAATAACTCCTGGACAGGATGGTGTCCATATCCGAGATATCGAGGGAAGAGTGCCGAATTCCATGGGACTCATCGTATCTGAAGAGGACGAATCGGAAGATTACGGGCCGAAAACGGCCGCAATGCCTGATCCCAATGAATATTCATCGAAGGACATGAGGAAGCTACAGGACATCGGGTCACTGCCAGGGAATTTGAGCGAGAAAGCTTGGAAGATGTTGGAAAGTCGCATTGGCGCTTTCGGATTTGATGGTAGACTCGGCCACATAGACGCGAAAGCTCAAGTACGAATTAAAGAAGACCAAAATCCTATAGCCGTGCCAATGTACTCAAGCTCGCCGGAGAAGCGTCGCGTAATAGACGCTCAACTGGATAAGTGGTTTGAACAAGGCGTCATCGAACCCTCAGTCAGCCCATGGAGCGCCCCAGTCGTAATAGCTTACAGAAATGGAAAGCCTCGTTTTTGCGTGGATTACAGGAAGCTAAACGCAATAACTGTAGCGGATGAATTCCCAATGCCGAGGCAAACAGAAATCCTGGCTTCTCTGCCGGGAGCGCAAGTCTTATCCTCGTTAGATGCTCTGTCTGGATTTACTCAGATGGAGATACACCCGGATGATGTCGAAAAGACGGCATTTAGGACTCACAGGGGTCTTGCGCAGTTCAAACGAATGCCATTCGGTCTGAGGAATGGTCCGTCAATATTTCAACGAGTCATGCAGGGTATACTGTCGCCATATTTGTGGCTCTTCTGCTTGGTGTATATTGATGACATTGTGGTCTACTCCAAGAGTTACGAAGAACATATAGAACATCTTGATAAAGTACTGGAAGCGATTGAAAAAGCAGGAGTGACGCTCTCGCCTACCAAATGCCATATGTTCTACTCTTCAATCTTGTTGTTAGGTCATAAAGTCTCCCAGCTAGGCCTATCGACACACCAGGAGAAAGTAAAGGCTATCCTGGAGCTCGAACGCCCGAAGAAGCTGTCCCAGCTTCAAACATTCCTGGGAATGGTCGTTTATTTTGCGAATTTCATCCCTTATTACGCCGATATATGCATGCCATTATTTCAGCTGCTTAGAAAGGGTTCAACGTGGAAATGGGAAGCGGAACATGAATTTGCTTTCAAAGCCGCGAAGGAAGCCTTACGCGAGGCACCAGTGCTGGGCCATCCAATAGAAGGGCGGCCATACCGTCTGTACACAGATGCCTCTGACGAAGCCGCAGGGGCAGCGTTACAGCAAATCCAGCCGATAAAAGTGAAGGATTTGAAAGGGACGCGTGCCTATGGCCGACTGAAAAAGGCTTTTGAAAGTGGGCTACCCCCACTACGGTTGTCCACTACGATATCGGCGACTCTGGGAGATACGGACTACGTTGACTCTTGGGGCCCGACGCTGGATGAATCCATAGTACACATCGAGCGGGTGATTGGATATTGGTCAAGATCCTTTAAAGGAGCTGAGATTCGCTATTCTACAACTGAAAGAGAGGCATTAGCGGCAAAAGAAGGGTTGGTGCGCTTTCAGCTGTACATTGAAGGTGAGAAGGTAGCGCTGGTAACAGACCACTCAGCCTTACAATGGGCGAGGACGTACGAAAATGCCAACCGTAGACTGGCAGCGTGGGGTGCAATATTCTCAGCGTACGCTCCCGGGCTGGAGATTATCCATCGAGCTGGGAGGAAACATTCTAATGTTGACCCTTTGTTGCGTCTGCCCAGGGCTCCACCTTCACATACTTCACCGATGGAAGCCGCGGGGGAAGTGATAGAGACGGATGGCGATCTAGCCGCTGCTCAGGAGGAGGCGTTACAGCATGTGCCAGCTCCACGTGTCACCTTCACAGCATGGACTCTGTTGGAAGCACTGGAAGAAGCACCGTCTCCTTCAGCCTTTGCAACAACAAGGAGTCAGGGAAGGAATCCAAGGAATCCCTCAACCGCCCCGAGCGAGTCAGAGAATGTCTCCATCGAGGCTGGGGGGGGGGTATCAACTCGGAAGCGATTGCCAATCCTAATCACGAGAGAGTGCAAGAGGAGTTCCCAGAGTCGAATATCCAGACAGAAAATGAAGAGGATGGGAAAGAGAGCGACAAACTCAACGAGCTACGACCGACAGAAGATTACTGGGGAGCCACTCATAAGCCTCCGAACATACACGTGAACATGGAGATCACCTACAGAGAGGAATTCGTCAAGAGCTATGGAGAGGATCCAGCATTCAAGAGCATATGGAAGGACCCGAGTGTCATGGAAGGGCGCTGGAAGCCTGGTCAGAGGTTTTTTCGAAATGATCTAGGTCTTCTATTCTTTCGAGATGCTGATTACCAGCCTCGATTATGTGTCCCACGATCCAAGATCAAGGAAGTCATAACGGAAGCTCATGAAGCTCCTATGGAATCCGCGCATGTCAGCCCAAACAGACTGTGGACAAAACTATCAACGAGATTTTATTGGAGACGAATGAAGAAAGATTTAGAGGAATTCTGTGACTCCTGTGACATCTGTCAAAAAATCAAAACGAGGAACTTCACGAGATATGGATATCTGATGCCAAACCCTATTCCTTCAAGACCTTACGAGTCTGTCTCATTCGACTTAATTGTCAACCTTCCATGGTCGGGAGATTACAATGCAATCTTTGTGGTAGTGGATAGACTCTCGAAACACGCATCTTTCATTCCGACCACTTCAGGTTTGACTGCCAAAGGTTTTGCGGACTTATTCGTCAAGCATGTGGTGACGCGGTTCGGAATTCCAGACAGCATGATAGCGGACAGAGACCCTAGGTGGACGTCAGACTTTTGGAAAGCTGTCACGGAGTCCCTCAAGACGAAAATGTCCTTATCCTCATCTCATCATCCCCAGCATGACGGACAAACTGAAAACGTAAATCGCCAACTGGAAACAATGCTTCGAGCATATGTGTCATCAGATCGTTCAGATTGGGCGGAATGGTTGGCGCTATTAGAATTCTCATATAACAACAACATCCATGCATCCATTGGAACGACTCCTTTCAGCTTGTTATATGGTTTTGACCCGAAGTCTCCATTGGATTTCCTGTCGGGAGACTTAGCATCAGATCAGCCAACGTACGGGATGAGACAAGATGCCAGTGAATACCTTGAAAAGCTGCGCATACACCGAGAGGATGCTCGTCTTGCCATCGCGAGAGCCCAGGACGAACAGGCCAAACACTTTAACAAGGGTCGACGTGATATACCAGAATTCAAAGTAGGCGCAAAGGTCTTGGTTAACCCGCATTCACTAGAATGGGTGGAGTCCAAAGGCGAAGGGGCAAAATTGGTGCAACGCTGGATAGGTCCTTTCGAGATCTTGCAAAAGATTAACGCTCGGACGTACCGGTTGTGTCTAAATGACAAATACCCAGGCTTCCCAATCTTCAATTATGACCATTTGAAACCATATGTGGAGTCCCCACCGGAACTAAAGGATAGAACGACAATGCCAGATCTGCGCGCCCACAAAGAGGCTTCTGAAGAATATGAAGTCGAGAAAATCGTTGGGAAAAAATATGACAAAAGGAGAAAAACATATCTATGGCTTGTTCGCTGGAAGGACTACGGAGCCCAGTTTGATACTTGGCAGACTACCCGAGACTTGCGCAACGCTCCTGAAATTATGCGTGCATTTGACATGTCATTACGGAAGTCGGCCTAGTGAGGAGGTTCGGTCTGATTTGTATTTGTATGGGTTATTATTTAAGGTCGTCGGGTGCAAGAACCCGATGAAGCCGGTGGAAATTCTATCAGCGCCCAACGTCAGTATCCTGTCAACGCCCACAAGGGAACCTCATGTACTCTTATCGCCCATCACTTCCTTCGTCCTCTCTCTTTCTTTCCTTCTCTCATCTTCATCCTTTCTTCTGCTCTTTTCTCGACTACCGCAGCACTCTGCCTAACCGTCTATCCAGGTATCCGATTGACGGACGGCAGTGAGGAGAAGCGAGGTATCAGGGTATCCGATACCGAGTTATCCTAGCTGGAGTCGAGCGACCTCTGTATCCAATGTATTTCATACACCCAGACTCGGGGGAAAACCTTCCCCCTATCCAGTTCTTAGATTCAGCATCTATTAAATACCAATGGATATCTTTCTTTGCGACCAACATGCACATCCCCGCCGAAGCGGAGTACTTTCTCGACCACCCTCAAGTCTTCGAAGAGGACCCCGCCAACTTCACGTCCCGATACTTAGACCCGGAGTTGTCCCCAGTGTACCTCGACCATGAAAATTTTACATGGGCATATAATCCATGTTCAGCAATCCCGTCGTCAGCTTTATCCGAAGGACAGGAAGATCCCTTATTGTGGCTGTTCAATTTCTCGCAAGTCAGCATCTCATCCGAACGCGTAGCCGTAGCTGCTAGCAATGGAAGTTTCGACCGTTACAAATTAGATGACGAATGGGCAATTTGGTTGCGCACGATGAGCCTCCAAGTGCTGAATGCTACAGCTATGATAGTCAATAATGACCCGGACCTTGGTTCGAGCCGATGGAACGGACCAGCAGTCAAGATCCCTCGGGCGAATGACGGCGAAGTCAGTGCTGTGTTTACTCTATACAGCGAAGCACGTACAACGGCCCGCAGAGCTCAACGCGGTTTCCTAAACCAGCTGGGGTATTTGTTTTGGCTGACAACGTCCAGCGATGGGTGGAATGTGAGGCTTCCAGAGGAAGTTCTAAACTTTGTTGTAGAACTTCGTCTAAGTGAACGAGAGAAGAGGGGATGCTTGCTCGTACTACACCGGGACTACAAGATTCTGAATCTAGCACATATGATCAGATTTACAATCCCATTTCATTACGCGTGGACGGACAAAGACAGTCAAGAGCATCGACTGTTTCAATTTTCGCCCACTCTACTCCGGGAGTACATTCGTCTCTGTCAACAACGAGAAGGTGCACCTGTTCCTTTGGAGGAACTCCCTCACTATGTCAAGTGGGAAACCAGATACGAGTTGAAACGTTATGACTCGATGCTTCAGGATCGCCTGATGCGTAACAATCGCAGTTGGTGTCGTCCTCGATTTGAACAAGACTACCATTACCTAGTCGTTCCTTGCGATTTCTGGGGAGGACGGGTCTTGACCGACGTGCTGGAGATTCGAGCGTACGCTGAACAATTCATGAGCACAGTGTCGCATCAGGGAAATCAGTCTTACATCACCTTTTTCATGCAATACCCCATCCGTGACATCATCCAGTATCACCCTCCGGAGCGTCGTCTACCGCTGAGATGGTTCGGAAAGATTCCATCTGATGGTGACTTGAACGAGGAGAAATTCTGGGGCTTTGATCGCATTGCTTACCGTGAACATATGAGGGCGCCTATGCCTGGGCGACTATTCAGCACCTGGAATGGTCGAGAGATGCGGCAGAATCAGAGGCCTGCAAGTGATCCAGGGAGCTCCGAGCCTTTGGGGTATGGGCTGCCTCTCATTGCGCCAATCGAGAGAACCTACGATCGTCCTGCCTTACTCAGAGGAAGTTGGAAACCTGAGGAGCGACGGGGTCGATTCTCTCGTTCGTACGAGTGTCGCATTAGCCTGCATGAACGTCTTTCCTCTCCTGGTCATCGTCAAATGAGAGAAGAGTCTCCAGCTCCACGAGCCAATGCGCGGCCAAGTGTTACGGATAGAGGCCATGCTACCCCTAGCGGTCGAAGAAGGGCATCAAGGTCTCTGAGCCCACCATGTAGACGGGCACAGGAAAACACTGCAGAGTCAGTGGCTCAAGTCTCGCGCGGACGTTCTTCGAGCGTAGACAACCAGAGAAGCATAGGCCAAGCTTCCACCGTGGAAGATCAGGGAATGGAGGTGTACTGGTCCCCAATGGGAACCCCAGAGGGGTCTGATGAATACCGGTACGAAAACATCATGGACCGGTACGAACGCCATCGAGGACCAGATCTGGAAGAGGAGGATGCAGTAACCGCTCGTGGACTTTCACCGAAATCCAGCCCGGACAGACCGATGCCAGGAGGACCCGGGCCCGATTCAGGCGAGGCCACGATCGAACCATACGACCCCCGCGAAAATTACCAGTACGAACCTCGGACCAAATTGGATTTTCTGAACGCGATCCGCGATTGTGGTGGTATAGTAACAGAGATAGACCCTCATTACGATGTGCCGATCATTCCGGAATGGAACCCTTTGGCGCTGGAGAAGGGCATTCTAGTGTTCGAAGATCCAAGGGCAGAAATCCGGATGAGGTGCTGGGCAGCTAATTGGGAGGAAACTGAGTCAATGGCCCAATTGTTGACCATGGCAGTACGATTCGGGATCAAATTTAATATTGCCTACAGATTGGACGACGTACCTCTGTTCAAACGCCCTGGACAATACACGAAGCCAAGCTACTTGGAGCTAGGGTTCAGAGAGACGGCACTGGAATGGAGTGGAGGTGCTGTGGCGATGCGATCGTTGTACAAAGATCAAGCACAGAACGTGGGGCGACGCGATCATGCGGGAGCTATAATAGCGGCAGGGGGCTTTCCAGTGCGCATTCTGCTGTGGCTAGTCCCTCACGCCATGACCAATCTCGCGCGAGGCCCGTCAACAAGAGTGTCGGAATTTCTTTGTGGACGTACCTTCCGAAGCGTAGTTATGTCTAGCAAGGATTTTTCCCAGGAAGATGTGGTATTGACGTGCGATCAATACTCGGCAGGGGAAATTGATGTCCTCAATGGATTCATTGACAAGAAACATCCGGATCAGGACTTGACGATCTTTCCTCCACAATACATTCTGGAGGAAGTGTTGCCCGGACACTTCCACGGCGCGATGAGTGCTCACGCTCAGGATCTTTTCAACTACATCGTAAAGGACATTGAAGATGACAACAAAGTCAGAGGCTCGTGGAGAACGGTTGGAGGTTGGCGGAAATTCTTGAGGAATTCGAAAAGAGGAACGTTTGCTGCTAAGAATTTCCCAACAGAGGACGACTTTCAAAGAGGAGCGAGTTTGTTTGACGGAGCTTTCGGTAAATCATGGAATTGCCGTCCGATCAGAGAAATAGTTCTCCCCAAAGAGTTCCGCAATGAGCTTCCAGGCGAAAATCCTTATGATCTGTAGCGAGAAGGGGTCCACAAGAAGTCAGGCCGTATATCAAGAATGGGGGGCTCTGTAAGGATTCTTATAACCCCGAGGACTATTTTCTTTTGCTTCTATTTTCCTTACCTATATATTCTCGATACATGCCGATGATAGTAACATAGTGTCGAGTACGGTAGCATACGAACATCTCAACAGAAGAGTAGTTGACTTGTTCCGTAGATTCACATCAATGATTGACATCTACACTTTACCCTTAACCCTCGTCGTGCCAGCACACCTCAAGCCTTTCCTTGTAGAGCACGTCTCCAAGATAGAGGCCAGAGGGAACAGACGACTGGTTAAGTGCCTATCTATTATATTCATACTGACCTTTTTAGTCAGACCTTACACGTCGATCTTATCTGTCGAATACCGCCTCATAAGGGTATCCTGTGAGGAAGGTCTATCCACATTGAATACGGGTATCCTATTCTAGTGGAGAAGCCGTTGGTTTAGATAGTTGCTCTGCAGAGCCTAACGACAAACATTCGAGTGGCAACGTCTCGCCTGTCATTAAATCGATTAATTCCATTTTCGTGAGCTACCGACTCTCACAAAGGCCGAGGAGCAGACCATCGGAGTTAGTAAGCCTGAATTATGTCAACAAAACATGGCTGGGCCTGGATTTTGTAAGCTGTTACAAGGTCCTAAGGCCCTCAGAAGCTTGTTATAGATTAGGATCGTGACCAACTTACTCAATCCTAATAAATTGAGAAAGCAATCTGTATGAATCCACCCCCCCCCCCCTAGTTTCAAATGTTCATTTTTCAAATGTTCATTGTTCAACCAACTGAATTCTACTGAGTCTTATATATAGATCCAGCCCACCTATCCATCTTCCATTGATCTCATTTCCCAGTTCCGATTGAAGATCGATCCAATGGCTGAGGAAAGCGCTGAATCTTTTTGCAGACAAAACATCATTCACACAATTTCTTAGCCCGGCCCGCCTTGCCCAATTCTTATGCCGGATGGATCTCACAACAGATTTCACTGTCAAACCATCAACCTACTCCAGTGTTGGATGATTATCTCTTCCCTCATCCTTCAACTGCATAGGCACTGACATCCTATGCAGTGCCACAGCACAAATATCGTAAATTAGCCAATGAATCGGGTTTCTGTAGCTTTAACTACGTTAATGAAAACCTCAGAAAAGGCCTTTGATTTTCCCAGTATGGTCTCTTCAGTACACCTTGGACAGATCAATGGAAAGTAAGACAGCAGCCAGGAAACAGTCCAAGTCACCACAGCCATTCTGAGGAATGAACAGTGCAGCAACACACACTCTCACTGCTGTGTGTGCAGCAGGCCCATTTATTTTTAGTGTGAGCAAACTGAATGATATGTCAAGTCGAGAGCTGTCCCCAAAACAGCATCCATACCAAGTTGTACCTTTCAAAAGTTGTAACCTTCTGAAGTTGCATCCCGCAGAGTAACACAAATTTCAAGTTGCCTCTCAGGAAATCTGAACATGTATCAATCACATAACCTGTTTTACCCAAGTTGACCAACCTACAAGTTGTAACTCGGGGAAGTTGTGGCTGACTGAAGTTGTCACAAAAAGTCAAAATGATTTTGAAGTTGTAAATGTCGGCTGAAGTTGTCATTTTATTCAGCCGATTTTGGTAAGTTGTCAAAAAAACTTTTTGCACGCTATATCGCCCATACAGTTGGAGCAGAATACATGTGCAGTTTGACCGCCATACCCATACAATATACAACTCGGGAAAAAATAACAACTTCTGCCAATGTTTACAACTTCAAAAGCATTTCGAGTTTTGGTGATAACTTCACTTGGCTGCAACCTTGCTGAGTTACAACTTGTAGGTTAGCCAACTTGGGCAAAACACAATATGTGATTAACAGATGTTTGACTTTCCTGAAAGGTAACTTGCAATTTGTGTTATTCCACAGGCTGCACCTTCAGAAGGTTACAGCTTTTATAAGTTACAACTAGCTTGGGACCACCATTTAGGAGACAAATTTTATATTGTATAATAATGAAATGGGCCTGCTGCACACCGGTGTGAGTGTTTCCATTTGTTCCTGAGAATAGCTCTAGTACTACAGGACCTCCATCCCTTACTGGGTTTAACCAAGCGTATCAATGTTATATCCATGCAGCATACCCAATCCTCATGTCGACCTTCCGGTACTTCTGGTAGGCTCGGAGGCTCCGGTCATTTACCGGAGCCTCTGAACCATCCGGGATCATCAGGTTTTTTTACACAATGAAGGATTACTGAGTGTTTCCCATTTATCCGTCTTTCCATCTTTCCACTTATTGTCCTACGACTTCTCATCAGTCCTTCTGACTTCTCTTATTGTTAAGAACCACCCTCCTTCCTTTTATGGAATACAATTAGCTACTTGGTATAAATATGTCTTTAATATGTCTTGTACTTCAGATTGATAATTAATGTTGCTTGGCTTACACTCCTTGCACTGAGTTGCCTCCGTACTCTCTGGTCCTCTCCAGTACTCCGACTTGTCTTCTTCTATCAGATACCTGCCGGCCAGAGTGGTCACTCACCCTTCACCCCCTGTGGTGTTGTGATCCCTCCTCATATATGTTCCGGACCCTCCGGCCTCTGACGCTCCGGCATACCAGAGCCTCCGGTCCTTCGGTCCTTGGTCATTCCGGCTCGGTATATAACAATCAACCATGACATTGCCAATGGAATGAGTGGTGCCTTGGATAGGATAGCCTTGCATGGGTTCAGCAGTTTGAACAGCTCGACATATGTAACATTACAAATAGGAGGACTAATCTTAATTCTGGATTAGCCATAGCTGGCTGTGTAGAGTATGGTTGGATATGTTACGAGTACTTATGTAATAAGTTCTCGTTCTTTTCCAAAAGTTTACATGGCCGTTTCAGTAGCTCCGTGAATTATCAGTTACGATTTTATAGTGCAATGAAAATAGTGGCTGTGTTGAAGTCTTTTTTAAAGGTTTCACTACATTTTTTGTGACAAGTTAGTGGCTGTGGTACCGGCCAATGCCGAGCGTGCTGCTAACGCCCGCAGGCGTTGGTTCGAACCCGGGGATTGTATTCTTTTTCCGGTGGCTTTTTTGAAGGTTTTCCCTCCGGGCATGTACGTAACAAGCAGCCAATGCATATCACCTCCCTGGATCCAGTGTATACCTCCAAAATTTTCTTGCTCAAATGCCTGATCAATGATTGAACAGTGTAAATGTTCAATGCTTTTTGGTTGTTTCTTCTTCCACAGGTACAAGGGAAACCTCGAGATGATTCGGAGTACAGAAACAAAATTCCATGGAAATGTTGAACTGTCAGAAACTTATCAACCTTCGTAAACCGCTGGGTGATGTGTGAGTTTCTCTCTCTGGTATCAACCACTTTTTTTCTAGGCCCCATCCTGGGACCTGGTTTGCAATCAAACATTTATGGGTGGAATCCAAACCTAGGTGTTCTCTGTTGCTTTGTTCCTGCTTCCAGATTTCACATTGGGGGCCATATCCACCTACTACTGTCTTCAATACCCAGGTCCACTGAGGAGGAAAGGACCTAGAAATGGAATACTTTCCAGCCAAGTACCCAACGTGAAATGTGCCTTTTTCTGCTGCAGCCACCTATCCGACTCAATTACAAGTCGTGGAGGCTAGCACCTCCTACGTTTGCTTGGAAGTTTGTGGGAGCAACATTTGTTTACCGTGCTCACTACACCTGCAATGGAAATGGAATCCACGAAGCGTATGATTGCCGAGTCCTCTGTCCTTTTTTGAATGGATATTGCCGGTGAATTATGTACTTGAAGGTCTCTTGGTGTGCCATGTGGATTTCAAAACTGAGATGTTTGGAAACTTCCATCACATGGATACCATTTTGCCCAAGGGGTCTGGATTTGCACAATGGGTCTGGATTTCTTTGTTCTCTCCCATCCCTTCAGCTTTTTGGCTCCGGTTTTTTGTGGGATCCTTTGTTATACTGGTAGGCTACACCTATGTAAAAAATCTAAGGCCCTGTTCGGGATCCCAAATTACTAAATTTCGTCTGGCTATCTACGAGCGTCACATCAAGTCACTGATGATGATATCGGTGCGACTTCCGGTCAGGCACTCGGTAATAATCAATCTGAATTGCCGAGGGCCCCGTCTCAACCCGCTCACTGCTCAATTATTCCGCCGTCAGTGACGACAATGTGTATCTCATAACTGAAGCCATTTTTAATGGCGCACTTTTGGTGGATGACATGACATGTATTTTCTGAATGAATTTCTGTACTTCTCTTGATGTTTGGATGAACTCAGAGGAGCAAAAAGAAGAAAGTTTTTCGGAGGGCGGGACTGCGACAGGCGACGACAACGACAAAACAGATCTGTCGTGTCAGCTTCGGGAAGATCCGAAATGTGTGGTCTAGACCGAGTGACTGATGGTGACTTGGGTTAATTAGGTCCAGATACTAAATGGTGCATTTGGCAGGGAAATTTAGTAATTGGGATTTTAACTTGGGATCCCGAACAGGGCCTAAGGGATATGGGAAGAGGAAGCTTTTCCGATTTAGTTGCCAGTCCATCAAACTCAGAGGGATTTTTGAAAGTGTCCATGTTCTGCCATCCCACTCAACCTGGACCTCCAGGAAGATTTGAGGAGTTGTATGTAGTAAATATAACACCTTCTGTCCCCTCAAATTTTTTTGCTGGGCCGGGGCCATCGCGCTCTGGAAGAAAGTGGTGAACTGTCACCAAGAGTCACAGTGAATCAATTTGTCACACTTTTGATTACTTCCCTCCAGAATGTGATGGCCCCGCCCCGGCAAAAAAAATCTGAGGGGACAGAAGGTGTTATATTTACTACATACAACCCCTCAAATTTTCCCGGAGGTCAAGGTTGAGATGGGATGGCAGAACATGGACACTTTCAGAAATCCCTCTGAGTTAGATGGACCGGCAACCAAATTGGAAAAGCTTCCTCTTCCCATATCCCTTAGATTTTTTACATAGGTGTAGCCTACCAGTATAACAAAGGATTCCACAAAAAACCGGAGCCAAAAAGCTTGAGGGACGGGAGAGAACAAAGAAATCCAGACCCATTGTGCAAATCCAGACCCCTTGGGCAAAATAGTATATCATTTTTAAAAAAAATAAGTACGAGATTTGCCGGGCTATGCCACGGCCCACACCCCAAGTTATGGACTGTAAAATGGTCCTCGTTTTGATGAAATATTTTGTTGGAGTGGAAGACAATGCATAATATTCGGTATTTGGTGTTCCTTTTGGGGGGTATGTAATCTCAAAATCAAGTACTTTTCTCGGCCCTGGCTTTGATCGGCAAACCATGAAAATTGGGTTGAATGATCCACCCCAGCAGGTGTGCCTCAAGAGTGATGAATTTTAGAGCTCTTCAAGATTCAATCGTGGAACAATTTACATGATATTAAACACTTGGTCTCCCGACTCTAAGTCCAAACATGGTAACAGGCCACCCTGAGGTTCTCACCTGGTTGAAATTGACCCAGTGAAAGTTGTGCCTCACTCAGAGGAAAGTTGTCTCATCATGAGATGGCCCTGTCCAAAGTTGCAACTGTTACTCTTCGCAGTTGCATCCCAACACAGTTGTCTACCAGAAAGATTTGAAATTGAAGTTGCTTCAATTGTGAAGTTGGAACCTCAGCAAGTTGTCTCGAATTTAGGCCAAGCTGTTCTTGCAACCCATCCTTAAAAAAGCAAAAAAAACCATATTTGTCATAGATTTGCCATAAAGAAGGAAAGAATGGATCACAGTCAACTTCCAGTAATATTCGAACCCATGTTCAACTTGAACTGTAGATAATATTGCTACCCTTGGCAACAGTTGTGAGGTCACCAATGTTCTCGAGTCTTGTTGGTAACCGTAAGGACTAGGTGACATACAAGAGTTTCTAGAGAGAAACTTAGAATCTAAAATGTGTAGTAAGATTCCCGGATTCCAAAAAACTAACTAACCATGTACAAATTAGTTACTTGTATACTAATCGAAGTGCGCCGCTGGAACTGTGCCCTGCGGCGTAGCATGCATGTTCCAAACTTTCTTGTTGACTCAAAATGCCACACCCTGATTCCTAAATCGGCACCACGATATGGAATAGCAACTTGCAGTAACCGTGGTATTCTGTCAAAAGGCAGTGTGTACAATGGTTAATGTTTCGGCGAAAACGTACAAGAGTGTCAGACTAGTCCCCTCCCACATCTGACTGATTATGTCATCAGCACTCTCCACATTGAGAGCAGCCGAATTCTCCAAGACCGACTTCCTGATGAGCCAGTTTAAACCAGGCAGGTTGTAAATAACTATTTCAACTGGTTAAGCCAGCTGGTTAAGCTTAGGTTAAACTTCAATTATCCACCCACATTGCACTAGGTGTGTTAACCAACCATTGGACACATCCACCATTAAGGTTAAAAAGTGTTTTTGAATTATAACTTGCCCTCACAACCAGCTCACAACCAAAAAAAAATGCCCCAGTCATTTTAAACTCCGCCTGACACGTGAATGGAAATGAATGGTGCGCCACCACCCTTGCCACTCCCTTCACCTCCCCCATCGTCCCCATGTATTCAACACCCATTTCCCTTGTTCCAGTGGTCTCTTGACAGCGAATAATTTGTCAAGTTGCCTGTGCCGTCGGTGACATTATTCAAGTTGAAACTGTATATGTCATTGGGCCGGTGGCAAGAAATTGCTATGCATCCCTGAGAGTACGGAGGCCGATAGGTTCAAGATGGTTTACCGTTTAATGGTTCAACGGTCTATTGGCTTGAAAGTTTGATGGTTTAATGGTGTAACATTGATAAGCTGGCAATTTGGCCAAGCCTGAAAATGCATTAAATGTACATTTCTGCGCTGCTTTACATATCTAATGTGTACATCTCTGCATGAGAGTGTGACAACGTATATAGAATACTCCGAAATATCGATGAGACGTGTCGTTTGTCACGATAGTCGGGTGAGTGAGGATTAGACCAAATAGACTTTGTATGCCGCTGGGACTGAATGACTTCCGGGTTGAATGAACAGAACCCTTTTGGTCTTTTGGGAGTGGCAAAGGAAGGTGTATAGACGATGTTCCGAGGGATTTAGCAAGGTAGAGGAAGTCCTGTAAGTTTAGGAAGTCAGCTACTAAGCAGGATGAAATGATACTTGTTATTCAGATTGGTCTACGGCGACCGGAGGATGATTTAATCAGAAGAGTAGGCTCTCAGAGTTTATTTGCTCAAAGAGGCAGGTTGGAAGCACTTGTAAATATTTCTCTAGGGCGAAGAAATACAGGGGAATAATGCAACAACTTGTACCAATGAGTCCATGGGCTTATATACATTTGAAAGTCCGAAGTAGCGGAGAGATAAGGTCAAATTTAAAAGGTGAAACCAAATTGCCATGCGGTTACCAGGGTCCAGAATTCCATAATAAGACCATAATTGGATTTTGGGAGGGTCATGGGATCGTGTGTTGAAATACTGGAAGGGCTAGACTTCATGTGAAACGAGGCCTGTCCAATGAAAATGTCCAATTCGCATTTTGAGGCACATGGTGATAGGAAAAATGATTATTGCAGCGTTTCAGAGGTCCGGGGAAACCGGCGAACACAGCATGGGTTGAATTCACATGCTTTGTGAATTTAATGCAGTGTCGGGGAGTCGGAGGAATATTTTTGAAGTGCACGATCACCCATCAAAGTACTTTCCCACGGTTTGAAATCGGTTGGCCGTGCATTGTCATTAGACCCCAAGCCAAATATGAGGGTGCAGCTGATTTTGAGGACACTTATTAAGCTTGGATTGGCCGATGAATAGTATATTTGTGATGTATTTTCATGTAAACCATGAAATGGTGTCACAAGAGCTGGAGTGAGGCCCATACTGCTGGCTAAAGGACGCACTGGGGAAGCTAGTAGACTTGCCAAGCCACCGATACCACGAGGGTCAACGGTCTGGGAAGCTGCCAGTGACTTTAGCTAAAATTGGTGTCCAGCCATTCAATCGAATTGGGACATACCATGGCGTACCAAATATCAAGGGCATCAAATACCATCCATCTTGACGAGGAGTTGATCCAAGTTGCAGGTCAAATCAAGTTGACAGAGTCATTGGTGCAGTTGTGGGCACAAGTTCGATATTTGTGACATGTTTGGTCACTGTGACTATAATCACATGAGCCTAGATGCCTCGGAGGGCTCAGGAATCATTCGGAGACATTAAGGTTCGGTTCGGGGACAGTGGGACACCCTAACCCTCAAAGATCGACATGTGCATGGGGGTTTTGTTGGGCTATCAAGAATATTTGGATGACTGAGCAGACATGTGATATTTTGTATGTATAAGCACACAGCCAATTGGTCCAGATCAATTAGGGCCAAGAATAGGTGTGGAGGCGTCCCAAAGAAGGGACGAGAGTCATAGCAATTGTGTTTGCCATCAGTTCTTTCAGTTTAACAACATTATATTTATCTTTCTCATAAAAATTATTGTTATCGTTGTATGGACCCATGTAACCTAATTAGGAGCCCTGTGATAGCCAAGTAGTATAAATACAGTAGCTAGGGATGTCTTTCTGGACGGGATCCTGCCCCTCCTTTCTGGCTATCGGTCAAACGACTGACAGTTAGAAGGTAGGTGTAGTGTCTTGTCTGTGGGCTCAATAATTGATTGTGTGGTTGTTGTATTGTTGTTTTCTTGAGTTGCACCTGGCAAAGCGCCTAAATAAGCTTAAGAGGACCACAATTTGGCTAATAGGCCTTGGCTATAACCTCTGGTTGCCTTGGATTTGCTATTAAACTACAAGTCTTTTGGTGTTGTACATTAGCTAAAGTCCTTGTAAGCGGTTCTGCTTGGATTGCTTGTCACATCGATACCCTTACGTTATATATTGATAATAACACGGAAACAGTATCTTATATAAAGATAATACCAACGGGTTTCATATCCGGTCATATTGGGTCATATCAGGGTTTCATATTGGACAAGGAACAGTTAAAGGGCATTAGCAACGGGCTATAAAAACATCATCGGATTTGAAGGGACTTGTTACTCTCTGAGTTTCAGTCGTATTGGCAAAGACTCGGTTACTATCATTGGAATACAAGGACTACATCGCTTCTAGTGAACCACACCACATATAAACACACCCCATTGAATATAAACACGTTCCTATCGTCTCGGACCTCTCTTTGAGTGCCTAGAAGATCAATAAACAAGTCAGCATTTGTTATTGGCCTCACAGCCAAGAAGCTTTGATTTCTGAGCCAATAATTGTAGTGTGTTCAAATTGCCACAGCCTAACACTTGGTTGGAATCCCCGAACTTGCGTGATCAACGACAAGGGCTTTACCATAGAGTGTTTTGTGAAGTTAGTTGGGTTGTGTTCAAGTTTTGGTTCGGTTTTGGTTGATTTATCAATTAAGATCTGGTAGCCATTCGCTTGTTTGCATAGCTTAGCACTTCATTTTCACGCTTGCCCGCGTGTCAATCGTTTCAACGTTGCAGCGGTTGATTTAGTAGATTGTTTATTTTTGTTTAACAAGTTACTATTGGCCTAGTTTAACGGATAGGTGGTTATATACTGGTGCTTGCCAGGTGCCGTACAGGATGGTTTAGCCGGTTCAAGCGGTTAATAGTTCACAACCCCTCGTTTAACCAAGCTCATCGGAGTTACTCCAAGATGCTCTGTTGTCCTTCCATCTTCGCGACCCACTCCACCACCATCTGAGATAGGGACCCCACATATGCTGTCGAAAAATTCGGAGGTGCTCTTTCATCCCTGGTGGTTGGGCGGACTTCTGTCCCGAAAATAACTTGCATGGTCCCTTTGAGACGAGGCAAGAAGAGTTGGGATGGCGAGGGCGGATAGTTGGCCGCATAGGTCAGGTAGGCCAGGCTGGTACAGTGCCCCGTCGCAGGTATATACATCATCCTGTTAGAAAATGCTCGAAATGTACTTCCACGACCGGGAAATGGTCTTTCGCGAATGAGGTCGGGAGGCCCGAAAATGGTAAGATCCTCGAGTGCAGAGGGGTGCTTCAAGCTAGCCAATGACGGATGCTCGATGCCGAGCGCTCCATCCCATATGAGAAAGAGTCCTTCGAGCCGTAGGGAGCCACATTCGGGCTCAAGATAGGCCCAAATGTTCCACGTCACGGCGAGGTGCTTGACTCGTCCGGAAGCTCCCAGGAGCCATCTAATGTGTGACAACTCTTCGCCCGAAAGCTGAACCCGTGTTTGATCCTCAGTGAAGGACAAACGAAGGATCAGTATCTGAATGAGGCCCGCATTCCCCAAGAAGCATTCCCTAATTCTCTGCATCCAGTTTTTGTGCCGGCGGACGACAACAGTGTGGAACATGATCGGTTTCGTCCTATTCGTCCATAATATGACTATGACCGGCCAAAATCGAGATTCTGACCCACCAGGCATGAAATCGCAAAGCCACGAGCGACAATGTGCCACGCATCTCTTTGGCATCCATCAAGAGCACCTGGTGTATGACTCGTTCTATGTCCTCCGGAAAAGTGGGTCCGGTAGTTCTTGTGACCGAGAAGCTGGCTGCCATCATATACGAATCTCTGGTGTGGGGTACAGTAGCGAGGCTTCAATGAAGAGATAAATCTTGCGTCAAAGCGTTGGGCGGCGTAAAGTGGCTGTACTGTGTACATAACTTCGCCGTCTTTTGTTACGCCATCATATCATCAATTCAGTTTTGTTTCAGCATTGAACGGAGCCCGAGAATTATATAGATATACGGTGATCCTGGGAGTGACGTTTTGAACTGGTTTGCACCTGCCTGCCCTCATTACCTAATTTTCTTCTCGTTACTCGTTCTCCGTTTTCGTGACCTCCACTGTCCGTTGGCAACTGGACGCGGCAGTCTCATGTGTCGTTAAACTTCCTGAACGGCGTCCAATTGAAGTGTCACTGTGTGCGCCCCTATCGCAACAATAAATCAATTTCACTCTACTGTAACCATCGACAGGTATATGCTGTCTCGGTAACCCGGATGTTCCGGTGTGAAAGGTGGGATCCCACGCGAGTTCAGTTTAAGAATGATGGACGGAAAACACACCAGACGTCCGGGGCATTTGGTATAAGTAGTTTGGTATACTGTTACCCCTCATGTCAATGGTTTCACGGCTTGTGCCGTCACGCAACTCTCAATAGCGTGTTCTGGGGACCTCAGGACACTCAAAAGAAAGTCCAAAACGACTTGGAGCGTCGAATTGAAGGAAATAACACAATATCTCTACTTCCACAATAATCCATGTTCTGTTTTGTGTACCTGTAACGGCGGACAGCTATACGGTAACCCGTAGGTACTTGTCTATCCCAAAGGAGGGAACTGAGTGCAGGATGTTAACCAGGGTGGAAGTTACCCAAGACACAAGGTTACCCGGCAGTCGATAGCAAATCAGTCCTCGTGATGACGACTGGCAGCGAGGCGAATCCTGCCGAGGGAGGTTATCCTCGCCGAGTGTGATGTCGAATCGGTGCTCTGCGGGAATGGTGATGTCCGGTGAGTAGATACGCAATGCAGGTGTTCTTCTCATGTAATGTTGGGAACAAATTTCCGCACACCGTCACATTCGAGCTGTGGGTTGACTGTGGGACAGCGAAATTTTGTTGGGTACCGGGGCCAAGTCAAGCGGCAGTGGGAAGATCCCAAGAAGATCCTCTCGATGACCGCAGACCCGTGAAGCCGGTGGGATGCGTCGCCTGGGTCCGTGAAACTGAGGTATAGGATGAGCCACCAACAGACCAATGCAGCACACAAGTTTATGAGTGAGTGCTGTTGCCGTGTCTGGTTATTAGAGACTTCAAACCGAAGGAGTTGAATATACACCGATACCGCGACACAACCCGTCTGGGACGACAGAATCAAGAAATCAATCGGCACACACCATTGGTAACACAGGACAGATGAGAGCTGAAGCCATGCGAGTCTGCGAGCTGCTAGCCAAAGTGAGAACTAAAGCAACCGAACGCGGGGGACATCCATCAATCGTATGGCACATGTACTGTACAAAAATAAAAAGGTGCATAGCTGAGGTTCAAGTCGGTGAAAAGACACAACTTCCACCAAATATGAAGTGAAAGTACACCACTTGGTAAAACTTGCTTAAAGTACCACACCTCATTTTTTGTGTCCGAAAAATCAGACAATCACAGAACTGTCCCTAGAAAATTGTCACATCTTTGAACATCAACTGTAGAAATTCGGACAGAAAAGTAACACGGTTACACATTTTCCTTCCCCTGGTACCATGATTCAGCATTTCTTCCGCTCCGGGTCCTGCCGGGGAGAGTGTTCAATACCGTTCTGGCGGTCAAGCTCGGACGCGGCCATATTGGCACTGATGGCCACCACGTCTTGGTAGCCTCTCAATGAATTCCTTTCATTTACTGGAACTACCTCCGGGACCGAGGCAGCTGACAAATAATATGTACATCGTTGTTCAACGTCGGTTTTCAATTCGTTCGATTGGCTGGGTACCCGTAGAACTTCCAGTAGGCCCCAAGGAACCAATGGTGTCCGTAGTGTCCGTAAGACAGCTCAATTCTCGGTCTCTTGGGAATCATTCGCTGGAATAGTGCTGTGTGGTCACTGGAAGGCTGCAATAGCTCCGGCTCCGATCCGAGAATTAGTTAGTCTCGTGCACAGCCTCTCATGACATCCCGTTCCGGGAACCCTGTCATGAGAGTCTGGGCCTAAACCGGCCAGTTAATCGTACCATTGCGCTATCAAAATTCCGGTGTCTTCCGGAATTTCCCGTGAATCCCTTCTTTCGTAGTTTGAGGCTTTTCACTTCATGGTTTAGAGGGAGAGTCGTCCATATGCATAAATAGGTGTGTTTGGTCTCCTCAGAATTGTGATGGAGCCAGTGGAAAGACGTAAATATGCCCAACCCGCTCTTTTAAACAACCGGTGACACTGCCACACTCTCACGTTCTGCCAAATTCTGCGGACTGCCTGGCTTCCATCGGCAGGACTGCAAGAGAATGTGAAGAGGCAGACCATGTTTATTTAATGAAGGGAAGGA
This sequence comes from Mycena maculata, assembly GCA_029448575.1. NCBI lineage: Eukaryota > Fungi > Basidiomycota > Agaricomycetes > Agaricales > Mycenaceae > Mycena > Mycena maculata. Next base: position 424,957 of record JARJLG010000042.1, on the reverse strand, counting down.
TTTTGTCTCTTAAGTTTGTCCACGAAACTCATAGAAGTACCCCAACCAGCAGCGAAGAAATCAGAAAATGATAGGGCAATGGTACGGTTAACTAGCCGGTTTAGGCCCAGACTCTCATGACAGGGTTCCCGGAACGGGATGTCATGAGAGGCTGTGCACGAGACTAAGAATTAGTAGTCCTCGGATTGTTGCTGAAAAGAACAAGTCCAAACTGCGTGTTTAACAATAATAGTAAATGCAGTGTTGCGTCAAAAGTTGATGCGGCGTCTGAAACTGGGCTACGGGGAATTTTTTCCTATTAAACCAAGGTACGTGTTGTATCTCACAACTTGTTTTCTTCCTGCTCGCTACGCTCGCCATCCTGGTCGCTGTCGAGCTTGTTTCGCAGAGTTTCGAGGCCCCCGCCCAACCTCTCATCTGGAAACCAACCGTTCCACGTTTGGCACTCCTGGATTCCGGTGTTCTTGGGTTGCTTTTTTCTTTCCCAGAGTCCCGGGGCGCCTTGCGTCACGACCGAAATTGACATTATCTTGTTCCGGAACTTCTTAAAATAATCTTTTCTTTTCCGCTCACTGATCATTATCACGGCCTCAGACGGCCCAACTGCAGCCCTAGGTCGGAGGACATAGACGGGCGTCCGACACGCTAGGCGGAGGCGCCGTAGACGGAGATAGTCGGACCTAGTGTAAATAGGTTGGGCAACTTATGACGGCCTAGCCCAAACGCGGCATCTAGGCCGGGCTGAACGTAGTGACCGCGATCCGTCCCATTCGTCGTTAAAATTTTAAAACGGCGTTGGGTTGGCACCACGACGTGCACCCCTACACCATCATCCCAATAGGTTACCCGTTAATGTGGCCATCGATAAGTGTATATATATATTGTCACAGACCTGACCGTGATTATACAAAGACAAGGCTGGCCTCTGGCAGGTTCATTCCCAGTGCCGGCCACTTCCCCCCCTCCTTCCACGCGGAACGTTGATCGTACGCGTCCAACTCGAATATCACGGCTATCATGAGGCTTTCTGTCTATCTCATCATCTTCGTGCATCTGTTAGCCGGCTCGTACGCTCTGCCGACCTCATCCGATCCGGGTTCTGGCACATCCGTGACCCCGACCAGATACTATCATGCGACATGCAATTATTGGGCCACTCAAATGAAACAACAACTATCCAGTCATAAACCCTTGCAGTTGCAGCCTAACAGGGGGTGGCCGGATGAATTCACTTGGTCTGGTGCGTTTCTCCTATATAAATCGCGGCTCATTACCCTACGTTGTGTACGTACCACATACTCACCGAGTATAGGTGGGTTCTACATCACACCCAGTGAACACAATGCTATAGCGTATGGGGCATCGTTCCGGACAGATTGCCAGGATACGTATAAAGATGCTGAGGGCAAGGAAATTGACATGGGCGGACTAGTGATTGTAGGTTCGTCTGTGCTTGGTTCATTCTTTTTGGCGTATATTGATTAGGATTTTATTCGCAGAGTTTAATTTTGACACATCTACTATATCCGACTGGGAAACCAGCCAAACTAGGAAACCGGCCACTTGGCCTCTGTCGAGCCAGGACCTTCTTAACCGTCTGAGTTTGGGGTTCAGGGAGGGAATACAACCTATAACGCTGCTCCATACCATCGGTCGACCGGGAATAATGCTCGGATCAAAAAATACGACACGTGCAGTGTCGGAATTCCGGCTCCGAACACCGTTATCTTCGCCTCGCACGCCTGCTCTCGCTCTAGCTCACCCAGTTCTTCGTCTTTCAACGACTTCCTGGGCTCTTTCTACTCCCAAAATGCAGGGCTACAATCCCTGATACCTCGAGCTGTTCATTGGCATCACGTACCGTGGCTATGTCCCGGATACAGTTTGACTTCAATCTCGAGTGGCTCAGGCTGGCAAGGCTCACAGTGTGCGACCCATGGATGCTATGGGTCTGAAATTTGGCATGGGTTTTTGAGACTGGGAATCCTCCACCTTTGTGTGTCCTCCAACTTTCTCTTCCGTAAATTCCCTTCTCACTGTTGCCCTTTACCTCAAACCACCCGAATCTGCTGTCCGAGACGTTTGGATTTTTTCTGGGACCTAGTGGCACCTTGGAGTGGGGATGGGCACCCTGGTATGTCGACATTCTTTGCAATGAACGATATATCCCTGATTTAGGGCCGCCGCAGTTACTGGTCCTGAGGAGGTGCCTGGGTAGTCGCGCCTCTGCGGTTCGGCAGACTCTGCTGCCATCACACACACGTTTTTTGACACCCCCCATTGTTGTATGTAGACCTAAACTATACAGAATGGTCCCTGGTCTGTCTTAGTATCATTCCTGAATGCGGTGGCCGCACGTCTGCGGCTGTCGAGCTTAAACGACGGGGTGGCCGGTTACCTTGTTTTTGCCCGAGTCGGGAACATCCGCAGAAAAAAATTCATCTCTCCACCAACACTCCATGTAAATTCGAGAAAATGGTCTGTAATGATTCATAGGATACCTGCCTTCGTCCCAGCACACACTGGATTGCATAGACACAGTATGGCTCTCGAGAACTGGCCATAGATGCTAAGGTGGCCGGAATCCCGGTTGTTGATAGTAAACTCAGAATAAACCCCGTGGGTACTACTGGGACCAAACCCCAGGCGGTGTGTACATCTCCTTCCTTGGATCCAGGCCCGAAGTTGAATGCATGCTCCTTCTAGTTCTGGAAGGCCCAGGGCTCACTTGGAGGGGCTATCAAAGAATATGTCGACCACTCACCATCGTTCGAACCCACAGAGGCGAAGGATATGTTCGGGATTACCTACCGACCACCGCCAACCCCAGCACAGATACAAAATATCCGGAACGACAAGGACACTTCGTCGAAATATCATGTCGCAGCCGATTTGTGGGAGTCATATAAGGATGTCGCCAATTATGATGTAGTCACTGGAGCCGTCCCGATGCAATCTCGCCAGCAACAGTTGATGACTGCCGCTGTAAAGCTCGAAATGCCTGCAGTTACACCCCCTTTTGAGCAGGTTGTTCTGGTCACCAATACAGGCAAGCAGCCATTTTTTGGATATTTATATTGAAATCTGATGTCGGAATAGCAATGGCAGAACTGAACTACATCACCCAGGAACCCCTCGACCCGACTCTAGCCGCGAAACAGCCCACAGTGCGAAAGGTGTTGCAAGACATGATTGAAGAATGGAGAAAACAGGATGGTGAGGATGATGAGCCATTCGTACCACCTCCAGAACGGCGGTATTTCAATCGGACTGTGACCTTCTAGTCTGCTTGCGACAATTCTTCGCCGACATGGATTTAATGAACAGTGCGCTCCGAGTCGATGATATCTCTCGCTGGAGTGCACATGCTCTGGCTTGCTATGCCGTCCCATGCCAGGCAAAAATCTTCTCATGTGGTCGACATGGTGGTCAAGTATGAGATGCCCAGGGGTGTAAGAAGATCAATTTCGGAACAAATTCGTGAAATTTGTTCCAACGACGGCTGAAAGCTGTCCCATAAGATAGAGTACCCAATGAGCCAGGTACCGGCTCCGTGGTGGCCCCGCGTTCGGTGTGCAAGGGACACATTGAAAATGAATGCAGGAGCAGCCCGTTCAACTCGGGGCCAGGCCATTAGTTGGGGGACACATTCTTTTTATTTTCTGCGGTCTTGCTCTGTGTCGGGCCCGGTTAGAATTGGAGTTGGCGCCAGACAGAATTTTGATCTGAGGCGAGAATATAAATGCGCACTCGGAACGGCCAGAACATGGACGAAAGGCGAGAGAATTAGGCAGGACCACAATGAGATACAGGCATCTCATATAAATAGGTGTACAAAAGAGCCACAGATTCCAAGGGATATAGCCAGAAAATAATTTGAGCGTGAGACGAATGATCGGAGTGAGCGGGAGCTAACGTGGATGCGCAGCAGGCCGCCACGGCGTGGAAGGACCGTGGATCCCACGAGGCGCGCAGCCATGGCCATTGGCGAAGCCCTTTTCAATTTGTCTTTTTCTTTTTCTTTCAAGATGCAGAAGTGACTGAATTCAGGCCGTGAAGATGGGAAGAGCCGTAGCAGTCGTCGTGGAAAAAAAGAGGCAAACGCGCCATTAGATAAGCGCCCAAACACGCCACAATTGCGGAGCTTTGCCGATTAGGTTTTCGGCGTGACGCGTTTGTAACATTCCTTTCTTCCGCTCGACCACCATGCCCACCATGCCACTGCGCCGAATCCTGTTGGCGCTCGCCGTTGCCCGCCTGGCCGCCGCTCAGGACGACAACAACAACAACCAGAAGCGTATATCCTCCTCTACGGTCGCAATCGGCTTCGTGGTCGGTAAGCAGCCAGAATTCCTCCAGTTGCTTACACACGATTCTGACTGACTCTTTCCTTCTTCCTTCTTTCTCTTTCATTTCTTATAATCTTATTCATTTTTTGCGTTATAATCTCAGCGGCCGCCCTCCTCTTCCTCCTCTGCTGCGGTCTCCAACAACGGCGCCGCACCCAACGCGCCGCCACCAGGGTCCCGCCCCTACTTTCTCCCCATGCCCGCTTTCCCCCCCGGACGCAATATCCCACTGCGTTCACACCTCCGCCTGGTGCTTATGCGCCGTACAACCCAAGCGAATACCCGCCTGCGGCCGCAGCGGACTCTGCACCGCCGCCGTATGTCAAGGAGGGGGGCACGTATGCTCCGGTGCGTTCAATCTTCTTTCCTTAATGTTCGTGCGAGGAATTCTGACCGCATATGGGATTTTGTAGCCCCCAGGCCCGCCGCCCCCGCCGATCGATGCGCCGGTGTACTCGCCCGTATGTTTCATTTCCATCGCTCTTCGCACATCGAAATGACGACCCGAAATCTGAATTGTACAGCCGCCCGGCCCCCCGCCGCAGGCCCACATCGCGCACAACTCGGTCGACTTCGGTGGCGGATTCCCCGCACCGCCGCCCTCGTCGTAGTTCCGCTCTCGCGTGCGTCTAATTATTTTGCCGAGGCGGTGATTTGGTGCTTCGCCGACTGGACAACGGTGCTGGTTAAATTAGCGATTCGGAGGCCCCTCTCCGATTCGGATAACAAACAACACTGCGGACTCATCCCCTTGATCGGACGTCCGCCGTGGTCTTCCAGGCCGACGAAACTCACGCATGTCCCAGCGGATCCACCTCGGACGGAGTCTCAGAGCGTCTCGTTTTTTCCATGGCTTCTGTCTCTGACCTCGAACCAAATAAATAATTCTTCCTCACGTCTCCATTCGTCGGCGCTCCTCCTGTTCTACGTTACCAAACAGGCTCGAGTGGACAGTGATATTGTCAACGGGCGTCGCGGGGAAACCTGTACTCGTTGATCGATTCTGCTCCATTTGCGGATGTTCGCCACCTCGAGGCGAATGCAACCTCATAAACCTAGGGCGCAAATAAAGCATGTATGTACCGGCTCGGTGGTGGCGGCCACATCTGCACTCCATATGCGAGTCGAGACAGTACAGCAGGAGACCCGTTCGACTCGGGGCTGAGCCATGAGAATATAACTTTTTTTCTTCTTCTTTTGGGTCGTTTCGTGATCTTCCTCGTGGCCAACACTATTGGGCGGACATGAGAGAAAGAGTGCGTATGACATCTACCGGGGATTTTTAGTGTGCCGGCGCCTCTTGGCTTCTGGGTCGGCGCTCAGATCAAATAACGCTTCCGGATGAATGTAGCCTCATAAACCCAAGGTGCAAATAAAGCGCGTACCGGCTCGGTGGTGGCGGCCACGTCTGCACTCCATGGATGTAGGGATTGTGAATACAGCAGGAGACCCGTTCGACTCGGGGCTGAGCCATGACAAGACCTCGCGTTTTTTTTCTCCCGGAATTTCTTTGCGATTCCTCACGAGGGCGGCAATTGTGCAGATGCCCTGTGGAAGGACCGGAATCAAAACATAGGGATGAGACAGAAATGTACTCACGAACTTGAAGCACACCTCACGGATCTTCTGTGTGAACCTGTTTCAGAAGACCGAGGGCTACAGGGGCCAAGGACCGGCTCGGTGGTGGGCGGCCACATCTGCACTCCATAGTGATAGTACAATCAGAGTACAGCGGGAGACCCGTTCGATTCGGGCCCGAGCCATAGTGGTAAAGGATGTCACAACGTTTTCCTTCCGTCCTTGTTACCCATTTTCCGTGGGCTCTGTGGGTATATGTATGTAGATCGAAGAGGACACGGCAGAGAGGGATGAGCGGGGAAACAGAGGAAGTGTACATGTTCGCGCAGTCACTTCCCAGGCTGTAATTTTCCATGAAAACTATCCGACAAACCAGGAATTGAACAGGGATGGGACCGGCTCGGTGGTGGCGGCCATATCTGCGCTCCATGAATGTGAGAAGGAAATACAGCAGGGAACTCGTTCGACTCAGGGCTGGGCCATGTCTGCGGTGTTGATTTTTGTTTCTCACTGTGTTCATTGAAACGGGACGATTTGGAGTTCTGTGACCCACCCTTTAAGTATAATATATCCCCCCCCCAGATCCCCAACGGAACGCAGGCGTGACCGCCCACCACCGAGCCGCACCTAACTCATTCGAGTCTCATTTTATCGCATTCCCTTCACCCAATATGCGGGAAAGCTTCCTCCGCCGTTTCGTCGTCGCTCTCGCACCACCACGTTTCTATCGTCGATTCTTCTCTTCTTTCCCTTGGATCCTTCGACATCCATGAACAGCAAATAACTGGGAGAGAAAAAGATCGTGCACACGCGTTCATGGCTCGGGCCCGAGTCGAACGGGATCCCTGCTGTTCATACTCCACAGCGGGTTTCCAATGGAGAGCAGGTTTGGCCATACTGTAACCGAGCCGTACCTGGTCCGTTCGGTTATTGATTTTGTCTGAAACTTGACTGCTCATTTGTAGGACAATCTTTGTGCCAGAAGTCCGTTTTCCATCGAGCTCACAACACCTTTCTCGCATTTACACAGCTGCGGGTGATGAACTGTGCAAGGCCTAGGCTTAGAAACGCATCCGCAGAGAAGTTACACTCTGCCAATGGCTGCGGGAAAAGTGTAAAAACTTGAAATCGGCCCAAATATCGGAATCGGATGGCTCGGCCCCCAGTCGAACGGGGAAATCCCTGCAGGGCGAATGAGATTCGGGAGAATGAGGCGCAGGTGTGGCTACCCACCACCGAGCCGGTGCCTAGTTCACTTGATTTTATGGGAAAACTTGAATGCAACTTTACAGGCCACCTTTCACATGGCTTACAATGACAATACTCTCAGAACTTGTCCATCTCCTTCCTCGCATCTCTGCCGCCAGATTTGGTTCTTTTTCGCGCGGTCGTCCACACAAAAAATGGTCGGGATTGCAGTGATAATGGCTCAGCCCCGAGTCGAACGGTAAACCTGCGGTAAACGAATTTGCACACTTATGGATCGCAGGTGTGGCCGCCCACTACCGAGCCGGTACGTGTCTCATTCGGTTCTCGATGCTACGCCCGACTGGCGACAGCAAAAAGCGAGATTCTACATATTTGGTTCAAGAACGTTTGCTCAATTTGCACGGTCGGGAATTTCGACCCTTCTTTCGTTCACCTGCCAATCGGCCCGGTGGAAACAGGAAGCCACCGGCAAAAAAGGTAGACTTCTACGATCTAGTCATGGCTCGGGCCCGAGTCGAACGGGAGTCCTGCTCTCAATTTTCTTCTTGGAGTCCTTCGCAGGCGTTGCCGCCCACCACCAAGCCGGTACGTGCGTTGTCTGGGTTTTGGCCTTGGTCGATGAAATATATCCGTGAAGTCAAACATCAAATACGTTGGGTTGGGTTCATGTCCTCCGCAAAGGGCCACGCGCATTGAAATGTAAATCCTTAATCGTTTGAGCCTGGTAGGTGATTGTATGAGAAGAGCACGAGGATACTTTCCAATAGAGAAAAAAAGAAGGAGAATTTCGAACAATGGCTCGGCCCCCGAGTCGAACGGGTCTCCTACTGTACCTCGTCGTACCTTCGCTATGGAGTGCAGATGTGGCCGACTACCACCGAGCCGGTACCATCCCTGTTGTGTCCCTAGTTTAATTTCGTACGAGGTCAGAACAGTTCTCATTAGTATGAGGTAGCCTCAGAACTCAGGCTTCATGTTCACCTGATCTCGTCTGCATAGTGTTTGAGAAATATTCTGCAGAACCTGATTCTTTGCGCTGGGCGCTTGGGTAAGCGCCAACAGAGAAAAGGACAAACGGGATTGCGCTGTGGTCATGGCTCGGGCCCGAGTCGAACGGGTCTCCCGCTGCTATGAGTGCAGATGTGGCCACCCACCAGAGCCGATCCTTGGCCCCTGTGGACCTCAATCTTCTGGGACAGTGTTCACACAGAAAATCCGTGAGGTGTGCTTCAAGTTTGTGAGTACATTTCTGTCTCATCCCTATGTTTTGATTCCGGTCCTTCTTCAGGGTATCTGCATAATTGCCACCCTCGTGAGGAATCGCAAAGAAATTTCGGGAGAAAAAAAATTGCACCCTTTTATGGCTCAGTCCCGAGTCGAACGGGTCTCCTGCTGTACCAATCGTTTACCGCCAATGAAGTGCAGGTGTGGCCGCTCACCACCGAGCCGGTACATGCTTTATTTGCACCTTAGGTTTATGAGATTGCATTCGCCTCGAGGTGGCGAACATCCGCAAATGGAGCAGAATCGATTAACGAGTACAGATATCCCCGCGACGCCCGTTGAAACGGGATTTAATATCACTGACCACTCGAGCTTGATTGGTAACACAGAACATACCGAGAAATTTGGAGGAGCGCCGACGAATGGAGATGTTCAAAGGAGGAAGAATTATTGATTTATTTGTTTCGAGGTCAGAGACAGAAGCCATGGAAAAAACGAGACGCACTGAGACTCCAAGAGTCCGAGGTGGATGTCGTCAGTATGACCAGGTCCATCCTCAAAACTCAGAACTCGTACATCCCTCAGGCTCTCGATCCCCCACTTTCCCAATACCCACGACCTGATTCTTTGGGCCCTTGAATACAGGCGAAAAACAGAAAAACAAAAAGGCACATGAGTCCGCCAAATGTCCCAGTCCCGAGTTGAACGTGTCTCCATCTGCTGACGGATTCTTCGATTCCCATGGAGCGCAGATGTAGCCGCCCACCATCGAGCTGACCCATGCTTTATTCGGTTTTCGAATTTAGATCTACCCCCACACCAGTTGCGGCCAAAAAAAGGCCGAGTACACTTTATACTTGCTCACTCTTTCTCCAGGGCCGTCCCAACAGTGGTGGGTCTCCATGAGGAAGATGAGGGAACGATCCTAAAATCAAAAAATCAAACAGCGGAACACCTCAAATTTATGTAAACGTAATGGCTCAGCCCCGAATCGAACGGGTCTCCTGCTGTAATCACAATCTCACATCCCATGGAGTGCAGATGTGGCCGCCCACCACCGAGCCGCTATCGATCTCAGTCCTCGATCTTATGGGCTTTCGCGGAGAAAATACATTCGGTATGCTTCAAGTTCGTGAGCACATTTCTGTCGCATCCCTAGGTTGTTTTTGTTGATTCCGGTCTTTCCCCCGGTCATTTATCTGCACAATGGAATCGCAAATAAATGCCGGGAGAAAAAAAAATCACACCCTTTCCCTCTTATGGCTCAGCCCCGAGTCGAACGGGTCTCCTGCTGTATTCTTAGTACCCCAGGTCATGGAGCGCAGACGTGGTCGCCACCACCGAGCCGGTACGTGCTTTATTTAGTCCTCGATTTTACGGAATAACTACCTCTCATCTCGATCGAAGAGGATATATAGAAATTGCGACTAAACAAAACAGTATCGGCTTGGTGGTGGCGGCCACATCTGCGCTCCATATCTTCATGCACGACGCGGAATATTGCTGCTGCAGGGACTCCCTCTTCGACTCCGGCCCGGGCCATGGCCTATCTTCGTTGAATGGAAACTTTTTTCCATTCTTGGTTTTGTTATTTTTCCGGAGCTGAACAGACCGACGTCGAACCATGCGGGAGAGGTGTCAAGTGGAGGGATATCAGATTGACTTGGCAAAATGACTTGCGCTGCCAGCGGAGTTTGAATTTTGGTGCGTTGACTTGTGTGACTTGTGCGGGCATTGACTTGTGCTTGCGCTCGCTTACAGCCAACTTTCCCACTCAAATCAAAATGCTCCTCCACCTTCCTAAATCTCTCATGGCTTCAGCGTCGCAGTAGGGTCCTCTACGGCACGCTCGGCAGCGGCCATCAACGTCTGATCCACGTTTGATGCCATCGGCGTTGCCCACCGTCGTCGCGCTCGCTTATTCGTCTATCATTTAATACCCGCAAAAAATATCGGGAAAAATGAGATGGCCTGGAAAATTAGCGCTTGTGACAACCAAGCAACACAGGTAACTCATTTCAAGGTAAATATACATGCAGTAATGTCTGCGTCGGCGGTGTGTCTTGTATGCACAGATGTTGACTTGTGTGAGCGACAAATTGACTTGCACAACCAAAATTCCCACACAAGTCATCTTGTGCATGCAAGACATGCAAATTAGGTTGTTGCCAACAAATGAGTGTCCAAAAGGCATAGGTATGAGTATATTCAGATATGTCTGTCTTGTCCTAGATGTTGACTTGTGCAGTTGACAGATTGACTTGCACAACAAAATCCCTGCACAAGTCATTTGTACATAAATTCTTCCTGACATACGAGTGTCCAAAATGCATACACATATATTTAGCAATGTCCACCTTGTTGCCCAGTTGGTTCCCCCCCCCCCCCACCAGTCACTGTATTTTATTTCACATGACAGCAGGGTGGAGCCACAGCCCAGGTTGCAGTGTGCATGGGCCATTGTACTAGAGAATAAGGACCAGTTGTTGAATGGTGAACACCCTCAGAATTGATGTCATGTTGAACATATCACCCCAATGAACAGACAATGCTTACGCAGCCCTACAACTTGGAAGAGAGAGTTTTCACATAACATTGGTAGTCCCTATCAGGGAAGACAGTATCCAGAATTTTGAGAATGTGGTCAAGTCGAGGCCGACAAACTGACTTGCAAGTTACGTAAGTGACCAAATTGACTTGCGCGAACGGCATTTGCAAGCTGCTTAGTAGCTCATCATTTCTGATCATTCCAGCGGTTGGTGTGTGTACCTTGAAGTCATGTAAAGTACTGGGACCACACAAGTCAATAATCATGCCAACCATTCTACAATGAGAGGCACAACAATTGATGTGATGTCAAAGATCTCGGTGGTACTGCATATACACGGCAAAATCAATAGTATACAATGGATGTGACAATCTTATGAGCATACCAGGTGCCCTACTGTAGCGGGAAATGCCTTGGTACTGCGAGAATGCACCCAAGTCATTGCCGACAAATTGACTTGTGCAAGTCAACAAATTGACTTGCGCGTAAGCATGCTGACTTGTGCGGGCGACAAATTGACTTGCGCACCGGAAATCCCCGCACAAGTCAATACAAGTCAATCCGCGCTGGCGCAAGTCAATTTGGCAAGTCAAAAAGTGAATCCTCGTGTCAAGTCCCAGCGCGAAACGTGGCGCACAAATATGGGGCATGCAAGCGCGGAGAGCCCCATGTAGGTACCGGCTCGGTGGTGGGTGGATGCGACCCATGGAGAGTGCGATCGTCAATGCAGCAGGAATCCCGTTCGACTCGGGCCCGGGCCATAACGAGGTGGCAACGTGCTTTTTTGGGTTCCGTTCCTCGGGTTCCTGGTACCCGTGTTAGTTGCGGAAAAATGGGGCGCGAACGGTGGATTACTGGAAAAGAAGCATCAAAGATGGGAATTACGATGGAAAGTGTGCTCACTGATGGGGTCTGTCTCGGACTGTTCTATCACCCCCCGTTCGATTCGGGCCCGAGCCATAGTCGTGAAAAGGTCTTGGGATTTTTTTTTTCTTCGTTGCTCATTTTCCGTGGGCTCTATGGTGGTAAATGGAGAGAGAAGCGATGAAAGTCAGCGACATCACAGCGGAAAGCCTTATCACTTTCTTCCAAGGTAATTTTCTGCATGAAAGCTACCCCGGAACTGAACGGGGATGGTACAGACTCGGTTCCATCGAAAAAAGGAGATAAGGACCAGTAGAGATCCCGTTCGAGTCGGGCCCGAGCCCTTTGAGCTGTTTCGCGTTTTTTTGTCTCCTGAGTGAGAGCCGGAGGAGAATGGCAAATAGTCTCTGCCGTGCAAAAAGGGCTGGGACATAAAGACTCGGCTCAGGCTTCAAGGGAAAGAGGAATAAGAAAAGCGCAATTGTGGCCAGAGACTACTAAGACTGTATACCCAGGCTGCCTGGGCCAGGCATTGAGCAGGCCACGTGTGGGCCAGAGCGTGGATCCCACGAGGTGCGCGCCCATGGCGAAAGGATTTTCTCTTCTATGGAAGTGGCAATCACTCGATTCCGGCCACAGAAAATACCAAGCTATAGAATGCTGTCGAGTCCGAGGCATGGGTGAAAGGAGACAAGCGCCCACACCGCCACCGCCCAATCAGGACTTCGTGTGAATCGTGACGTCTTCTAGTACTTCCTCTCTCACACCACCATGCCTTTGCGACTTCTGCTCGTGCTGGCCACTACTCGCCTGGCCGTGGCGCAGGAAAATGACAACAACCAGCGTATATCACCCTCCTCAGCAGTAGTTGGCTTCATCGTCTGTAAGTCAAATTCTTACAATTCTGGCTCAATTTTTGTTTCTTTTTCATTCAAACGTTTCTGGCTCGCAGTGGCCTTCTTACTCCTCATCCTCTGGTGCGGCGTCCAACGTCGCCGCCGCCGCCGCTCCCAACGGCCCGCCTCCAGGCCCGGGTTCTCGCTCCTTCTCCCCCTGCAAAGCGGAAGAGTGCTCCCCAATGGAATGCAATACAGCACTCCCGTGACCTCCACGCCGTATGACCCACAGAGCGAATACCCGGTGACGGGCGCTGCGGAATTTGCGCCGCCGCCGTATGTCAAGGAGGGGAACACGTATCCTCCGGTGCGTTCAATGTGTTCTTAAAAAGTTGGAGTTTTTGTGAGAAATTCTGACTGGATCCGCAATTTTGTAGCCCACGGGTTCCCCACCGCCGCCGATCGACGCGCCGATATACTCTCCCGTACGTTCCGTTTTATCGCTCTTTCCACAGTGAAACTGACATCCCGAATTGAATTATACAGCCGCCCGGCCCTCCGCCCCAGGCCCACACCGCGCACAACTCGGTCGACTTCGGCGGCGAATTCCGCGCACCGCCGCCCTCGTCGTAGTTCCGCTCTCGCGTGCGCCTAGTTATTTTGCCGATGCGGTGGTTTGGTGATTCGCCGACTGGACGATGATGATTAATTTGCGATTCGGACGCCCATCTACAATTCGGATAACAACACCGCGGCGCATGTCCCAGTGGATCCACCTCGGGCTCTTGGAGTCTCAGCGCATCTCGTTTTTTCCATGGCTTCTGTCTCTGACCTCGAACCAAATAAATCAATAATTCTTCCCCCTTTGAACATCTCCATTCGTCGGCGCTCCAAGCGTCTCGGCCTGATCTGCGTTACCAATCCGGCTCGAGTGGTCAGTGATATTGTATCCCATTTCACCGGGGACACCTGTACTCGTTCATCGACTCTGGTCCATTTGCGGATCTTCGCCACCTCGAGGCGAATGCAATCTCATAAACCAAGGGCGCGAATAAAGCATGTACCGGCTCGGTGGTGGCCGGCCACACCTGCACTCCATTGGCGGTAAACGATTGGTACAGCAGGAGACCCGCTCGATTCCTGAGCCATAACAGGGTGCAGTTTTTTTTTTCTCCCGGAATTTATTTGCGATCCCTCACGAGGGCGACCATTGTGCAGATACTCTGAGGAAGGACCGGAACCAAAATAGGGATGAAACCAAGATGAGACAGAAATTGAAGCACGCCGAATGGATTTTCGCCGCGAAAATTGTCCCATAAGATCGAGGGCCACAGAGGCCAAGGAACGGCTCGGTGGTGGGTGGCCACGCCCGCGCTCCATGTCAGCGTAGTGGAATCTTCAGCGGCGGGAGACTCGTTCGACTCTGGGCTGAACCATGAGAGAATAAGTCTTTTTTCTCTTTTTGGTCGTTTCGTGAACTTCCCCGTGGGACCCAACACTGTTGGGCGGACGTGAGAGAAAGAGTGTGTATGACATCTACTGTACCGGGGATTTTTAGCGTGCCGGCGCCTCTCCGTGGCTTCTGGGTCGGCGCTCAGGTCAAATAACGCTTAGGATGAATGCAACCTCATAAATCCAAGGTGCAAATAAAGCGCGTACCGGCTCGGTGGTGGGCGGCCTCCATGGATGGTCCATCAACCCGTTCGACTTGGGGCTGGGCCATGACAGGACCTGGCGTTCTCCCGGAATTACTTTGCAATTCCTCACGAGGGCGGCAATCGTGCAGATGCCCTGAGGAAGGACCGGCGAAATCAAAACATAGGGATGAGACAGAAATGTACTCACGAACTTGAAGGACACCTCACGGATTTTCTGTGTGAACGCTGTCCCAGAAGATCGAGGACCACAGGGTCCAAGGACCGGCTCGGTGGTGGGTGGCCACATCTGCACTCATAGCAGCGGGAGACCCGTTCGACTCGGGCGCGAGCCATCCAGATATGTTAACCGCTTTTTTCGCTTTATCTAATTCCATGGTTGTTTCGTGACCTTCCTCGTGCAGATCCAACACGACATGAAGGAAAGGAATGGTCTACAAATCGGGCCGGGTACATGTTGCCGCGAAGACTGGGGTCCAGGCCATAAAGCCACGTAGAAATTCGAAACTCCAAGAAAGTAGAGACCGGTTCGGTGGTGGGTGACCACGCCTGCGTTCCACGCGGATAAATGCAGGAACCGCCCCCTTGAACGCGGGCCCGAGGCATTGCGGAATTAGAGACTCACTTTTTCTTCCCCGTGTCCTTTTTTCTGTTCCTTCATCATTTCGGAACAGCTGAGGTTAGAGCCAAGTTGGGTGCCAGAGTCAGACATATTAATTCTGAAGTGGTGAAGTGGAGAAGTGCAAAAATGGACGGACTTGGCACCGGAACGTATGGTCGTTGGTTGGGAGGTCCTCCGTTGTAGGTTGCCTGGACCGCGGGGGGAAAAAAAACACAAGCGTTTATAGGCGCTGTATTGTCCTCGGATAAAGAGGCAACTCCACCGTGCACAGAAGAGACGAAAAGAGCGTGCGCATATTCCCAGGTAACGAGAAACCAGATGTGGGAATTGGGGCCAGCGATAGGTAGAGGTGGCGTCCAATGGATGGAAGCACAGCGGAAGATCACACAGGCGATAGTGGGGATGTTTTATAAATGAACGTTTTGGCCTTATTGTAAATGGGGCGGTACGTCTGAGTCGTATCTTCTATAAATCATTAGAGATGCATCGTTTGCCCGCCAAAACCGCTACATCAGGAATCTGTAGTCGCGCCTCCCTTCCGCCACCTAAAATTCCCGAAAATTTAGCTCCCCTCGCACCCACATACTTCTTGCTCCATCATCAGT
Organism: Mycena maculata; assembly: GCA_029448575.1. Taxonomy (NCBI): domain Eukaryota; kingdom Fungi; phylum Basidiomycota; class Agaricomycetes; order Agaricales; family Mycenaceae; genus Mycena; species Mycena maculata. Next base: position 409,467 of record JARJLG010000042.1, on the reverse strand, counting down.
AAAACTACACATCTTTGGCATCTTTTGTCTTGGGAGGGTGTTTTTGAAGGTCTTTGTCTTGTGAACAACATCTTTGGTCTATGGACACACTTTCATGAATTTTGCTGAAAGTCAAACACACTTAGAGTTGTGCCCAATATTATGTTCAATCCAAGAGTTCAATGCGACAACTTTGTGTAGTAGTTCAGGGCCCTGCAACTGCGACCGTTCTCTTCAGACTGATTGTATTGGCATGAATACAGACAACTCACCTGCGACCGTTCTCTTAAGACTGGAAGAGATCGGCCGCAGGCCTCCGATATATACATGGCGTCCCCCCGCAAACCAAACACCGGCTACGCATCGCTTCCCCATCCCGGACTGGACAGCGCGGTCACTACTACAACACTAGTTTCAGGTACTATTTTCAACTGGGTAACCGGCCACTCAAGGATTCAGGGCTGGTTCTCGAAGGGCACACTGGCTCTAAACATGCCACCGCATTTTTTAACAATGGCAGGCATCGTATGAGCAATTCTAGATACTTTCTTTGATTTTACGTGCCTGGTGGATGTAGCAGTGAATTTATTTCGGTCGATACTCCCAACATGGCCAAATACTAGGAAACCAGCCACCCCGCCAATCAAGTGCAATGAGCACAAACTGAGGGTCTTTTCAATCAGAAATGGGCCAGGCCTGGTCTATGCACTATATGGTATGCTTGGGGCTATTTTCAAAGGATAGGACTGGGCAAATTTGGTGGGTGTAATGGCAGAGGGAACCTCCGAAATCAAACTACAACTGCGGCTCGTCGGGATCACCCGTCGTTGTGGGCCAAAAGGAGCGATATATTATTTTGATATGAAGTATTTCGACATACAAGGCCACTCATCGTCCGGCCAAGATGGTATCGGCTCCCCAGAAAATTCTAAATATCTCGGGTACCAAATTTCAGTCGGTTGGGGTAACAATGAGAAAGGACAGGAGGGTTTAAGCACACACCATCAGGTAGGATACCGAATCCTAAAGACTCTGAGAAAAATCCAGACCCATAGCATGGATACGTTGCATGCTGTGGACATGATTAGCCTGAGCTACTCTGAATTTCAGGGGAAGTGGGCTTATTGCGATGACCGGGGTTGAATGCGCGCCGAATTCCATCCCGGAGAGAAGCGCAGAGTCGTGCGAGTAGAACGAGCCCAAGAAGTCACCAAAAGAGAGAGAATTGGTAGAGATTGACTGACGACGGTCGTGGCGGAGGAAAAATCGTGATCGGAGCTCTTCGGCCGGTTCTGCAGTTGCGCCATAACTTTTGATCCGACCACCACTTTTGGTTGAAATTTGGTATGCACCAGCCTTAGAAGTCCCATTCCCTCCCAAAACATCAAACTTAGACATATTTGGACGGCTTGACTCGATGGGAGGCAAGTGGCTGGTATCCTAGTTTGGCTGGTTTCCCAGTCGCAGATAATAGATTTATTAATACCCGGGACATGAGAGCAGCGGGAACAAGTGTGCGTCGGAGTCGAGGCATTGCGAGATGTTGGCCAGTCATTCAACTTCAAACAGGACTGCTCGGATCGTGCACACGCTGGATACTCCAAACTCTTCACTGAATCGGGTTTGAACGTTCACATTACCTTTTCCACCTTTCTAACTGTATTCCGGAACCCACGATACCAGCTGGCGCCCACGCAGATTACCCACGGCCTCGCGCTGGGGCAATTCTCTCTCCATTGTCGCCTAGAGCTCACCTCACCGAGTTCGAGCCTTTTCCTCACACTGTTGCGGACGGTGAGCTCGATGTTCACAGACGTGGAAAGCAAATCATGTTGTTCAACAATACACTAGTAGTACATTTTCGACAATTGATATCATCAAGGCGTCGAGCAGCATTCAAGCCAGAAGGCGTCTTTTTGGTAGCACTAGAGGGCCAGAACTTCCTCATACTCAGTATAACCCATCAGCGCTAATTTGACCGGACCCTCTCCCTCCGACCTGTCGCGGGTGTGGGGAGTAATTTCAATGGTGTCATAAACGGTCTCCTCCTCAGCGAAAATATCACCGTAGGTAACATTGCCTGCAACCGGCTTCCATGTGCCCCCGGCGGGGTCACCTTCGGATTCTGAGGAGTCGCCAATGGGCAGATGGCTCATCGGCATTCCGGCCTGAGGGGCGGAACGAGTCGGAGCAGCTCTCCTGATTTTAGCGATACGACCACCGACCGCCACAGAAACTTGCAGCGACAGGGTCCTCGACAGTGGGATTTCTGTGCCTCCAGCCTATCGAGAATGTTGGTATTAGCCGTCGGATGTCTGAAAATGGGTAGTCTACGTACAATTACAACCCGGTGTTTGAGATGCGTCTGCAGAAAAAGCCTGACCGCGTCCTTCTCAAGCGTGTCCAGCAGCGTTCCCGCGTCATTAATGGATGCGAGCAAGGCGCCTGTGAGAGTAGTCTGGCCGGAAGAAAGTATTTTCGACTGTTGTTGGCGAAGGCAGTTCTCGCAGCCGTCGACGGCACCCAGTGCTTTCGGGCTGCTTGAGAAATTGTACACGGAGCCAATGACCTTGTTGTTGAGGAGAATTTGGACCGTGAATGGGACACCGCCCAAGGCAAATCTACGTTGCGTGTCAGCTGTGCCAGACTGGGAACCAGGTAAGTTTACTTCTCGTAAACGAGATTCACGATGTAATCCGCGCGCGCAGCCAAAAATTTGCTGGGGGGTGCGTAGAGGTTACGGACCTGGGCGAAGATGTTGATGCGATACTCGATGTCGGTCCCAAATTTCCAGCGCTGGAGCTCGGGGTACGTGTAGCCAAGGTCCACAATGTGGCGCACGCCATTGGAGTCGTATGTGGTGCCTTCAGTGTTCTTGTGGAAAGGAGCCAAAAGTGATTCAGGTGTTATCACAAGGGTTTTGTCATCTCCGTTGTCGTCCGTGTAGATCGTCTCATCTGAAACCCACCAAGAGAGTTTTTGGGAGGGATACAACGCTTGATAGATTGCGAAGATACGGTCGATGTTTCTGAATGCAGTGTTTAACCGAAAAATGACGAGTGATATGGACTCACTCACGCGTGATGCATCCAGAAGATGGGGTCAAAGGCTGCTACAGGGACGTTTCCCATGTGACCCCACGTGCCGCCTATCCAATTATGCAAATTGCTAGCAACTTTCAGCATCCGCGCCAGTACATAGGACCGGAACGCGCTTACTTGTGAATGCCCTCCCAAGATAAGGCATCTCGTGGATTCTGCTTCGGTTCATATCTAGCCGAAGCGAACTGGCGGTAGCTGGTGATGTACTCTAAACTGAGCAGACGATAGACGGCCTCTCCAAGGTGTTATATCCATGCAACATCCCCAGTCTTCTTGTCGACCTTCCGGTAGCTCCGGTAGGTTCCGAGGCTCCGGTATATTACCGGAGCCTCCGAACCATCCGGTACCATCGGGTTTTTACGCAATGAAGGATTACTGAGCGTTTCCCGTTTATCCGTCTTCCTTCCTTTTCACTTATTGTCATACGACTTCTCATCAGTCCATCTGACTTGACTTATTGTTAAGAACCACTCTCCTTCCTTTTATGGAATACAATTAGATACTTAGTATAAATACGTCTTTAATATGTCCTGTACGTCAGATTGATAATTGACGTTGCTTGGCTCACTTCCCTTGCACTGAGTCGTCTCCGTTCTCTCCGGATCCCTCCGGTACTCCGACTTGTCTTCCTCTATCGGGTACCTGCCGGTTAGGGTAGTCACTCACCCTTGACCCCCTGTGGTGTTGTGATCCTCCTCCATATACGTTCCGGACCCTCCGGCTCTCCGACGCTCCGACATACCGGAGCCTCCGGTCACTCGGTCATTTACTCTTTGGGTCCACCCCGGCTCGGTATATAACAGTATTATCAATCTCACTATTCTGACTGGCAATGTCTCGTCTTCCTAATCCAAATCTACCCAACACGGAACAAATCGAACGTTCCAACACTGGTCGGACTGATCGGGAACCTCGTCGAGAATCCCGTATGTTCAGCCAGATCGTTCCGATGAGTACTCCGGTCCAAGTTCTCGGTCCGTCGATGTACCCGTCTATTCCGGTATCACCCACCCTTCGATACACTCCGCATTTCACTCGGAGTTCACCTGCGCCACCTATGCCATCTCCGACAACAATTCCGGGGTTAGTTCTCAATCCCCGGACCCCCGAGAATCCGGTGAGATATCCGGCCTCACCCCATCCACGCCGCGCTGCAGCAATCTCTCGTAGCGTATCTCCCATCGCTGGGCCTCGTATCGTTGAGGTTCCGGAAGATCCCCAGGAGGCTTCCGAAGACTCCGTACATTCCGGAGGTCATGCAGCAAGCCTCCACTTGTCGGAGGAGCTTCCCGAGCGTGATCCTGCTCCTTCCATTCATGACGGGGGCAGTAATAACGGCGATGGAGGCGATGGTGGCAGTGATGGTGGTGGTGGTGGAGGTGGTGGTGCTGGTCCACCGCCCGGCCCTCCCGGAGGTCCACCCGGAGGTGGCCCCGGAGGTCCCGGCGGTCCCGGTGGTCCTGGTGTTCCAGGTGGTCCACCCGGAGGCCCCCCTGGCGGTCCACCTGGCGGTGGCCCCGGAGGTCCCGGTATACCTCGGGCTCCTCGTCGTGTTACGACGCCTGAGGCCAATGAGGCCTTAATCATGGACACCATCCGGACCTTCCGGGATGCCATCAATGTGTTCTCCGCTCGTCCCGCGGATCTTCCTCCTCGTTCCAACCGATCCAATCTCCGTAATCCGGACACCTTCGATGGATCGGACCCGGCTAAACTCTCGTCCTTCCTCACCCAGTGCTATTTGCACTTTGCGGAGCGCCCGCAAGACTTTCCGGACGACGATGATCGTATTCTCTACATCATTTCGTACCTCCGGGGCAGCGCTCAGCAATGGTTTTCCCCCAATCTTTACGACCCGACCATCATTCCGGTCTGGGACGGCAACTTTGCCGTCTTCATTCAGGAGCTTACGTTAAATTTCGGGCCGCATGATCCGGTTGGGGATGCCGAGGACAAGATTCGCGCATGCCGGATGAAATCCGGCGACCGGATCACCACTTACATCATCGAGTTCGACTTCCTTTCGGTTTTGACCCGGTGGAGCGATAACGCCCTCCGGTATCAGTTTTACGAAGGACTTCCCCGTCGGATCAAGGACGACATGGTTCATCATAACTATGCCAACACCCTCGACGGAGTGAAGTTGGTCGCTCGCATCATCGATGGCCGGTACTGGAAACGCGAGGCGGAGAAGCTCCGGGAGCGTGAACGCGACAAACCCTCCGGTTCCGGTGGCGGTAACGCTACCGGAGGTCAATCCGGCAACCCAAAACCCAGTAATCGGAATTCCGGCAAGGGTTCCAAATCTTCCAACGCTCCCCGCGCCTTCCCTCAACCTCTGCGACGGCCGGAGCCTCCGGTAAACAATGCCGGACGTTCCGGTAACCAGGGAAAAGGGAAGGCCAAGTCGTCTGATTGCCACTTCCTGCCGCTCATGCATACGCCGTACAAGCTTGGCGCCAGTGGGAAGATCAAGCAGGATGAACACGAGCGCTGCTGGAAGAACAACCTCTGCGGAGGTAAGGGTCACACCACCGACAACTGCAACAAGCGTCCCGGGCAGGCTAGCGCTAAGAGCCGCCCAGGCCTCGACCCTCCGGTACGACCACCCAGGCTCCGGCAGCTCTGGCTACGCCAGCTGCCGCGGCTTGCTGAGTCAAAAAATTGATCAGCAACTCGGAATCCCTCCGCACCTGGTCCGAGTTTGCGTTGACTCACGGGTGCTCACCGAGGTTCGTCTCAACACTTCCGCTCTTTCCATCCTCTTTTCCCAATGCCCTTTACGTATCTCTCGATATTTCCTCCCTCCGGTCGGACATCTCCGAGACCGGAACTATGTTCTTCCATTTCCCCATCTCTTCTCTCTCGAGTAGTCGCAGGATTCAACTCCCGTGTGCGTGCGCTTGTGGACTCCGGATCGTCTCATTGTTTTGTATCATTGAAAGTCTGGGAATCTAATGCTTTTCCCACGTATACGGTGGACCCGGTTGCGGGTCCGGTATCTCGACGGCTCATCCTCAATCATCAACCGGATGCTCCTGTTGTTGCTCTGGTTTCCTTCTGGCGAAGTTCAATACATGGACTTCTTCGTCACACGTCTCGATTCTCCTTGCGATCTGGTCCTGGGATACAATTGGCTCAGCCGCATTAATCCGTTGATTAACTGGTCCGAAGCCTCTATCACATTCCGGCCCGATCCGTGTAAGGGAATCCCTGTCGACAACCCCGGAAATAATTCCGGGATCTGCTACGGTAGTTCCGATTACGGACGAGGCACCTCCGGTACAAGTCGTTCCGGCTCCGGCGCCTACACCGACTCCGACGATTCCGCCATCTCCCGCTCCTTCTATGGAGACTCTTGCTCCTTCCATGGAGATTCCGGAGGCCTCCGGGCCTCGTCCTCTCTCTACGCTTCCGCTTGTGTCTCTCGTGTCTGCTGCGGCTTACCGCTCCATCATACGAGACAAGGATTGTTGTCAATATACAATGCGCGCCACTCCCTCGGAAGAAGCCCGTGCCCGGTTTGCTTCCGCATCTGCTCCGGACACTTCCGGAATACCTTCCGAGTACCACGAGTTCACTGACGTCTTCTCCGAGCAGGAAGCTTACAATCTTCCTCCTCATCGAGAATTCGACCTCAAAATCGAGCTCCTGGAAGGCGAGGAGCCTCCGGTTGGTCATGTCTACTCCCTTTCGCCTACCGAGCTCGCTGCCCTCCAGGACTTCATCGACAAGAATTTGAAGTCAGGATTTATATACCCGACTCGTTCAAGTCATGGAGCTCCTATTCTCTTCGCTAAGAAGAAGGATGGCAGTCTCCGGTCGTGCGTCGACTACCGGGGCCTTAATTGGATCACGAAGAAGGACCGCTATCCGCTTCCTCTCATCGCCGATCTCCTCGATGCTCCTGGGAAAGCTCGCATCTATACAAAACTTGATCTCTGACACGCTTACCATCTTCTCCGGATCGCTCCGGGTGACGACCAAACTTACCCAAAACGGCTTTTCGTTCTCGCTATGGGTCCTTCGAATTCCGGGTTGTTCCGGAGGGCCTTACCAATGCTCCGGCCGCTTTTCAGCGGTTCCTGAACAGTCTGTTCGCAGATCTGTTGGACATGTACGTCGTCATTTATTTGGACGACATATTGATCTATTCCGATGATCCGACCCAACATACCGAACACGTTCTGGAAGGTGCTCCGGCGCCTCCGAAGGCCGGACTCTACTGCAAACTCTCAAAATGCGAGTTCAGTGTCACCACCTGCGAATATCTCGGTTACATCCTGTCGCCGGAAGGCTCCCGATGTCTCCAGGACAAAGGTTTCCTGCCATCGTTGATTGGCCGGAACCCCGGAAAGTGAAGGATGTTCAGTCCTTCCTTGGGTTTTGTAATTTCTATCGGTGTTTCATATGGAACTACTTGGCGATCAGGATCCCTCTTACTCACCTCACTCGTTCCAACGTCCGATGGGATTGGACGCCAGGTTTGCCAACTCGCATTCAACACCCTCAAGCACGTGTTTACGGAGGCTCCGGTACTTTCACACTGGATTCCGTTCCGGCAGCTCACTGTCGAAACTGACGCCTCCGATTACGCAATTGCCTCGATTCTCTCCATCCTCGGAGATGATGGCGAAATCCATCCCATTGTGTTCCGGTCCCGGACACTTGGTCCGGCCGAACTCAACTACGACACTCACGACAAAGAGCTCCTGGCCATCTTCAACGCCTTTAAACACTGGAGGCATTATCTCGAAGGACCGAGCTTCCGGTCGACGTCGTAACCGACCACAAGAACCTGGAATACTTCGCGACGACCAAAATCCTCACTTGCCGCCAAGTCCAGTGGTCGGAATACTTGTGCCACTTCAATATGGTTATCCAGTTCCGTCCGGGTAAGCTCAGAGCTAAACCAGACGCTTTGACTAGACGATGGGACGTCTACCCTAAAGAGGGGGATAGGGCTTATGGCCAATTGAATCCTCAAAATTTTCGCCCCATTTTTACCCAAGATCAACTCACCGCGTCGCTCCGAGCCACATTCCTCAAGGAAATCACCCTCCGATCCTCCATTGTTATGGATGTTGAGAAGCTCTTTTCCGACATTCGTGCCCACTACAACAATGATCCAGCTGCCGTTGCGGGACTCGCTTCCGCAGCCTCCGGCACCACTCCACGCTGGAAACTCGACCCTTCCGGTATGCTCCGGCTCTACGATCACATTTATGTTCCGGTGGTTTCCGGAGACGCTCCGGACCAGCTCCGCGTACGTGTTCTGCAGAATTTGCATGATCACGAGTTGGCTGGCCACTTTGGACAGAATCGCACTCTAGCAATTGTACGCCGCGAGTACACTTGGCCGGAGGTCCGGACCTTCGTCCGGGACTACTGTCGGTCGTGTATCATTTGCAAGCGCAACAAAAAGCCTCGACGCCGGCCTTACAGATTGCTTAAACCGCTTCCGGTTCCGCTCCGGCCTTGGCATTCCATTTCCATGGACTTCATCGAGCAACTCCCTCTCTCCGGCGAGTTTGACTGCATTCTGGTGATTGTTGATCGGTCATCTAAGCAAGTCATTCTCATTCCTTGCAATACCCATATCAATTCGCCGGAGCTCGCTCGCCTCTTCCTTATTCACGTCTTTTCCAAACACGGTGTTCCAGCACACATTACATGCGACCGGGGCTCCGAATTCATCGCTTCATTCTTCCGGTCACTGGGTGAACTTCTCAATATGGAGATCCATTATACCTCCGGTTATCATCTGGAGGCCGACGGTCAAACGGAACGTATGAATCAGACTGTTGAACAATATATCCGCATCTACTGCTCGTATCAACAGGATGATTGAGATCGACTCCTTCCACTCGCGAAATTTGCTCTCAACAACGCTCCGAACGCTTCGACCGGCATCTCCCCCTTCTTCGCTAACAAGGGTTACAATCCGGCAATCACCGTTCATCCGGAACGTGATGTTGCGAACATGTACGCCAAGGATTTTGTCGTTGATCTTCAGGAACTCCATCAGTTCCTCCGGGAGCAAATCACTTTTGCCCAGGAGCGGTACAAGGAAACCGGAGATCAGAAACGGTCCCCGGAACCTACACTTTCGATTGGCGATCAGGTTTTCATTCACGAAGCATCTTCACACCAGCCAGCCTACTCCGAAATTCTCGGAGACGTACCTTGGCCCTTACGAAGTTATTGGCAAACCCAGTGCCGCTTCTTATACCATTCGGCTTCCAAAATCGTTGTCACAGGTCCATCCAGTTTTCCACATTTCTCAACTCGAACCGCACATTCCGAACCCCTTTCCGGGACATGAGGAGCCGCCTCCGGCTGCCGTAGAAATCATTGATGGCGAGTCGCACTTCGAAATCAAGCAAATCGTTGACTCAAAGATCGACCAGAGGTTCCGAACTAAGCTCCGGTACTACGTCGAATGGCTCGGATACGAGAATACCGACGATCAGTATGCTTGGGTTGGGGCGGACGACTTGGACGCGGCTGAACACATCGACAACTTTCACCGGCACTTTCCGAACAAGCCCGGACCCGAATATTAACTCATCACACAAAATTAAAATCAAGAAAAAAAAACAAAATTTCGTCCAAATCAAAATACAACACTTATTATTCTATTTACAATGTCCTTTTGTCCTTAGGCCTCCAGGGCCTTCACTCCGCGCTTCCGGACGCTTCCGGGTTTTCCGGAGCCTCTGGCTCCCCCATCTCCTCGTCCGAATTGTCCAGTATGAACACTCCACCCTCCTTGTGGAAACCGGCTGGCACTCCCGGCTGCGGCACAAGTGTCTGGAACTCGCGCACCTCCGACTCCCTCTTCACCAGCACCGGAGGCTCCGGTGCTGGCGAAGGAGTGGGCGGCAGAGGCGGAACGGGTTCCGGGTCGGGCTTGAACGTGAGGACCGTAACGGTCCTCGCCTCCGCTGCCTGGCTTGCGACTCTGGACGTCGCAGCGATTTCTTCTTCAGGCCCTTCCGGCCCCTCCGGCGCCTCTGGCGCGTCCACCTCCATCCTCACATCCTCCCCACCGTCCACGGACCGGAAATCCTCGGGCCAGGATTCGGAACGGGCTCGGGGCGCAACCGGAGCCTCCGGTTCCGCCTCCGAGTCCGCCTCCGAGTCCTCAGACTCGGCGGGTTCTGCCTCCTTCTCCTCCACCTCAGGACTCCCGTGCTTCATCAACCGCCGGCGCTTCGCCGGGCACGCGTCCTCGTCTTCCTCCTCCTCCTCCGCGACCTGGTCGAGCTCTGCCTCCTCCGCAAGGGAGAAGTCCCACTTGGAGGCCTCCATGTCGGCTGCCATCCACCGGAGCATCCGCTCAACTCCGGGTGGAACCTCCCGACCACTCTCCGGCGCCGCGAGCGTCTTCAGGATAAGCTGGCATCCTCGGTATGCCAGCTTATAGCGCAACATGGTGCGCCCCACTTGCTCCCCGAGGTACCCGACATGGGCCTCGAGCTCCCGGAGCTTCCCGCGCACGCTTTCCTTCCCCTCGTCCTTCCGTGTACGATTGCGCACCTCGCGGTCGCTCCGGTCAGCCTGCTCCGTTCAGGCGGTCCGGCACGTCTGCGAGGGCCCCGCAACCGGTGCGAACCCTTGGCGACGAGCCTCCTGCGCAGCACGCCGCTTGTTGACGCGAGGCGGACCAAGGGGCCGCGTGTGGCTGCACTGGATGTGCTTCGCATGGCACCGGCGGCAGGCGGTGCGCCTCGCCTCGACCACGCACACCTGCCCACTCTTCCGGCAGGAGTTGCAAGCTACGAAAATAAAAACTGTTAGTACCGGAACCTCCGGTTTCACTGCGACGCACCATCTTCACCCTCCTGTTCGACGTCGCTGTCGTCCTCATCGTTCAGCTCGTCGATGTCATCTCCACCCACTGCGCGCTCCGGGGACTGCGACTTCAGCGTCTCGATGACCGGTGCTTTGTCGAATACCGGAGCCTCTGCGTCAAGCTGCTCCAGCTCGTGAATGAGCTGGAGGGCCCTGGCCGCATCCTCCGCCGTGTTTTCCGCTCGTAGCGCCGCCTCCGCGGCCTGCTCTTGAAACGCCGCGATTACTGCGGCCCGGTGCTCTTCTCGCTGCTGGTGGTATTCCAGCGCCGCCTCCTCTCGAAGTTGCGACGTCGTCGCACGCGCTTTCCCCTTCCCGGTTTTCTTTCCATGGCCGGCGTCGCTGCGGTCACTGTCGTTGGACCCCTCGCGCCCACTGTCGGTGTTTCCGTGGCTCGACATCGTATTTTGGTGTTCTTGTGCCGGAGATGGTGGTGGTCGAGAAGAAAGAAAGGTCTGAGTCAAAACCAACAGCACGTGACTTTCTGATCTTGTTTATTTTCCCACGCTTCCTCATTGTTCAACAAACTTCATTCCTTTTGGGTTCCTCATGGGAGAGGAACCTAAGAGGGGGATACTGTTATATCCATGCAACATCCCCAGCCCTCTCATTGACCTTCCGGTAGTTCCGGTAGGCTCCGAGGCTCCGGTATATTACCGGAGCCTCTGGACCATCCGGTATCATCGGGTTTTTACGCAATGAAGGATTACTGAGTGTTTCCCGTTTATCCGTCCTTCCGTCTTCTTACTTATTGTTCTACGACTTAACATCAGTCCTCCTGACTTGTCTTATTGTTAAGAACCACCCTCCTTCCTTATATGGAAAACAATTAGCTACTTAGTATAAATACGTCTTTAATATGTCTTATACGTCAGACTGATAATTGATGTTGCTTGGCTCACTTCCCTTGCACTGAGTCGTCTCTGTACTCTCCGGTCCCCTCTGGTACTCCGACTTGTCTTCCTCTATCGGATACCTGCCGGTTAGGGTAGTCACTCACCCTTGACCCCCTGTGGTGTTGTGATCCTCCTTCGTATACGTTCCGGACCCTCTGGCCCTCCGACGCTCCGACATACCGGAGCCTCCAGTCCTTCGGCCTTTACTCTTCAGGTCCACCCTGGCTCGGTATATAACACATCCATCAAATCCATTGATTACAAGGGAAAAACCATCAAGCTTGAATATATGAATTGGGAGGTGAGCATGGTATTGTTATGAAGGCCCTGAGAAACCCTCTCGATCCCCCCTATTTTTAGCCTAATCGGACAAGAAATGAAGGAGAAATGAGCAAAACAAGTTCTGGCATCAAAACTTTTCTTTCTTTTTTTTTCTCAGCTACTGTCATCAATTATGCAGACAGCTGTAACACAGTCAAGGCTTCTCAGACAGCCCGGACTTTCATTATCATTTGTCTGTTCCAGCTATTCACCCTTTCCTGGTCTCTCCTCAATAACTACTGGTTCTGGAACTTTGTTTTCACACTCACTGCCAATTATACCCTTCCGACTCGGTCACACTTCTTCACACAGTATCTGGTTTCCAAAGGAGTGGTAATGATGCAAAAGCTACTAGAATTCCTTGTGGATAAGGAGCATCTCACACTCTCATTGGATGGATGGAGATCTGGGGGCAAAAACAAGATTTATATGTTCCATATAATGACTCCTGCCTGACGTTCCATTCTTGCCGAGGGTCACACCTTCAAAGAAAGTGTTACCAATGATGCCCTCAAGAAAATAGTGCAAACTAAAGTCCATCATTATTCATCTTCCTGTTATATCCATGCAGCATCCCAGCCCCTCCCGTCGACCTTCCAGTACTTCCGGTAGGCTCTGAGGCTCCGGTCAAATACTGGAGCTTCTGAACCATCCGGAATCATTGGGTTTTTAGGCAATGAAGGATTACTGAGTGTTTCCCGTTTATCCGTCTTCTCATCTTCTGTCTTATTGTCCTATGACATATCATCAACCCTCCTGACTTTGTTCCTTGGCTCATATCCTTGCCCTGAGTTGTCTCCATACTCTCCGGTCCCCTCTGGTACTCCGACTTGCTTCCCTCTATCAGATACCTGCCAGCCAGGGTAGTCACTCACCCTTTACCCCCTGTGGTGTTGTGATCCCTCTTCATATATGTTCCAGGCCCTCTGGCCCTCCTACGCTCTGGCTTACCAGAGCCTCTGGTCCTCCGGCCTTTATCCTTCGGTCCTTGGTCATTCTGGCTCGGTATATAACACTTCCTTTTAACATGTTCTTGGTTTGACTGAGCATAGGTTTTGGAATGTATCAACCCCAAGAAAGTTTTGGTTGTCACAGGGGATGGTGGTTTGAATGTCTGTCCCGCGATGAAGCTCATTCACGCCCTGTTTGCCTGGATCCTAGATATATATGATCCTTGCCACACCCTGAATTTGTTCATGAAGGATATTGGGACCTTATTCAAGAAGGATGTACTGTAAATACTTGTATTGTAGCAACCATGCAATTCACCGTGACTTCACCAAGGGGTTTGGGCAACACAACCAGCCAAATTTTCACTGTGACAGTTGAAATTTCAGCAACCCAAAGGTGCAAAAAGAGCCTCATTTTGGTTGTGAATGTGAGTCTGAGGCTGCATTCAGCCCAAAATGAATTATGGAAGAGGTTTGGAGGATTTTTCATGATTTCTTACTGTAATTTTGGGGTAAAAAACATATTAATTTTGTATATCACAGTATGAGGCCAGGCAACGGACCTCGTCATGACTATGACCTGACCTGGTGAGGTTTGGGCAACGTAACCGACCCCATCGTGACCATGACAGTTAATACAATACAAATATCTACAGTAAGTGCTTATGTTCCTTCCAATGTAATTTTTGAACGCCTTCAACAGGTTCTTGTTCCAATGGCTGGGGTATCAAATTACTTCAGTAAATTGAACTATGGAGCTTCACAGTTAGATGCAGTGCGCAAGGATCTGAAGATTATGCAAGGCATTAAAACCAGCTCAGAAACACAATTCTCAACCTCCCATATTCAGTTGAAAGCCGTTCAGATGCCCGCTATCCACAAGTGCATTGAAACCAGCACTGTGAAATTTACAACAGAGTCAGTAAGCTGGTTTACGATACCTGCAGAGTCAGACTTAACAACATTTCTAGACCAAGAAGCTCCTCCCTCTTGTTTCAGATACCCCTGAACGCTACCCTTTCATGTCCAAACTCCCCACATTCATAATGCTCTCTACTGCTCCAGCAAATGCCATCCTCACACTTGAGGGAAAATCATCAACTGTGTGGAAGTCTTTTATGCATGAGTTTGCATGGCATGGTCTCTTGGGTGCCTCTTTGAAACGGTGGCCTACCTTCAGACCTACCAAGCCCATGTTATTGGCCTCTATAATGCACGGTTTACCCAGATGATGTCCAAATCATCTTACCATATTTTTCTACTTGCATATTTCATGCACCCAAGTGTGTTCTTCACCCAAATTTCTGAGATCTGTACTGACTTTGGATTCCCAACAGAATATCACCAGTATGGAGCACTCAAGCTCGCCATGCCAGATGTCCAGGATTGGCCCCTCTCGAAGGACAAATATCCAACACTTTTCTGGATCCTGCTTACCTCTGCTTTGAACATTCTCAAAGGCAAGCAGGAGTGTACTGGAAAGTTTGGCAATGCTTCTGCATCCACTCTGATTGCACAACTTATGGCATGGGCGTACAACAGAGAGCCATTTCAGAGTACAGTTTGGACATCCAAAATGAATACCTTGGACTCCTGGAAAGCTGTTTCAAAAGACTCTAATGTGCATGTACTTGGGGTACATAATTTAGTGTCTCTGACGGATAGTTGTTCTGATTCTTCTCTTCTCAGCCGTGGCCATCAAAATTTCTCGATCATGCCCTCCAAAATATGTGATGAGATCTTGTCTTGACTGGTTCAACTCAGCTCTACACATCTCAATGACTGCTGACAACCTTGTCGACTCGGTCAAGTTATATGACTATTATATGTACCGGTACACCAACAACACTCCCACTTTCAGCTGCCCACATGTATTTGTACATGTTCCCGATGCTCCCAAAGCTTCCAACAATACACCCACAATCCGGTCAGCACCGTCTCTCATGGACCTACTCAATGACAGTCAATGCACCAGCTGATTTGGCAGCTTTTGAGGAGCTGTGGTTCAATCTGTCAGATCCTTACAACAAGCAAAACACTGCCCCTCTGACTTGCCCAGCTCACCTGCAGTTGTGCACTCGACTGACCGCTTTGATATTTTGGAGTATGTCAAATTGGATAACCCCGGGTTGGCCCAGCTCATCGAGGCACATGGGAAGGTCCCTGGGACTGATGAGGCAATGGTGGTCAACAATGATAATGGTGAGGAAGGCTCAGCATAGAACATATTTCCTGTGTTGGTTGGGGTTGAACACTTCTGGCTCTTCGAAGATCTCTGGGTCATGGAACAGCACGTCTACAGTTGGGATGAACCAAGCTCGCACAGTCTTGGTTGAAAGACATATATAAAAAACATAAAATTTCTCCACGCTGTGTGCAGCTCTTTTTTTGCTATTTTACAGTGTAAAAAATGCCTTACAGAAGCACCCCTGGGTAACTTTAGTAAATTACATCTGCTGGGACCAATTTTACGCAGCTATCTAGTTCTTTTGACCCTTCATTGTGTTTGAATATGTTTGAATCAGAGTCTCAAATCTGATGTAAGCTGGCAACCAAAGGTCCACCTTGGTTGAGCTCTGAAGGTTCAAACAGTCACAACTATTGACTCAGAACAGACCTACTACCAACAGGGACAAGGCAGCACAAAAGTGAAAAAGGAGCACAAAAAGGAAACAAAAAGGGAGAGCAAAAAGGACGTGAAAAAGGACAACTATGAACAACCCTATTCTCGGCCAAAGGAGGTGAAACCGAAAAAGGAAATTGTGGCAGTGGAGAAATTTGCTATCACTCGCCGTTTGAAACGTGAATATGGCAGTCTAAGTGCACTTTTAGTAATCTGACACATTTATTGTGAAATTTCAACTTTCCGACACTTTTTTTCGAAAATTTCCCCATTTCCAACACTTTTATAGGAATTTGTACTCATAAAAGTAAGTGTCGGAAAAGGTCAGTTTCCGCAACACTTTTAGACACTTTTATTACAGTCAAAACTTCCAACACTTTTATTGGGGTCAATTTTTTTTATCCTCGGATATAGGTCCTAAATACTATGTGAGATAGTTCTGACTTGAGAAAGTTATGTATAGTCCATGGAAGCGCAGATACGGCCTTGTAAAGAGCAATCAGTACCAGACTCGGTTAGCCGGTCAAGCACCGGATCAATGACAGCCTTCCCACACTCTTTAGCTCAATTGGTTCGAATTTTTTGGGACCTCAATAAAAGTGTCACAAGTCTTGACTGTTCAATAAAAGTGTCGCAAGTCTGAACCGGTCAATAAGAGTGTCACGGAAACTGACCTTTTCCGACACTTACTTATGGCGGTCAGAACATTGTTTTATTATTTCTCACACAACATTGACTTTTTTCACACAACTTTTGACTTTTTTCCCCTTCCTGTTTCCCCCTGTGTCTTGTGAGCCCGTAAATGTTTGTTTCAAACTTCTGGTTTGTTCCTACGGTTCTGCCGAGGTGGATGATTAGGCTCTGGTGTCTTCCGTGGGAGTCCTGCTCCTCATTTATTTTTATTTGGGCTGCCCAAATTGCTTTGTTCCTGCCTTCAGGCATTTTAGGCCTTTATACAATTGTACTGTACCTTTATTTTGATTTCTGACTTCAGTTTCATTTGCAGTCTTGAGTATGCAGCATGTTTACACCTCGGGGATCTCGGGCATGGTCCATTTCCTCTGTTGTGCGTGCATTTACAGACTGGCAGTAAAAACAATTCAGTATGTTCAAGGTGTGAGTGATGTACATGTAGTTCTGGTCATCCTAACCTGCTCCCAGGCACAGGCAGGATGTCCCAACACTGGTCTACATTATTCCACTTTTACCACAAGAACCCATGGGTATGGGAGAAAGTAGGCTTCCAAGTGGCATATTTTATTGAGCAAGGAATTGATACATAATGTGAAGTTTTTGAAGATATTCGACGTCGCGGCACATCCTGCCGCCATCAAATGATGCGCCCAAAGCAAAGTCGGGCGGGCCCGATGAACACAGCCATTGATCGCAAGATGCTGGTCTGTTGAAAGGGGCATTGGACCTGCTTGAATGGTTGAAGGAGCCCTTCAATTGTTGATGGGCAACTCTTACAGTCCTCCCTGAGGCCCAGAAGAGCAATGGAAGATTTTTCCCCCAAAGTTGTGTGTGAGAATCTGACGAGGTATGTGTGAGAACGAGCAATTGTGTTAAAATACTCGATGTTGTGTGAGAAAATTGGAATGTTGTGTGAGAAATAATAAAACAACGTTCTGGCCATACTTACTTTTACGAGCACAAATTCCTATAAAAGTGTCGGGAACGGTAAAATTTTCGAAAAAAAGTGTCGGAAAGTTGAAATTTCACAATAAAAGTGTCGGATTATTAAAAGTGCACTTAGACCGCCATACGTGAACAAAGTGCACGCCACACCAACGCCACACCTGCGACAAACGATCGGCAAATGAACTTCAATCCTGTACTCACATCGCTCGAAGTTCCCCCCGACTTCAACCGGTACAAAGATATCCCTGAACTCGATGTGATTGCGCGCCTCGACCGTTGGAAGGAAGCGGCGATTCAAACTCTGCGGGAACTGAAGACGCGCATCCAGCAGGAACAGGCCAGTTTATCGTTGAAGCAGCAGGCAGATATCATCTCTGCAGCGACGGTATTCGAAGGGGATGATGCATGGGTAGCGCCGGACTCCCGGGTTGTGGCTCATGGTTCGTTCGCGATTTTTTTGCCATGTGCTTGGCCTTTTCAATCACTATGATCTGTCAGATATTTTACACCGATTCTCTGCGCCCCCACTACCTCTCATCGTCCAGGTGTTACAATACAATGTTAAACCTCTGTTCCGATCCAACCCTCATCCTTCTCTAAACCTTGAGACTGGACGCAAACTGGCGCGTCCAGCTGGCGGTCCTATGGCATCGCAAGACTTTTACGACGGCCAGACGTGGAAAGAACATCCTGGCGCATCGAACATCGTGATATGGTGTGTACGCCATATTCCGGTAACATTCTTGTCACAATGTCGCGTCTGCTGGCCGGCTAATCGAGAAGGCAGAGCACCGCGTATGAAGAACTTTGGCACTTAGTTATCCCACCGGTTATGGCGTTGCTGGATGACTACGAGGCTCGATACAAGCTCATGGGTGTCAGAATCACGACTCTCATGCTGGAACGCGTCCCCGCATCTGTTTTGAAGAGAACGGGTGTCGATTCTCTCTTGATAGCCGTGCGCAGCCCATTTTCGACTTCGTTCCGCGTCTACTCACCGTGTTGTTACATCTAGGCACTGAATCGGTCCCTCACCCAACTTCAAAGCCCGGAAACCCCGGTTTTATTACCGGCTGCCATCTCTTCGTCGTTGACATTAATTCAGTTGATGACTTCTGTCGGCTCCGCGGATCGTTTCGATCAACTCTGCGCTCTTCTCGGCGATGGTATTATTGGCAGTATCTGGCCATACGCAAGCGATAGACTGGAAGCCCTGTTAGCGTCAATCGAGGCCCTTCCTGTCGTTGTCGAGGCTCTGGGGGTAGGATGTGCGCGGTATCTCAAGGTATACCACTTCCATTTAATTGATCACACGATATTTCACTCATATATTCCAGGTACTCATTGCCCAGCTTGTACATCCGTTGGTTCCCCTTGAATACGAAAAGACATCCGTCGCCTTGCAAATCTCATCCCTCCGCGCGCTCTCTGCTGTGATCAATGCCTGCCCTGAGCGAATGACGCAATGGAAAGGAACAATTTTGAATGCCGTCGGCCGCTGTTGGGTGGGCATCGTAGATTCAAAGGCAACCTCCCGTGAGTCGTCAGCAGACTGGACTACGGCAGAGCTCATTCATAAAACTGTCTAGCACCTGATGAGTTGAAACAGGAACTCAAAAACGTGTGCCATAAACTCGCAGTTGCGTGCCCATCGGTGCTCCAGGTACACACATTTCGCCCCTATTTTTGCTCCATCGCTCATCCGCAATTATCAGGAGGAGTACCCTCGGTTCATGGCAGCTGATGCTGAGATCTTCAAGGACCTGTTGGGAGAAACTGGGAGAAACTCCGTCTGAATCTCCACAATATGCGAAGTGGTCATATGATGGAGGAGCAGCACACGCTATTACATAGTATCCACAAGTTCACCGACGATGCTCTCTGGTTTGTTATCGCCATACGCTACTTGGTGATGCTCTACGTTTTGCGGGATTGCTCTGGTTGGTTTGTATCAGTGCCGCCGAAAAGTGGACCATCACTTTGATCCATGCTTTCTGCATGCGTTCTTCTTGATCCGTCTCGTCGAGACGTTCCCCTAGGTCTGCTCCCTTGACAACCTGTTAATACCCCAACGCCACCTCCCCACATAATATATTGCTGTACTTTTCTGTAATCTCTCCATCTCGTGCTCGTCCCGGGTTTGACTTCCTGTGAAAGCGGTGGAAGAGTAACTGCCGTGGTCTTCTGACCACGGCTGGAGATAATCAGCAGATCTAGTCGCTCGCGAGAGGTCTCGATGCGGTCTGGAGAAGCGTAAGGCCGGAAAATCACGTCGGCTATCTCTCAGCCGAGGAGATGCTGTGTCTCTGCTATGTTTCTCAGGCGCTTCTTTCTGTCTAACTGTCTGGTGTGGCGTGTGCCGGAAATGGCTTGGGAATTTCCCCGCAAAATGGAGGCGGATGGCAGAGAATGGAAGTGAAGAAATACACCCTGCGCCTGGAAGAGAATTGGGCCGCTGAGCCCGGACGCTGGTGATCGACCTTGAGGATGAGATGTGATTGGTCGAGGATAGGCCTAGATGCATATCGGGACTAGTCGGAAGGCATTCGGCCCGGTCTCGTTTGTCCGATTTTAGCCTTCACGTGTCAACTCAGATCTGCTTTATTGGTCTCTTGTCTCCGTCGATCCTTTCCTTCGCGATACACCCCTTTGCAACTCACATTTGGACTTTGGGTATCACTCCTTCCCTCTCATACATCTGCCCTTTACCATTGAAACCGTTATCTTTATTCACCCCCCCTCGCGTTATGAGCCTCTCCATGGACGACCTGTGCGCATCGATGTCGGCCAGCCATGTGGGGCAGGAGGCAATGGATTTAGCGGCCTTGCAGGTCAGTACGCGTCACATTCTTCGCACAAAGAACTGGACTTGATTGTCTTTCAGGTCCAACTGGCGCAGACTTTATTTTGCCAGTCCATGTCTTCTACGTCCATTCCCCAGCGCAAGGACGACTATGCCCAACCGTGTAACACCCCCACAACCCGCACACCGTCTGCCAGCTTTAGCTGGGGACAGATGGTCGACTCTTCTCGGTATTCTGAACTCGCCCCACGGCGGAATCCCGAGGACCACAGTCAAGACGAGACAGAGGACGAGCGAATGGTAGAGGATCTACTCATTCCCACTTCGCCCATGTCTCCAAAACAGCAGACTCCGGCCGCAGGCAGATCGCAGCAGAGCTCTCCCAGTTATACTTCCTCCGACGCCTCACCATCCCTTTTTACAACAACCGACCCGTTCTACATCGCCCAGTTACAGGCTGCGCAGAACTATGGCGTCTCGCCGCCATCTGTCTTCTCCCAGGCAGCATTTCCCTCCCAACAGTCCCCATTCTTCATCCATCCGAACTACCAACGTCACAGTAACGCCCAAAACCCTCTTTCCTTAGATACGCACGCGTTATTGGTGGCGGCTTCATCGTTCGACCGATAGGTGAAACAGGAACACTGCATCCTATCGCCATTTCCTGTCTTCACCGCGCCCCGCATTCCACATCATTGATCTCCTTGCGAATGCCCAAGCCCATAAACAACGGCAACCCCACCTCTGATTCCTGATTCCTTTGTATATCTTACGGCACACACCTTGGACGATTTCCGTCAGTAATTGACTGGGTCCCCTCTCGGATCATGCCCCACATATGCGGGCGCTCATCTCACTCCACTCCCTCATCTCCCGTACTTGTATGTCACATTTTATACCTCCAAGCCATATAGACCTCATTAGTGTATTAACCTGTTGTAAAGTTTGTTGTTAGAATACGGATCATTGCGAGTTTTAATAAAAAGTCGAAAAACATGTCTTCCTTCTCTCGTGTGATCAATTCTCATATACAAAATTCGCATTATTAGTTCCTTTTCGATACAACTGAGATACACAGCAATCAAAAGACAAAGGAATGGACCAGTACCGGCGACGGTGATAGAGATAAGAGGGGTATGAATAGAGCGAGCAGCAGAGATGGAATAAAAGGTCCATTAGAACAAGTCTTCTAGCGTCATCTGTTTAACGATATCCTATGACCAAAGCTTCAGTGGACTGTACAAAGCATGCATGGGTAGGGGACGCACGGTATTGGATACCATTTGCGCAAACTCCTCAAAATTTAATTTACCGTCGCCGTCCTGATCTGCCTCCATGATCGTTTTGTCGACGATTTGTTGCAGCTGCTGGTCCTGGAAGCAAGTGAGATGGAAGCTTGGGGGAAACGAGCGTGGTATGGCGCACCTTGAGATTATTCCCCACCATCATCTTCAGAACCAAGAACAGCTCGCCGTTTGAGATGAACCCATCTCGGTCGACGTCATACACTTTGAACGCGACTGCCGGAACAGTATGAAGGAGTGAGCACAACGACGAAGACGCGTGCAGACTCACACTTTAACTTCTCTTCTCGGCCCCCTCTGCTGCTAAAGGCGCTCAGCCCTCCGACAAACTCCTGGAAATCAACCGTGCCTCCACCACTAGGGACGTAATGAGAATTCAGGCGTCGGCGAGAGCAGAGGAACGGCGTACTCCTCGTCAAAGATAGCTATCATCCGGGACGCGAGAGGATTGGTGGCTATCTGTGGTATTTGGAGGAACTCCTCCCGATCGATGGATCCGGAACCGTCGCTTGCGGAACGAGGTCGGTTTGAGCGTGCATTTGTGAGGACAGAGGTACCTACACATCCAGTTTCATGAAGCGTTTCTTCAGTCGTTCAAGCTCCGGTTGAGTAACTAGATCCAGGTCAGATATTGGCGGAATTCGGGGGGCAAATGAGACGGACAATTGGACCGCCTCTCCATGTCCTCCATGAACGCGGCGGAAGCTGTGGCAAGGCATGAGCGGTGAAAGGAGGGACCAAGTGCGACGCACTTGTCTGCCCCATGTTTCGAGGTTATTTTTGAGAGATGCGGAGGTGTGTAGGGCACGTCTAAGGGCACAAGAGCAAAGTCGTGAGCGTGAGAAGAACGTGGCGCCCCATTTGGGAAGGCAACCGCAGACGGCGAAAACAAAACTTTCGCGGCAGCGCCTCATCGTTGAGAACAGATTTTCGATGCAGCGGGCACTAACAAGGACCGTCCAACGCGTTTCCCCACCTTTTGCAGCAACCTGTGCCCTTCCATCAGGAAATTCCGCGGTGCCTTCCAGACACAATCTGCACTGCCTCGCGATCGCGCGGTATTTCGTGGTAAGATCTGCGCATACTGCCCCGGACATGAAACCTGGCCGACTGGCCGACCCTGTTCTCTCTGATGCCCAACGTTCCACAATTTACGCGCTTTCAACGCCTCCTGGGAAGGCTGGAGTCGCTGTCGTACGCGTTTCTGGGCCCCGCGCGCTTGATGTTTGCTCGCGGCTAGTTAAAAGGCGTGCAGTTGATCCAATTGAGCCATGGAAAATGCAACGGTGTCACATTGTCCACCCCGAGACTGGTGAAATACTGGACGACGGCTTGGCGGTGTTTTTCAAAGGTAGATCGACGGACTTCGTCCCACAAAATCTATTCCTCACCCTCGTAGGCCCCAAGTCCTTTACCACGGAAGACGTGCTTGAGTTGCATATTCACTCTGGCCGCGCGATAATCTCCTCTGTCTTGACCGCCCTTTCGAAATTACTATGGTGTCGGCCTGCTGAACCCGGCGAATTTACGCGGCGCGCCTTTGAAGGAGGCCGTTTGGACTTGACCCAGGTCGAAGGTCTCAAGGATCTTATTGATGCCGAGACCGAGGGTCAGCGGCGCATAGCTCTCAGAGCCGCCGGGGTGGGTGAGCTCTCGTTTTGAGCTCAAGTGAATTTGGGGTTTTGATATAAATATTAGGGAACCGCTAGGGCACAATTTGAGCAACTGAGAACAGAAATTATTGGCTGCTTGGCCAAAATAGAGGCCCTAATCGATTTCGGTGAGGGCGAAGACATTGAAGAGGGCGTTTACGAAGAGGGTCAGCGTATATCAGGGGGATGCGACTGTCTTATCTGACTTGAAGCGCATCTAGCTAGGGAACGTGCAAGTAAGCTCAAGGACACGATTCAATCCTATCTTCAAGATAATCGTCGGGGTGAAATTATGCGGACTGGCGTTCGCCTGACAATCTTTGGGCCGCCCAACGCCGGCAAGAGCAGTCTCCTGAATTTTCTAGGTTTGCTATTCACATCACGAGAAGATCAGTTTTCTGAATCTTGGGATTATAGCCCAGCGAGAGGCTGCCATAGTCACGCCGGTCCCTGGGACGACACGAGATATTCTTGAAGTCTCCCTCGACATTGGCGGAATTCCTGTCATCGTCGCGGACACCGCGGGCCTCCGAAAGACGGACGATCTAGTCGAAGTAATCGGCGTGGAGCGCGCACGAACCGCGTAAGCATCTGGGCTCTATTCATTTCTCGGATCTTGAGCCAGGTTCTAGCGTCCAAGTCGCAGACATCGCGCTATGCGTCGTGTCATGTGCAGAGATACATCGTCCTCCCGGCGATGAAAACTCCGTGCAATTCCCGCCTTCAGTGCGGCCACTCATCACGGACGACACCTTTGTTTTGTTCAACAAAATCGACCTAGACAGTGGTGACCCATCGCGCTTTCAGGGTCCACGTAGATGGGTAACAAGTCTGAAAACGAGGCAGGGGACCGCCCGGTTTCTGGATGGATTCGCCAAAGCACTTCAAAAAAGGTAAGATTCCTGGCTGCCATTCAACATCCGTTGACGCTTCGCCCAGATATGCACTAGATGACGACCCCGCATCGACCCACACGCCTTTGATCACGCACGCACGACATCGAGTGCATCTAGCATCTGCCGCTCAATTCATCGATGCTTTTCTCGCAACATGTAGGCTATGTTTTGCCTTTATTGCGTTGTATCTCATCTTATTACATCTATTTTAGCGGTCGAGGACATCGTTCTGGGAGCGGAGGAGCTGCGATACGCTGCTCGAGCTGTTGGAAAAGTGTCGGGGCTCATTGATGTCGAAGACGTGCTAGATGCACTGTTTAGGGATTTTTGTATAGGCAAATAAATAAAGTATCCCGTCCAAGAGCTTCATCTTCTCGCCCGCTTTTCTTCCTGAAGACGGTCAGCTTTCATCGATACCACTGATGGTAGAATCCCATACATGTTCGTCCTCCTCCCAGTCCATGTCCCGCTTTCTCGACGGAGACGGATCCACATCCATGGCACCGTCGTCGGCCTGTGTCGGCTCAGGACACTTCCAGACATTGATTTTACCGTCCTCCCCTCCGGTAACCATGAGTTCATTCTGAACGGCTGTTAGCAACAGTCTATAGAAAGAGCAAATCCCACCTGTTCGTCCCAAAGAAGCGAGCGAACGATACCAGTGTGCGCATTGGTCCAAGTGTTGCAAAGCGACCATGGAGCAGCTGGCGCAGCAAGATTGGGGTTCGACAGAAGAGCAATGTCTCCTCTGGAAGTTGGTTGTTAGACGGGTGGACAAAGAAAAGTAAAGGATACTCGCTGATTTGAACCGGCAAATACTTTAAGACATGGTGTTGCTGTGCTGGAGTGGCAAGTGATCAAGTAATCAGTGAGCCATTCATATTGAGCGTGGTTGTGCAGCGAAGGGCCCCGAATGTCTTGACTTTGCAGCAGGTCAAGCTGTAATGCAAGTCTTTGAACTCTGTAATCTTCGGACCAAGTAAAATAATGAAACCTCGTCGGTCCAAGTGCTAAACGTTTCCATGTCACTGGACGCCCATACTTTGGCGCCGGAGGAGGAATGTATCCAGCCGGCTTGGGAGACGCTGCAGTTCCAGGCCCCGACGTGAAGAACGGCCTCGTCCTCGTCCTCCTCATCTGCAGTCGATGTACTTATGAGGCCATCCGTGGAGGCAGACATTAAGAGATTCTCAGAATCGGGCGAGAAGCGGAGGACGGTGACATCGTCGGAGTGGGTAGAACTATGCGTGCGCAGGGGCGCAGCGGGTTGTCTCGGGTCCCTGCAGGATTGAAATAAAAAGTGCAAGTCGCAAACGAAAATGAGGCCTACCAGTAAACGATGTGGGCATCTTCCCCTTGAAGTTGAGTTCCACCGGCCACTGTCAAGCCGTCGGAGGAGACGTCGCAGCATAAAATTGCTCTCGCTTTACCCAGATTCGTCACTTAAAGACAGCTCTTAAGTCGTCAAAAGAGACCGCTGAATTCTGCAATGATTTTCTCTCTCACTTTTAATGCTATGCGAGTTGGTCCGTTCATCCCAAACTTTGATGCTCCCATCCATTCCCGACGAAACGAGAACGGGACGCGATATGTTCGCGATTTTGTCGACACAACGTAAGGATGTGGTCCCTTCTTCGTGTCCAGGAAGGGTTTGGGCTCCTACGAACGTTATCTTGTCGAATAGGTCGATCGTATTTGACGGAGCGGACGCAGATGCGGCATAGTGTGTAGACAGAGGGGCTATGGACAGGACATATGCTTGGGATGATAGAGATGTTGATTTTATTGGCGCAGAAATAGAAGAAAAGCTTGGGGAGGGAAGCAAGACACCAGCCATTCTGCTGGCTTTCTTTTCCAAGTGTTGATTAGGAATCCAAGCTGCTGCCAAACATCTCGAATTTGATGTCAAGTAAGTAAATCACAGAACTCCCAATGAGAAAATGCAGAAAAAAAAAAGGAAGAGAAGATACAGAACAGAGCATGGCAGAGGTTCTTACTTGCCCTAACAAATGAAATAAGGTTGGTGTCTTTAGCTTACAAAGCTGGATTACGCGATCCGGTCGTCACGGGGACGATCATACAAACTCTTGTTTCGTTCTCCTACTTACATCGCCAGCGGTCTTCAACTGACTGTCTACTCGTTTTTGACCTTTGGCTCAGCCAGACCACTCTCTTTTCACCCCACACTCTTTTTCTCCAAACGATTCTGGCCACAAAGGAACAACCTTCAATTACATACCATGCACCGTTCTTGTGAGTTTCCATGCGCTCGAAATACAGTTGCTTCACTGACGGTCGCCGCTGCAGCCCCGCGACTGCACCGCTTCCCCCACCGTATAGACTATACCTTGATACCCGCCCCTCTTGGTACGCGTCGAGACCTCCTACACGCTCGGCTAACCTAATCCCGTGCAGATCTCTCCCTTCCTCTCAAGGCGGAGAAGGACTCTCTGCCCGCGATTATAGTGACCCCCTCTTCGCCCTCGTCCGCACGCGACTTTTCGATCGCATTCCTCGCACCGCCCCCGAAACTTTCTGTCCGCGAACGCCTCGGCTCGTATGCACCCCTCCAGCGCAAGGCCCGCACCCTCATCATTCTTGCCCTCATCTTCTTCGTCCTAATCTGTCATGTCGTCACCCACCGTCTCGCCGCACGTCGCCCGCGTCTCGAATTCTCCGCTGGTGATGCCGCCCTCGTCGTCGATCCTTCGTTCGGGACGTGGTTCGTCCGCTCCATTTGGGGCGAAGACAGCGTCCCCGATCCCAAGCGGGAATTCATCGTTAATGATATGCTGTCTTGAAGCCATGGCCTGGACCAATGGATGGGATGTTCGGTCTGCAGCGGATGCTGTCAGAATTGCGCTAGGACCACATCGTGGTTGCATATTATATTTTGTTATATTGTAACTGTCAATTCGCTTTCCGTTGGTTCTCTCCGTCCCTTAACTACTAATAAGCGTTTAGTACCGCCTGTATCAAACCAAACAGTGCTAAGGCACCAACCAGCGCTTGTGTCGGTGCCGGCCAAATTCATAATAAAGTTGACGGAATTGCCAAGGAATTTCGAGTCTCTTCGGGCTCGACACTGTGGGCGGACACAATTCGAAATAAAGATAACAAATCCAATAAAAAGCGGAGAGATTCGGCCTAGCTTGTCGATATGTAGTCAAGACCTGTCGAGAGCTGGCCAGGTTGGTCAATGTTCTATCTAACAACCCACGTTATTCAATGTTGTCACAATTCTTCGCTTTGACCGCCCGCATTAGACCCTGTGCACCAGATTTTGGCTTGGTATGGATCCAAGACAAACTAGTCTATGATTGCTTGCAACAGCAAGGTTCTCAAGGGTCCCACATTTTTTTCGTTTGCCGACGGCTCAATTTTGGTGTCGATACCACATTATCCTGTGGTTGGCATGAAGTCGGGGCACTCCTGGCAAGCAGTTATTACTCTGATAATCATGAAAATAATCCCCTGGCCATATAGTCAACATGTGTCCCTAATCAAAAGTTTTCACCGCTGGTTTCTTGTAGGATGACGAAAACTCGCTCATTTCCGCGGTTTCTGCGCGCTAAAGGGTTGGAAACCACCCCAAAAAAGGCTGTGAACAATGGGAGGTCAGACACTGGGAAAATGGCTCATTACCTCAATTTCTCTGACCACATGGATCAAAATTTGGGGAGGAGGAGGATGTATTACTGCAGGGGTCCAATAAGGAACAAGCAGTGCTACAGCCATCAACGGCCGTCACCATGATAGCCCCAAGACGTTACATATGAATTGTTCCAGAAGGTGAATTGTGGATTGTCAGGGCGCGAGTCTGAATAGAATTAGCTTGGATGTAGCTGAACCACCTTTATGACACTTGAACGGCTCAAATTGAACCAGGGAGACAGCCAAGGAGCAGACCATCGCGAACACCCCGATGTAAATATGTACCATCGTACGCCTTGGGTATCTGATCTTTGGCAGCTTGATGTGGAGCCATTGGTGGCTGGCAAGATATAACAAGATGACGGAGAACTCAGGTATCTTCGTCTTTTTATAAGACGAAGATACCTGAGTAGATAGAAAAACGTTGTATGGCACCCCTGGCACCCAGGGTGCCGTGCCAAATAGATTTATCCCACTGATTAGAGCGTATTGCAGCCGCCAAAAAACGCCCTTCAAATTTCCATCACTGGCACTCGTGTTAGCCGAATACCACTGACTGATGTGACGAGCTCGCCGTTTCCTACAGCCAAAAGCCCGGTCCCAAGGCAAATATCTTCTCTTGGATGCTGGAGGAACCATGAGACTTGCATGAGACGTATCCCCAAATTCCATGCTATTTTTGGTGTCACGAATTTTCGCCCTCAGCCATCAAATTTCGCAAAAAATGCGTTTGGAGGTTCTGTACCGAATCCTGTGCAAGCGTTTAAGTGATAAACATCTTGACAGCAATGGCAGATGCCATTAAGGAATCGGATGGAGATCCGAGAGTCGGGCCCGGCAATCCTAATCGTACATACGTGCCGTTTTGGGCAACGTCAAAGTAACTTCAAGTTTGTTGTGTTCAATCCGTCAAACTCGCCGAGATTCGCCAGACGTCAAGACATTTGCGAGACCTTGTCTCAAACGTGGCGATCAGGTTCAGTCTCAGTCTGGCAGTGGATACGCACATCGAGATACTGGTCCCTTTCAACGCCTGAGTGGTGCATCGCAATCGATATGCATGCCAAGCGGGCACCACGTTCCCTACTTCCGATCGCGGGTGCAGGCAATTAATCAATGTTGAATGTTGCCTGGGCGAGAACGTCACCTCCAAATGAAATTGCATTCAACCTTCATACTAGGCAAGGCTCGAGGTTGGTTCACAGATAGTCAAGGAGCTTCCTCAGACGCTTGGTGGATCGACGAGACCTCGGCAATCCTATCCTGTCCTGTCCTGTCCTGTGCCTTGGACAATAAAAGAGCCGTCTAGTTTCACTTTGACAACCGAACAACCGCCAATTTGTTCCGTAAGCGCCCATCCCCTGAGCCCTTATAAAGCGGGGTGAAAACCGAGCATTACGTCCCCCCTCTCTCCTTCACCGCTACCGCCATGGCGCTCATCCCCTTCATTCGCATTGTCGCCTTGTGTAGGTCGCGCTCACCTTTGGACACGCCTTCGCCGCTCATTTTTGGGATACAGCTGTTGTGCTTGGCTTCTCCGTGATTGTGTTGGGCCTGGGTGCGGCGCTGACCTCCACCACCGAAAAGTATCTCGACGGGTACTTTGAATTCGCGGCTCTGGCCATCGCAACTGCCTCGCTCACCATGTTAACGTTGCCAATAATGTCCGTCGTTCAGCCACTATGCATCCGCATGACTCATAATTAACGGCTACGCCCTATAGGATTGCCCTGGAATATACGAAGCCCAACGCGTTCACCTCTATGATTATCGTTGAGCTATCGTGGCTTTGTGAGTTTAGATTAATCAACGAGTCGTGCATCGATTTCTTACACGTAAATAGCCATCCTTTGGGTCTTGTGGCTAGCTACTGGTGCAGATGGTGCCCAGGCCGGACAGATTTTCATCTCCGGCTGTGGTTACGTCGACAGCCTCGTAGATGCTGCTTGCAGAGAAACCGCTGCAATCCAGGCCTTCTCTTTCTTGAACTGGATAATCCGTGAGTATCTCGTTGGTAGCCTTCCATGTTCCGCTGGCTAATGCTTCTCCCAGTATTGGCGTATACCATCCTCATCCTCGTCTTGAGCATTATCGCGTCGACGCGCAAGCACACTGGCGTGTGGAAGTCCTCTGTCGCCGAGGCGCCCTTCTTCACTCCTGGTGCGGCTCCAGCCATCCCGCCTGTCACGTCCCAGCCAGCCTCAGCGTCAGCTGGATCGTATGGCAATCCCACTCCCGCCAACGCGGGTGGTTATGAGGCGCAGCCCTTCTCGTACGGCGGCACGACGTCTCCTGGCGGAACTGCAGGACCGGCATCGGTGCAAGCTGGAACGGTTCACATGACTGTTTAAATAATCTCCCAAATGACTATGATGATCTTGACCCTGCATATTATATCAAGTTCAGTCAAATAAATGCATTTACTTTAAGACAGTCTTAGACACCGCAATAGGCGCTTTGCTTTAGACCAATTGCCCCATTGGATGATTCGATGGGGCAGTTTCCTTTTTAGTGTGCCAACGTTTGCTAAGCGACCCCATTTTTTGGTTTCTTCGTTTTCTTTCGCGAGCTCGACCTCAGCGATGGACGGACTCTTCGTACCGCTCGCCGATGCCGTGGGCGCGTCCGTCGACCAGGTCAAAGTGAGCCCACGGAACCGACCGCGCTGAAACGGTGAACTAAAGAGATCCCCGTCTCGGTCACCTGCAGCTCATTTCATGCCTGCTAATTGCGTACCCACTTGGAAGCGTCTTCATTCGCATTCCATCGAGCCATCCCGCTCTGAAACACCTCTTCAGCGTCGCCATCACGCTGCTGTTCTTCTTCCCCGTGCTCAAGCTGTATGCGGGGTTTTTCCAGCTGCTGGGGAGCGTGCTGGCGACGTACTACCTCACGCGATATTACCAGGGCCCCATGATGCCCTGGGTCGTGTTCGCGTTAGTCCTCGAGCTATTTGTGTGCGGTGCATTACTGAATTTACCTGTTTCTTAGGGTTGTAATGGGACATCTCACTGTCAAGTGCGTATCGCTCGAATATGCGTGAAGCGTCCTGATTTTGTGCCAGCCACGTTATACGCGTGATCTATCAGTTCAGTTACGAGACGTTCGAGGTTACGGGACCGCAGATGGTATTAACCATGAAGCTGACGACGTTTGCATGGAATGTGCATGACGGTCAGCGACCCGCCGCTGTATGTATTCTGTTCTTTCACGGTCCGCGGCCCCTCACCGAAGTGTCCAGGACCTCGACAAATGGCAGATGGCCAAGCGCGTCACGAAATTCCCCACCCTGCTCGAATTTTTGGGATATTCGTCAGTACGCGCCGTGATATCCACGAGCCTTCCCCTCTGACGAGCACACTTGACAGATTCTATTTCCCGGGCATGCTCGTGGGCCCGTACCTGGACTACTCGGATTACATGAATCTGATCAACGAGACCGTCTTCAAGACGCTCGCGGTGAAAGGCAAGTCCGGGCGCAACATCCCAGCCGGCCGGAAACGTGTCGCATATCGCAAAATGGTTACAGGCCTTTTATATTTGGGAGCTTTCATCGTCGGAGGTGGAACGTGGAATTATAGCATCTCGTTGACCCCATGGTTCGCAGAGCAGAGTTTACTCTACCGGTGAGTCGCGTCGGACGACACCCGGATCCTGCTGAACATCTCGGAAGGATCGCGATATACCAGATTTGCGGCGTCTTTGAACGAATGAAATACTATGCCATCTGGACCCTCACTGAGGTGCATGCCCTTCCATTCACGTCGCGTCTATTTGACACCGCGCGCAGGGTGCCAGCATCAAGACGGGCCTCGGATTCACCGGGCTCAGTCCCTCCGGGAAGACGCTCTGGAAGGGCGCGGCGAACGTCGACGTCCTCGCCATCGAGTTCCCGTCAAACTTCAAGGTCCTCCTCGACGCGTGGAACATGAAGACGAACGTGTGGCTAAGAGAGTGCGTGTACAAGCGCGTCACGCCCAAGGGCAAAAAGCCCGGGTTCCGAAGCAGCATGATCACCTTTACGACGAGCGCGTTCTGGGTGCGTATCTCGCGCCGCATCGCTCTCCACCTCCGTTGACGTGACATGGTAGCACGGCATAGCGAGCGGGTACTACCTCGCATTCCTCACGGGCGGGTTCATTACGACCATCGGGCGCCTCGCGCGCGCGAACATCCGGCCGCTCGTGCTCGAGGCGCCGGGGACGCAGCCGTCATTGGCGAAGCGCGCGTACGACGTCGTGGGCACGATCATCACGACGCTCCTGCTCAACTACGCCGCATCGCCGTTCATGCTGCTCTCCTTCACGGACTCGTTCACCACCTGGGCGCGGCTCGGGTTCTATGGACACGTCATCATCGGCGCGGCCATGGCGTTCTTTTATGCGGGCGGCGCCAAGTTCTGCCGGAGCATGCATTCCAAGCAACAGCAGGCGAAGATGACGAGGAGCCCCTCGAGCGTAGGGACGCCCGTGAATGAGAAGCAGTTCATGGTCCCGCCGTCGTTTGACCAGATCGTGCCGCCTAGGGCCCAACTTGGATGATCAAAGCCGGGATATCCATGGATTTTTCTTTTTTTTTTGAAATTTTCTTTTTTGTGAACAGCCCCAAAAGTTGATAGACAGTTTTTTGGTCTACTAGACATAAATTAAAACATCGAATTCTTGGTACAAAATCTGATCACGGTTGGTGCAGGTAAAAAAATGGGCCCGTGATGATGGCTCAGAAAGTACAATTGATTAGATTAGATTAGATCGCAGGAATTAATCCATCGTACGTAAATACAGTAGGCGCCCAAGGGCCTGCCGCACGACTCGCCATCAAGCCCGCTTCGAATCTATCTTCGATAAGCGCCCACCAAACCTTCGAGTGACGTCCTGGTCCTTGTCCTTGTCCTTGCTTTGCTGTATACGACGTTCACCAGGCCTTGACTAGCATTTACCCTTCCCTTCCTTCCTTGTAGACTTGTATACTTGTACTTGCCATTTGCAAAAACCACAACATAGAGACAGCGACGACGGGTACAGAATTTGTGGAAAACAGTTGCGACGACGGGACGGAGAGGGAAAACTTGAAAACTTGAACATTTGCTATCCAACAGGGTCCAGTTCTTTTTTTCCTTTTCTTCTCTTCACGATTTTGTAGGGTAGGGGAAAAGATGTGATGAAAAATTGGAACGCGATTGAAAAATTGGGACGGGGAGGAGGACTTGCGGGCCACGAATCCGAACTCTTCACCGCGGGGCTGGGCCTTGACCTCTTATCTTGCCCGACCGTCCATTTTATTCCTTGACCTGCACCGGCGCCGCCTACCAGCGGGCGTCGGCAACGGGCGCGGCCGCGGGGGCCACGTCGTAGTCGCGGCGCGGGCTGCTGCCTCTTGGGGGGCTCCGGGAGTAGCTCCTGCGGCGGCGGTCGGGCGAGTACCGCCCACCACGGGACGGCGGCGGGCTGCGGCGCTCGCGCCAGTCGCGGCTGTCGCGCCCGTATGGGTCCCGATCGCGGGGGTCGCGGCGCGTGTCGCGGTCCCGGTAGCTGTCACGCGAGTCGCGATCGCGATAGGAATCACGCGAATCGCGGCCGGCACCGGCGTCGCGACCGTGGTACGAGTCGCGGCCGGCACCGGAGCGGCGGTGGCCCATGTACTCGCCGGGGGTCGGTGCGTGCGGGCGGTCCGTCACCGAGTAGTCGACGCGGATGCGGCGCCCGTTGAGGTCCTGCGTCAATGACAACGAGATGATGATGAGGAGGGATGATACATGATGATGAGACGGCACGTACGACGCCGTTGAGCTCCTGGATGCACCGGGTGGCATCTTCGACGGTAGCCATTTTAATGAAACCAAACCCACGGGATCGATCGGACTGCTTTTGTATCCGTGAGTACTGTCCACAGCCAATACAGCACGCAAAAGAATGACCGACCCTTTGATCGTACACGATGGTGACCTTTTCGACGCGGCCGAAGCGGCTGAACTCGTCATCGAGATCGCGCTCCTGGGTCCTGATGCTGAGGCCGAACACACCCAAGACGTTAGACGGATTGGGCGCCTGCTGGGCCGTGTGAGTAGTGTTACAATAAATGAGAGATGGGACTTGGAACAGACAATTGGGGCGTGGGTAGGGCGGCGGGGTGCGGGTGGGGAACGACGACGGTAAGGGGGGCTGCGGTAGCCGTCTCTTGCGCCGACACTGCGAGCTGCTGGGCTGCGAGACCTGCTGCGACCGCGTGGGGGTGCGCCGTCGGCGGCGAGCGGAGGGGCATTGGTGTAGTCGTCCGCGTACGGGTCGACTGGGGGTGGGTTTTCAGCGTACTGGACATCTGTGTAAGTCAAGCGAACGGGAGAAGAGATGGATGGACTCGCCATCGTGGTGGTAAAGAAGATGGAGCTGTTTGCGCGTGTTGAAGGCGAGGCGCTCTTTCAATACGACAACCAGCGAAGGCTGTATTACAGCTCTGTCTTGAGAGAAAAAGGGCCGGCACAGTCAAGTACAGCCCAGAGCAATATTCAGATCGACTCACAGTCCGCAATCGAGGAAATGGACGAGAAAAAGCGAACTCGGCACGAGCGGAGATTGAATTGGTGGCGGTGCTAGGACTGAGCAGCACCACCAAAGTTATTTGGCCAAACAAACATCATATTTCAAGTCCCTCTCAGCAAGTCCGATGGTGAGCAAGGCGTGCAGCGCGGCGTCGAGTATCGCTGATGTCTGCTAGGGTATCGATATCGCCCACCACCACGTCAAGAAGGGCAACAGGACCGCCCCCAAGAGCGAGGATCCGTATTTGCTCCTCCTCGTCAAGGTCCGTTTTTCCTGCGCCAAAATTATTATTCGACTCATTAGTCTCCAGCTCTACCGGTTCCTCGCCCGCCGCACAGATGCCTCCTTCAACAAAGTCATCCTCCACCGCCTTTTCCTCTCCAAGATGAACCGCGCACCCTTGTCCCTCTCCCGCATCGTCAAAGAGACCACCAACACCACGGACCGTGACGCTAAAATCATCGTCACAATCGGCACCGTCACGGACGACATTCGCCTCGTCGAGGTCCCCAAGCTGACCATCGCCGCCCTCCGCTTCACGCGCGCGGCGAAGGAGCGCATCCTCAACGCGGGCGGTGAGGCCATCACACTCGACCAGCTGGCCATGCGCGCGCCGAAGGGTGCCAACACTGTCTTGCTGCGCGGCAAGAAGACCGCACGGGAGGCGAACAAGCACTTTGGCATGGGTGCGTCAAATGCGTTGATTTTATTTTTTCTTCCCTGATCTTGATGCAGGCCCCCACCAACACAAGAAGCCCTACACCATCTCGAAGGGACGCAAAGTACGCCGTATTCTGCTCCTTCTTGTCCATTTCTCTAATTCATTTTCCGCTAGTTCGAGCAAGGTCGTGGGCGCAGAAAATCCAAGGGTTTCAAGGTCTAAGCTCCTTGCTCAAAATATTCCTCCGGGAGGGCGTGCCGCTGGAGACCGGGTCGGTGGTATTGCTACATGTGTTATGCCAGGCTACTTTACATTCATTGTATGCACCCTCATGCCCTGCACGCTTGCCGTCCCTCCTTGCCTCCCTCACATTGCTCCATCCATTCATCCTAATCCTAAGTGAACTCAACCCTGAATCCTCCGATGCGAAGAATTGCGCTTCGCCGCCTCGCTCGCGCTCACCCACTTCTTCGGCGGCTCTGCAGGGACCTGCGGCTCAGGTGGTTTGGGCATCAGCGCGCGCCGGCGCGCGAGTTCGTACTGACGTGCGGCGTCGGATGCCTTGACCCACACGCCCCCGTTCGGGTCCGTAGGCACTCTCGTGATTTCGATAGTCAGCGCGCCTGCCCCAATACTGTTGTGATTGTCCCCGTTGTGGTTATGATTATCCGTCGCGGGCGCGTCTTGGTGGGGCTCTGGTTCTGGTGGGGGGTCAGGCGGGGCTACCGGCGACGAGAGGTCGATGAGATTGCGGACGGGCGAGGAGGACGGGTCGATGAGATTCCGGAACTCGTTCATCGCGTCGAGGCCACCCGCCGCCTTGAGCGTCTCCTCCTGCTCGTGCTCCAGATCCAGCCGCAGGCTCTGGTTCATCGTCGGGCTCAGACCGAGATTCATCTGCTCCATCCGCGGACTCGGACTCATCTGCTCCATCCGCGGGCTCAGATTCAGCGCGTGGTCCATCCGCGGCGAGTGCAACATCGGCGACGAGGGCGGGATATCCCGCCGCAGCCGCCGCTGCAGCCGCTCCCGCGCCACGGCGTGCTCGAACTCCTCCTTCGCGAGCGCCTTCATCGCGGCTGCCTCCGCGTGGAACTCCTCCACGAGCCGCGCGCGCTCCGCTTCCTCCACCTCCGCCCGCGCCTCCGCGTCGACGTCCACAAAGTCGGCGAAATCAGGTGTCCCCGTCCCAGACGCTTGTTGGAGCGCGCGCAGGCGCCGCTCAAGGCGATCCTTGGCCTGGATAATCCATTAGAAGTAATTGCACTGTAGCAAAGAGAGAGACGCACCTCCTGAATCATAGGTTTGAAGCCATCCTCAATAAGCTGCTTCCGGTGCTCCTTCCACGCCTCGTCCGGCTCGTCCTCGTACGCGTACCCCAAGAGGGGCGACCCGGGCGCCGACATCATCTGCTCGTTGTGTGTCCAGTCCGAAGAAAGGACCGAGATTACATAAATCTGCGCAATCTACTCTAATCGCCTCTGCTTGATTCAAATCCACGGAGTCGTTAGACAGTTCAGGACCATCAAATTCCAAATACACAATATACATCGTCCCAACGTCCCCCAGCCTGCGCTGTGTTCTTCCCTGCCCCTCCATTCCCACTCTCTCCCACCCACGAACCGGTGCACGAGGGAAAAAAAGGGCACCAGGCCCGACGATGACGATGTTGAGCGCAAGACAGAGAGAAAAACGGCGTAAATGTCGTGCCCAGCCAGCCGGGGTAGTCGTGCTCCGCGAGGAGATGGTCATTTGGGTCATAAATGATCGTTCCCGTGCTAAGTGGGGTGTTCGTGCCCAAGGCTAGCAAGGGGTGGTCGTGCTCCCGAGGGAGGTGTTCGTGTAACGTCATAACGTTCATAAATGTCGTACTCCGCGCGGAGGTGGTCGTGCCCAGATAGGGTAGTCATGACGGTCATGCTCCGTGAGGAGGTAGTCGTGCCCATGAATGGGGTGGTCGTAAAGGTCGTTGTCACACGAGGCGGGGTAGTCGTAAGAAGGAGCCAGAGACGGAGAGAGCGAAAAGATAGAACCAGGGGACCACAAGAGCCGAACTGAGCAGCAGATAGAAAACACGACGACCTCCATCATCCCACCCCGCCCCGCCTCAGCACGCAGTGAGATCGAGCCCACGAAGCGCCCCCGTCTTGACCCTAACGCGGAATCGCCGCCGGACCCACTCTGCGATCTGTCGGCCAAGTGAAGGACCACAGCCTATGTTCCTAGAAGACTTGGCCGTGCGGCACTCTTGACTGATGCCTAGACTGCCGCCGGTGTTGATGCGCCCATGTGCTTGACGCTGGCTCGACTCCGCGGGGACCGGCGGGGGTTGCCGGCACTTGAAGAACGAGGCCAAGACGCCCAACAAAGACTGGGCACGAGGAGGAGACGTCTCCGCGCTCTTGAGGGCGCCGCCGGAACGCGAGATGTGCTCAGAGTCAGGCGCCTCGTTCTTGACGACAGAGGATGCAGAGCCCGCTCCAAGATCGATTTCATAGAAGTTGCCCTGGGCCTCGGATTTGACAGGCTGCGTGACTTGAGGCTTCTTGTCGCCGAACTTGAAGACGCGCTGGACGAACGTCACGATCCGCCCAGGCGGGGGCTTGAAGAACG
Source organism: Mycena maculata (assembly GCA_029448575.1). NCBI lineage: Eukaryota > Fungi > Basidiomycota > Agaricomycetes > Agaricales > Mycenaceae > Mycena > Mycena maculata. The sequence continues at coordinate 371,977 of JARJLG010000042.1, read as the reverse complement.
TCGGAGCAACATAGCAAAAAGTGCGATCCGAGTCACAGGGAAGGCCAGGGGAGAGCAGGTTCGGGCGGGCGGTCTTGGGCACGTACGGCTCGGCGGGCACCCAGGGGACAGGAACTTCATGACGCGCGACCGCGACCCAGTCGCTAGAATAGATACGAGTGAGTAAGAGCGAGAAGAGGGGTGCTGGGAGAGTACTTACACGCCATGGAAGTAGGGGTGGCTCTTCGCCTCCCCGATCATCATCCGTGCCCTGCCGTCCTTGACGAGGAGCCCGCGAATGAGGTCCTTGGTGACGTCGTCGAGGCCATCGGCGTTCTTGAACTCGATCGCATCCCGGGCGTAGGCAGCGTGAAGTTCCACATGGGTGTCGGCGTTGTTACCAAAGGGGAGCTATTGCAAGAAAGAATAAGTACGGTGGCATTTCGAAAAGAAAAGAAAAGAAAAACGACTCACACGCCCGGTCCTCATTTTGAAGAGCAACAACCCGAGGGCCCACATGTCCGCATCGTACGCGTAGGGAGTACCAGCGTGCTGAGCTGGTGACATCCAGTATAAGGTTCCACAACGCTGGGTCGTGAACTTGACGGAGTCGTCGCAGGTGGGCTTGAGGAACGAGCCACTCGTTGCCGATGGGTCAACGTCGAAAGACACGTAGGCGGGCTCCTCGTCGCCACCAGACATAGGGAATTGCTTCGCAAAACCAAAGTCGCCTAGGACGACGTTTCCCTCCTTGGTGAGGAAGACGTTCGCGGGCTTGATGTCTCGATGGACGACACCAACTTTGTGTAGAGCCTCAACAGCGGTGACCTAAGAAGAGGGAATGAGTTCTGGGGCAAACATGGATATCGAAAATAAACTAACCAGCTGGGCCATGTAGAATTTTACACGCTCCGCGCTGAGCCTTTGTCCGCCCACAAAGAAACCCGACATATCTTTCCCCCCGCACCAAGGCTACAGTGCATGTCAGGATCGCACTTCATGCAAGGGAAATGATTATGCTTACGGTCAGAATGTAGGAATTCTCGGAGTCCGACCAGCTGGCGACCAACGGAAGCAGGGACCTGGGAGCGTCGGGGAGGGTGGCAATCTTCTTGAGGATGTTCTGCTCCTGATTCACATCCGCAGACTGATCCCACTTCGGAGCCTGCTTGAGAGCGAACAAACGTTGACGCTCTTGTTGGCGAACGAGAAACACGGAGGAGGTGCCACCCTGGCCGATCCGGTGAAGGACGTCGAATTGATCAAGACTAGCAGTACGAGGGACCGTGGGAGGAGACGAGGCAAACGAAGACTAGAGCGAACTGTCAGCAACTAGGTAGGTGAGAGCAGCAATGGCGATATGCATACCTTCTTAGAAAACAAACGGGACAGTGTAACTTTGAACTTGGAGCACGACTTGGGTGTTGCCGAAGCAGAGGTCGACTGAGGGTATGTGTTAGCGACGCGATGGGGACAGAGAAGGAAGACGACATACGTTACGCATGAACATTACAATGACAGGTGTAGCAGATAAAAAGAGGGTAGAGCAAGGGGAGATGAGAGCAGGAGGCAAGAGTAAACTGAGGAGAAACAGAAGCTGATTTTCTTTTAAACCCTCGCTGGGTGGCTGACAAGCGGCTGACCGCTTTTATTTTGCGGATCCGACGCGTTCTGCCGCTTCGTTGAATTCATTGCATTTTGGGGGGGGGGCATCTAGTTCTAGAGGGGTGTTTCGCGTGTGGACATCGTGGACGCGTTGACGGCGCATTGAACTTGCATGGCAGAGAGGTTCCCGACCCGACGAAGTTGTTGAGTCGCTCACGCTGAGGTCGCATCAATCGATCAGTATTTGAGAGCCCGTTTTAGGAAGTCGCCAACTTTTCTTCCACCACCGACTTTTATTTTTGCCCTACCATGCCTCGCATCCGAAAGAGTACGCCGGGACCAGCCTTAAATACTGAATTGTGCTGACAATGGGGTGTGGTGAATGAACAGAGACGAGTAACCGCGGGTCGACGAACGAGCGCAAGAAAATCCTGCACAAGGTGCGCGAGAGCCGCAAGAAGAAGGTCAAGGCCTCGAAGAAGAGCGTGCAATGGAAGTCCAGTAAGTCTTTCTTCCTCTCAGTTTTTCTGCGTATGCGGCAATATGAGAACGGGTGTCGAGATAAATGAATTGGGTAGAGCACAAGAAGGATCCAGGCATCCCGAACAACTTCCCGTACAAGGACCAGATATTGGCAGAGATTGCGGACCAGCGGAGGGTTGTGAGTGCATTGCGACTACGTGAGTCTTCGGAGCGGAGTGCTGACGTTGCGTGCAGGCAGCGGAGGAGAAGCAGCGCAAGAAGGATCTAAAGAAAGGCAAGAAGACAGATGCGGAGAGTGATGTGGATGAAGACGCGGGTTCGAACAACTCCGACGCCAACGACGAGGAAAACGACAACGGCGACGAGGTCTTCGCAGAGGTGAAAGCGCTCGGCCTGGCGCAAGGCTTCGACGGCATCGCGAGCCTCAGCGCCAAGCGCCTCGATAACACGAAGCTGCGGCCGCGGCAAGCCCCCACGGTCGAGGCCATGGAAGACGGGGAGGAGGACGTCCCGGTGCTCATGAACCCTGCGTTCCCAAACCTGCAAGCTGTCCTAGAACAGGCGGACGTTGTCCTCCAGGTCCTCGACGCGCGCGACCCGCTCCCGTTCCGCAGCGCGCACCTCGAGGAGCTCGCCGCCGCCCACCCCGGCCAGCGCGTACTCTTTGTATTGAACAAAATTGGCAAGTCCCCCTCTCAATTTCTTTTTTTTGAGTGTATTAACATGGGAATACATAGACGCATGTCCCCGCGAATCTGTCGCGTCTTGGGCGGCGCACCTGCGCACGGAGCACGCAACGCTCCCGTTCCGCGCCGCTAGTGCATTCCTGCCCGCTGGGCCGGAGCTCCTCGATAAGACAATCGTGAAGGGGAAAGGGAAGGGCAAAGCGCGTGCGGACGACGCACTTGGCGCAGACACGATCCTTGCGCGCCTCGGCGAGTGGGCGGAACAAAAGACGGGCGACGAGCCACTGTGCGTCGCTGTTATTGGGGTTACTAATGTATGTCTGTTGCACTCACACTGGGGCGCTGACTAACAACTGGCTATATGTAGGTGGGGAAGAGTGCACTCGTGAACTCGCTGCTGCGCAAGGCCACGGTTGGTGTATATACCCTCGCGGGATCGTCGCGGGGGCCGACGACGACGGCGTATGCGCAAGAGGTCGCGCTCGAGGTGAAGGGGCGGCAGATCCGGCTCGTCGATACGCCAGGCATTTCATGGAGCGCGCCCGCAGCCGTGCCCGATGCGGACGCAGACGTCCATATGGACGACGCTCAGGCCGACGATATCCGCGCGCGCGACATTCTCCTGCGGAGTAAGGGCCGTATCGACCGTCTCAAAGACCCGATATTGGCTGGTGCGTTCTCCTGTTCCTTCTTCACAACTGCATAATGTACATAACTAATACCCGTGTCGTAGTCAAGCACATCATCTCCCGCGCCAACACAGAGGACCTGATGCTGCTCTACAGCCTCCCGGCCTTCTCCGCGCGTGACACCGACGCGTTTCTTGCATCCGTCGCACGGGCCCATCAGCTCGTTAAGAAGGTGTGCCCTTCATTCTTCATACATGGTATAAATGAAACTAACGCTGGGTGTTTTACTTTCATAGAAGGGCGAGCTGGACCTTACGGGCGCCGCGCGCGCTGTGCTGCGCGACTGGAGCGTGGGGAAGTTCCCGCGGTTCACTGTGCCGCCCGCAGCGGCGGGGGCAGCAACGGAGATGGAGGAAGGTGGAGACGAGGCGGTGCTGGCAGGGCTGCAGACGCGGAAGGAGCTGCGGAAGACGAAGGGGCTGGTCAAGTTTGTGTGTGGAGCAATCGAGACACGTAGGGCAGCAGTCGAGGAGATCTGGGTACCTGTTACGCGCGAGAAGGACGATGAATCCGAGGGAGTGGACGAGGAGGATGAGGACATGGAAGACGGGGGTGATGAGGAGCAGGACGATGACGACGAGATGGATGACGGGGGTGAGGAGGAAGATGAAGAAGAGGAGGAAGAAGAGCCCCAACCGATGCTCTCAGGGAAACAAAAACGCAAACGCGCGACGGAGAAAAACGCTCCCCCACCACGCAAAAAGGTCTCCTTCGGACCGGACCCTAAAGCATCGAAACAGGCACGCAAGGCAAGCTCCCTCGCGCGGAAGCCTGCTGCTGTTGCCCCCGCAGCTGCGCAGAAGACGCCTAAACCTCTCACTAGCAAGAGCGCAGCGCCAGCGAAGGATAAGGATCGGAAGGTAGCTAATACCGCGATCAAGACGAAGTCGAAGCCTCAAAAGATCCCGGGTGCTACTACTGCTGGAGGAGAGGAGTACGACTTTGGGAAATTCTTCTAGACCAGCCTCCCACATGTAATCTTCGCTTGTAGCGGAGATTAATGGTAATCTTTTGCAGATGCAGATAGTTTTTCTGCCTGATTCATTCATGTCGCGCGTTAACTCTGATGATTTGGGATGGCCACCTCGCCCCGTGTCTGAGGTTATATTCATAGTTCCTTGGAGTATCTTTGCATGACGTTTGTCTCTCCCGACGTGCGATATAGAGGACTGATATTCCTCAGTGCAAATGTCCCCGAAAATAAAATTGGAAGAGATTTACATCCGCACTGGTGCACGAATTCAATCGCCTGGATTGGGTGATACGGAGCTCCGTGTCCTGAGCGTCTACGGCCTTTCTAAATTTCCACCATGACGTTGGTGCTTTGCTTTGAGCTGCCAAACCTCTGCCTGTAACCTATACTGGATCACTAATTTCGCCGGCCTTACGTTTATTCCTTTCGGTTTCATTTGTGTCGACGCTGAAGGTGTTAATGACCCCGGTGCCTAGTAAGTGCTGAATGTACACCGTGTCCGCCACCGATACCGTTTCCTCTACTCCGAAACACTCCGAGACCTACGGTCTCAACGGTGGTCTCGGAGTGTTTCGGAGTAGTCGATGCAAAGTACTGGATAATGGGTTTTTGCACGCTCCGGAGTGTGGCTCTGGGACCGTGATGCAGCTTACCGACCTTCTGGATTTCACTTCCCTCTTCGGGCTCCCTTTCCCACTTAGGGCTTAGTATGAGGGTACTTCGCGTATGACTCCATTCAAGATGAAGATCCATTGTTCAGTAAGGTTACCACGGCGCAGTGCAGTAAAATGGAATTGGGGCCGCTCTGGAAATGGAATGCGCATGTTTGTCGACGGAAATCATCATTCAAGCTTCTTCTCAAACAGTGACGTCGCCATGCAGAACAACATATATAGCCGACTGTGGCCCACTCTGGTCCCCTTGGTTCTCGGGACCCGCCCCCTTGTTTCTCCGACAGTGGCTGGTTATTCATAGGCTTAGTTCATGAATCCAGTTTTGTTCTCGTCCTCTACTTAAAGCATTCCTTAATCCACCCATAACAACAACTCATTTCACGACCCATGACGATATTCCATTCCCCCGCCAATATTTCTTTCGTTCGCCGCCGCGAATCTCTTGCCTGCCACAGACGTGAATCACAGAGCCTGCAGGGCGAAGACCCCGATGATGACGCTAATGATTCAGCTTGGACTAGAAAGGTATTTCGCTGCGTCCGTTACTTGTGTCCCTCCTCTCATGCCTCCTGTGTTAGGACCCCCCTGTCTCCAGAATCGTTTCTAGGAATAGGCTTATGAACACACAGTCCGACACGCTATTTGCGGCTTTCCCCGTCGAATTACGGGTCGAAATCTTCCTCCAATACTGTGGGATGTACTGTCCCATCGACAAATCTACTGAGGGGCCTATAATGCTCCTCAAAGTTTGTCGTGCTTGGAAAGAGCTGGCCCTGCAGACGCCACAGCTCTGGGCATCCTTTGCACTCGATTTCACACTGATCCATGGCCTCGACAAGCGCCATTTCTTCATATCTGCCATGAAGGAATGGATAAATCGCTCTCGAAATTTACCGCTTTCGTTTGAATTGCACTACGAATATGCGGTCTTCGACGCCACATCCACGCCTCTGATTCAGTGTATCCTCCCATCGTCTCACCGCTGGCGTGATATTAACCTGCATGCGCCGAGCGACAGTCTATTGCCCCTGTGGGAAGTCGGCTTCCCCTCCTTGCGGAACCTCGCCATGGACTCCACGGGGCTTAGCATTCACGCCTTGAAGAATTTGGCAATCAATTGGGCCCAAATTACAGAGCTGAACCTATTCCTTTCTCCAACACCACCGACACTTGACGAGTGTTTGGACATCTTGAAGCGGGTTGTAAACCTCACGCGGTGCACCATAAACGCTATTTGCGGGTCCAGCTCCCATGATTTAGACCGGCGCCTCCACCTTCCCCGGATGGAGCACTTGGGTCTCAGCATGTATGGAGGAGAGATAGGAGGCCGACGAGAAACGAAATTCATGGAATTTCTCGGCGCTCTTTCTCCCCCTGCGCTCCAGTCCTTGAGCATCCGGTGGACTGTAGAAGCTCCAGGACCAAACCAGCCATACTATTGGTCCGACAGTGGTTATGCCAAGCTCATCCATTTCCTAGGAGAGTTACGGGAGCATCTTACATCTTTGCACCTTGCATATCTCCCGTTCACCACTCGACAGCTCATTGGATGTCTCGGGGTTGTCCGTGCCCTGAAACATCTGGATTTAACGCTGTCCCGAGCAGATATGGTGCATGACAGTATCAACGATGAATTTCTGGGGGCTCTTACACAGCGGTCCGGAGCCTCTACCTTGGTCCCGCTATTGCGGAGCATTCGGCTGGAGAGCAACGGCGAGTCCTTCAGCAACACAGCTTTGTTCCGCTTTATTGCGTCGCGCTGGAAATATCAGGAGTCTCTTTCCGGCGAGCTCGAAAGCCTCGATCTTGTTTCATCGAGCCGACAGGCTCAGTATCACCCTTGGCGGTTCGAAGATTTGAAGGTCGGGAAGCTGGATGTGCGGGCCCGCCTGCGATCCGAATTCAGTATGCTAGCAGTATTATCGCCGTTTCTGGACAGAGACTCTTATGGCGAGATGATCTGTTTCTTAAACGGCGATTTTTCATCAAACATCCGCTCGTTGCTTATATTCGGTTAGCGGCGGGACGTTGTAGTTTAGGTGTAGGTTTAGGCATGTTGCTTGTAGGGATGTGGAGATGCAATGCGCTTGATTACTTTACAGTGAGTGAGACGCGGTTTCTAACCGAATAATATCTTCGTTTTAAGTTAGTGTACATTCTATAATTCTGTAGTGCGCCGTGTAATCGGTGAGGAACGAACCGGTTTCACTACAGTGTCTGTCTAGAGAGACTGCTCTTGCCGTCCCTCGTCGGGGAAAAAATGTCCGTGGAGAGTTACGGCAATATATTATGCTCACTTCAACCGTTGGCGTCGACACGAGAGAAGGAAATGGGGCGCTTCACACGCGTATCTTCGATATCCACGGCTGTATCACTTCCTCGGCAATCTGGAGATTGCTCTTCTCCATGAACATGTGTGCGTTACCTGGTGGCAGTCCCAGAGTTAAATCCATGCCACGGTAAACATTGGAGCACTTGCCATGGCCCCCAGCACAATGTGCTTAACAGACACCCCCGCGGCGCGCAGATATTCGACAGAGCAATTGTCAAAAACGGCATGATAGCTAGCCCCTGAAGTCACCGCGAGCACGGGAATGTCGACGAGGTTGATCGTTGCGCGCGGGCTGCGCTTGCTGAAAGCAAGTGAATCCGGGAATTTCGCTAGTCATGTTGTCAGGTGGTGACCGTCGGCTGTGGAGGGTATTATTTGGACCTTACGACGACGCGAGCTATGTCGGAAGCCGAAGTGTAGGTGGGTTGTAGGTGATTGGTATATCTGTCAGACCGTGTATACGTACAGGGTTGAATGACGGAAATATCGCATTGATAAACGGCGGGTCGGTTGGCTCCAGTGCTACGATGGCCTTGACTTGGTTCGGCCGCGCATCGCCCAGGATCCAGCCAAACTCCCCGGCTTGCGAATGGGTCATCAAGATCACAGGCTAAGAAGAACTGAGGAAGCCGCGAGAATTCCTATTCAAGTGCGACATACAAGGAGTTGGGAGCTAGCATGTTTGATTTTATAGCCCTCCTCTGCGGAAGAATCGAGACTTATGACGTTTGACGCGTAGAACCGACTGATCCATTCCCTGTTTTTCTGCATGGTCACTGTGAGTTGTCCGAGTAATTGTGGGGCTACATGCCTGGCCACTGCGTGTGAAGCACTGCCTGGGGCCAGAACTTGTATTGTTGAACCGTAGTGTATTCTCGGCAAAAATAACGCCATCGACGCCGGGCTGCCAGGGAGACCGGCCTCTCCCAGGTTGGTCGACGATGTACAACTGCCCGCAAAAAAATCAGAAATGATAAGGATTCAGAGATACCATACGTCAGCAGTGCTTCATATCCTTGGCCGAGAAAATAATCGGCCCAACCAAGCCTTCCATCTGGGATGTTCAAGAGGTTGGTTCCCATCATTCCCGTACGGTGTATGAAGAGTATCGGGAGAGGCTGGGTAACCTCCGCAGGGGCGAGACGCTCTACATACATCTGATGTGCCGCAATTGTAGAATTGCCCTGCGGAACGTAGGTTTGACCAACATAGAGATAGGTACGGCGGTGTAACGTTCCCTCAGTCTGCCAGAGAACAAGATAAGTAGAGGCGCAAGTATCGACCTTGGCAACATTTCCACTATCACGACGTCAACTCGGCAGTCAGGCGGGCGTTTTGAAGCCCCCTGGCTGCCCGGCGCCCAGATGTCAAGTAGGTGCGTCATATTCTTCCTTCGGGCGGTCGACAAACACATTACTCGCGCACGAGAAATGATCACGAGGTTCATCCACCTTTCCGTTTCCCATGCGTCTTCCCTTCCGATGGGGCGGCCCGAATGGCGCCCATAACATCGGCAAGCCCAGTGTCCAGACTCGCCTCCAGTAAAACTTTGGATTCCGGTTCCACCGTTTCACCCAGAGCAGCCTTCTTCACCTTTTTGCCCATCGTCGCACCGAAAAGCTCTTCAATCTCATCTCCACCCGCATCGCGCTTTCGCTTCTTGCGCTCCTTGCCGGGGATCGCCTCAACTGCCTGGCTGGTCGGTGCTGCGACGGGTTTCGCTGTGGACCGACTCCGGTCCGTTTGCATCGTTCGCCACTCGTCTGGACGCCGTTGTAAAAGGTACAGGTTGAGATTTCGAGCAAAGAATTTGCCGTAATATGAACCAGCAAGAAACTGCTCTTGAGAAATAAGAGACCGTGCGATCTTCTCCTGAGATACGGATAGATGAGCAAGTCCGCCCAGAAAACAAAAAGCTCCAGTGGTGCTGACCTTCAAGTAAGTATCAGAGAAAGCCCAACATCGGTCGCCAACCCTACTGCCGATGCGATCATCGACGAGAAGGTGATAGCTGCCTATGAAGAAAAGTACAAACTGGCGTTTGATCTTCAGAGGCACCGTTGCGGAGTCGAGCAGAGCGTCTAATACCCGCGAACCGATGGGGTGGTGGGCCATCGCCAACATCTCTTCCATCGGTAATGCGATCAAACTTGCAGAAACGTCAATCAACGATTCTGCGCCAGTAAAAAAGCCGTTCACCTCTCAATGACTGGTTGGTTATGGGGCTCGGAGAGACGCAACAAAGATTGTAAGAGGACGGCGCCTTGTACCTTGAATTCTTCAGTTGCTTTAAATCCCTACATGCAGTTAGCAGATATCCATCCAGGTGAGTATAAAGTCGTTAACCTGGAACGACTGCAAACGCAGGACGCAGGCAACGAGCCGATTGCGCTCCTCCGGGGTGTTGATCTCAAACGCGGCCGCAACAGCCTGAGAGGATATCATTTATCCAAGGAAAAACAGTGAAGGCGGTCCTACCTCTGTCATTTTGGCGCCACAGCCCTTGAGAATCGCAGCACGATCAATCGCAGCGCGTAAAACGCCAGTCCGCGAGGTTTCTTTGAGAAAGATGTCAGGTCGATGTCAACCAGGACTCGAGATGAAACCTCACGTATGATCTTTCCCCATGCATGTTGGAGCTCCGTGGCTGCTTCCGTCAGTTGGGTCACGTCAACCCGTTCCATTGCCTTTGCCAAAACAAAATTTGCAACTGGATGGGAGGCTATTCTCGGCAAGTTGCCTTTGAAATATGTTGCCCAGAGGATGGAAAAGGCGGGCCCGGGACACCTGCTGACTATAGTCTCCAGCAGATGAGACGAGGTGGGATCTCGAAGGAGAGTGTTGAGATAATCGGACATTGGAGGTGTCGCGGTAGGGTCGTCTCCTGGGGGCATATTCAGATCAAGAACTTGAAAATATTTGGGTTCTTACGCGACGATGCTATCAATCCAACCAAGACTCTATCCATTAGTGAATCGACGTCCTCGGTCATCTGTTGATCGGCTTCGGCAGCCAGCAGCATCTGAATGATTATTGATTCAGCGACTGTCGAGGTAGGCAGTCAGAGAAATTGCGGACTTGCAACGTTGGACTGGCAACCTTGTCAGCGGCCAAGGCCCGGGTTTCGTTTCCGTCGAGCTCACCCCGGACAACGTCGACGAATTTACGAGCAGCTCGGGTGAGTTCCTCCGGTGGAGATTTTACAGTAGACTCTCCCTCTTCTGCTTCTTTGAAAACGGATTTCAAAGGACCTTGCTTTGCTTTCCAAGCGGCGCTCTTTTTGGATCGCATGGCATTACGGACAGTTTCCTGAGATGTCACCAGACTGGGCGATAAAAGGAGAAGGAGTGCCCGTATAACGTGAGATGCGAAAGGGTCCATAACCAGGGAGGCGAAAACGGGAACGAGTTCCTCGACACATAGTCAGATGCCTTGAAAAGCATAGAAGTAGTGCAAGCTTACCTCGCACACATCTACTATCAGCTGTGTCAATGTTCTTAATTCGCCTTTCTCGGAAGACTCGGGAACTGTTGGTAGAACCCCTCGTTTCTGTTGCGATTTAGCGCGCTAGCACTATGTATTATGGTAACGCTTTCTCACCTCTCTCGAAATAGTCCGACTTGCCACGGTGAATAGGGTTTGGCACACATGCGAAGCGAAGCGATGTTTCACCAACACGTCGTATCTGCACAGACGGGCAGAATTAGAAAGAAGTATCGCTCCAGAGCAACGACTCACGAGCCCATTAGACTGTCGACGAAAACCCGGCGGACAAAATCGTCCATGGAATATGTCATTCGTTCCAAGACGAGCGAGCAATCGGGGTCGGTAGCAAGCTGCTTTTCTTTTCCACCCATCTCCGTGAGAGCAGCGAGAACAAACATTCGCCTTTCTTCGATTTCGTGTCAATGCGTGGTATCCCAGGCCGTAAAATTCATCCCACCTTCATTTGGTTCATCGTCGCCCGCTCCCGAGTCAGCGGCTGTATCTTGCCAGTCTCGGATCTGAACATCGACGGTACGGAAGTAAGCCTTCACATCGACGTCTACGTAGCCAAATGGTGCTTCCGGGTTGATGTCGTCTTTCTTTTCGCCGGGAACGATCCAAGTAGGCGCGGGGGGTTGTTCCACTGGCACAATATCTTGTTCACGACGCGGTTCCTGGACGGGGGGCTGCCATTCTGGTTCTGGTTTCTTTTTCTTGCCTCTCTTCCGATGCTCTTTGGGCATTGGAGGTCAATTTGAGGTCAAGGCAAGGGGCGACTACTAAAATGATTTCCATTTTTAGGTGGTACTATGTTCTTCTATTTGCGTTTTGATGCACGTGAGCGGCAGGTCGGCGGTAACAGCGCGGCCATCAATCATGGCTCCAGGTTCCGATGCGAATTGGAGGTACTGTTGTTAGCACTTAGTAGTAGACCGGTAACCGATCTGTCTACGGGAAAAATGTCGGTAGACAGACCGGTCGATCTGAGTTTCAATTAAAAGGAAGAGCCGTGGCTACGTCATTGTGAAAGTCACGTTTGATGCCCCGGAGCTTGCCGCGGTGCCCAAACAAGGCCATCGCTCGCGTCGCGTCTGCCTTCCTCCCTCCACGGCACCCCGTGCGACGCGAAATTCGAGCACTTCTGCCATGAGTTCGCAAAGCTCCCTGCCTCCATTTACACCCCACCCTGCACGCCCCAAGCCGACGCAAATCTCAGCACTCGAGTCCACATCCGAGACCGTGATCCACCCCGCCGCAGCGCTCGAGCCGAAGAAAAGATCACACCGCAAGCGACCGCCTGCCCCTCCTGCGATTTCTCCGTCTGATTCCCCTTCCATTCTTCCCCGCCATTATGATGACTTCTTTACGAAACTCCAAGAACGAAAGCCCACCTCTGCTCTGTTTTCTTCGCAGAAAAGCCGCCCTTTTCCCGAACTCGTTGATGCTCGTAAAGAGGAATACAGGGCTCCTGAATTTTTCTTCGATCCCAGTGCAAATTTGCCTCCAAACTTTCCCCTCCGCCGAAGCAAATCCCAGTCTTATCTCGGTGATCCCCCAAATTCCACGCCGTTCACACCACAGCCCACCCCAAACAATCATTCTCCACTCCACTCCCTCAACCAGCTTCCTTCATTTGCAGACACACTCTTCGACTTTAATTACGATGAAAACATGCTCGATGCTCTGGCGCAGTCTCCATCCACACCGCATATAGCTCCTCTGCCTCTTAAGCCGGACCCTCCCGTCCCGAAACTCCACGGTTCCTCGTCCGAAAGGATCTCCGCTGCTCTAAAGCTGTTGCGGGATGCGCGGATCTCTCCCGTGGATCTGATTCTGGAAATGTTGTCGAACTCCGCTCATGGACATCATGCAGCTAGGTTTTTCGGCTCACCAATGCGGAAGTTGTTGGATGCGATGGTTTTGGATAAGCGGGGAAAGGAAATATTTGATGATTGGGCGAATCCACGTGCCATGGACATCGCGTGCAACATTATCTCTGCTCAGATGGCAAACATGGTCACAGCTTTGAGCACAGCACCAAGCGTTTCGAAGCTTACGCCGGAATTTCTCCGTTCCTGGAGTCTGGATCGCACTGTAGCACAGCCTGCCGATCTGATAGCCCCCGACGTTGTGAGACTCCTCTTCGCTGCAGTCAACGCAGATAAAAGCTTGGCCAAGAACAAGAAGAAGAAAAATGACACGGTTTGTCCACTAAATTCTCGGGCTTGAATAACTTATCTCATACTTTCATAGGCTCTTTATTCGATTATAGGGCAGCTGACATCTCGACGTTCCCAACAATCCTTGGATTTTGCTGGTCCAATGACCCTCTTTTGGTGGAAGAATGGTTGTTCCCGCGAAACGATAGAGGTCCTGCAGAGTCTCGGACTCTCGAAAGGGTTTGACTCGGCCTTGACGATGGTGGGCTCTATCGCAGATTTTTGCATACAAGATGCCCGTGTTGCAGCACGGAATCCTGCTGGATTTATGTTGAACTGGGATAATTACAATCAGTCGACCTCCGAATTCGTTGAGCAGCGCCCCGGCGGACCTTCCAAAGTCCAATCCGGAACATACGCCATCGTTTACCGCCTCCGGAATCCGAATCCCACGGCAATGGCTTTGTCTCCTTTACTCACCCGCGCAGAGAGCGCACCAGACCTTGATTTCAAGATAAGTCTATACAAGGTAGATCATATCACTGCATCAAATTTTTCAGAGCGTGTAAAAATTTCGGCTTCTGCCAACGTTTTCCGGAACGGCTGTAAGTTCTTAAGTTCTCGTGGTGTCTTTGGGCCAGACCCAGCATCCGAATTCTCAAATCAGATGGAAAGGATGCCGAGTCCTATCGCGCCCGGTCACTAAAAGTGGAATTCGGATACCATTGCAAGTATCCGTTACATAAAACGACGACTCATTCCCGACTTTCGAGTACATCGCTTGCTGTCACTATATGGGTATGTGATTGCTGCCTTATGTGAACCCGTGATTTATTTATCGAGATCAGCTAGTGAAAAAATTCGGAAGTCATGCTTCTGCAGACTGAATTTCATTATCCCAAGCGCTCCAAAAAAAAATTCGGGAAGTCCCGAGCCCGTCGAACTGACTCTCTTTTCTGTTCGGCTTGTACATCGCTTCCGAGGGAGCAGACACTGGGACCAATAATATGTACACTGGCAGTAGCGTGTAACAAAATTGACAACTCAGTAAAATGTTGGGGCCAGAACGTTAACGTCCTTTTCTCAAATATAAAATTATTACCTTGAACCCCGTCCTCGATATATAAGCACGTTTCGTCTGGCTTGTCTTTGTGCGTGCCATCAAGGCCAAGGCGGCGCGGCTTGGCCCGCCGGCAGGATTAAGTAAATTATCTTGGGCAATCTAATCAACTCTTGGTCTCTTGACAGACTGACACTCGTAACCTCGTTTCCTTTTTTGCCTCCGCTCGTTTCTGTAGCCGAATCAGTTGCGAGGGCCAATTCTACCCAGAGTCCCAGACGCCAATGTAGTGCTGTTCGCTGTTGTTCTCTGACACCTTTCAATAACGCCGTCCTGACTGAGCTGGTAGACGGATGGGCCGCCGCCGTTTCCGTTCCGATGCTTGTCGGAAGACGGCCGCGTGATCACTCACAAGCTTTTGCGTTCGGTCTGTCTGTGGTTCTTGAACTTCTTCTTCTGGGGTAGACCAGATGACCTACACACTCCTGCAAAAGGAAAGGCAAAATATATACGACGGCACTCCGAAGGCCTTGCGCAAGTCGAAGATGTTTTCAAGCCTGTCGATACTTGCGCCTCTACTTGTTTTTTTCTCCTCGATTTCTGGCACTCTAACGCAGACGACTGAGGGAGCGCTGCACCGCCGTACCTACCTCTATGTCGGCCAGACCTATGTTCCTCAAGGCAACTCGACGATTGCCGCAGAGCAGATGTATGTGGAACGTCTCACCCCTGCGGAGGTTACCCAACCTCTTCCGATACTCTTCATACATGGTATGGGAATGACGGGATCAAATCTTCTGAGCACCCCAGACGAAAGGCTTGGCTGGGCGGATTATTTCCTTGGTCAAGGATACGAAGTACCGCTCGGCTTTGGCAGTACATGTCTACTTTCTCTGATTTCCCCCCGGTAGCTGTACATCGTCGACCAACCTTCGAGGGGTCGGTCTCCTTGGCAGCCCGGTGTGGACGGCGTGCTCACCACCCTGGATACCTTCACCGTCGAATCGCATTTCACTGCCGTTCAGCTCTATGACCTCTGGCCCCAGGCGGCCCTCCATACCCAATGGCCAGGTTTGTGAACTCGCCATGATTCGAACAGCTCAATGACTTGCGAAAAAAATCCAGGTAATGGCTCAGTCGGCGACCCCGTATTCGACAAATTCTACGCGTCAACCGTCCCTAGTCTCAATTCTTCCACGGAAGAATCCTTCAAGATCAAACATGCCGGCTCCCAACTTCTCGACCAGATCGGCGTATGTTGCACTTTCTACCCTCCCGCGTCTGTCTTGAATTCCTCTCAGCCTGTAATCGTAATGACGCATTCCCAAGCCGGGGAGTTTGGCTGGGTTCTGGGTGACTCGCGGCCGGATCAAGTCAAAGCGATCGTAGCACTGGAGCCATTCGGCCCGCCGTTTATCAATGCCATATTCCCGCCATTCACGCCTGCACGCATATAGGGCGTGACCGACATACCCGTCGCTTACAGCCCACCCATCACTTCGGCGTCCGACATAGCTCGCGTTGTCGTAAGGTGTGTTACCCCACCACAGTCGATCACCAATTTCTGATGAGCCAACTACTCCAGCGAAGCCCCGGGATTCACTTGTTTCCAGCAAGCGCAGCCCGCGCGGAAACTGATCAATCTCGTCGACATCCCCGTGCTGGTGGTGACTTCAGAGGCCAGCTATCACGCCATCTACGACAACTGCACCGTCGATTATTTGCGCGCGGCTGGTGTGTCTGTCGAGCATATTTCGCTGGGGGATGTCGGGATCCATGGCAAGTGTCCTAATATTTACCGCCGGATGGATTTAACTGTGTGCCCGTCGCCAGGGAACGCACACATGTTCTTCATGGAGAAGAACAATTTCCAGATTGTCGAGAAAGTGATACAGCCGTGGATATCGAAAATACGTGCTTGAAAAGAATGCTTTGGAGCTCTTCGGAGCAGTTGAACTCGGTATACAAGCTCGGTAAACTGCTCAGCATCTTTCCCCTCTCGCTTATACTGTCATTGTAAAATCAATCTCTTGTTTCATCGAGAACTCAGTTTTGGACACGACGCCACTATGCCGTACGGTGCGGGCCGTATCATGTACAGTGCCACTGATTGGCACCTCTTGATTATGTTCAAAAGCTAAGTCCAAGATCAAAGGTTCTACGCGGATCTAATTCAAAATGGCTTCAACTCCGGATCGGAGCCCGAACAGTTCGCGCTGTTGTCCAGTCCCAAAAAATGAAACAGTGTGTCACGGCCGGTATAGTAAAACACGGTCACATCATTTCGATATCGCCGTCTGTCGTTCTCGGGGCCCCACGCACGACCGAGTTGACGAGCTCCCTCCGGATCTCTGGTCCGATCTGCGCGTGTGGCGTCGCACGGACGACGTCCAGCAACGCGTCCTTCTGGTCCGGCGTCAAATCCGACGCGTATCTATGCGTCGGAGTTATCAATCAGGGGCGGGGACCGGTGTGGCATGTACGCACCGCTGGGCGAACACGAGCAGGCTCTGGTGCCAGAGTACGGGCAACGCTTCGGCGTCGGCGCGCGTGCGCGCCTTGTACGTGTTGGAGAGGCGGATGAAGTGGAAGACGAGCGCGTCGACGACTTTGTACGGTAGCTCGAATTTCTTGTCCACGAGGACGCGGATGAAAAGGGAGTTGGGGCCTGGTGCGCGTTAGTGGATGTCGGAGGTGGGGTAGCCCCGCGCCCGTACCTGAGTAGTCCATTTCGGCGACCCGAATCAGCGCGGCGGACGCATGGAGGACGGGGATTTTGGTTCGCGCGAGGACGGACGCGACAATCGCGGCTTCTTTGAGCGAGCAGCCTTGCTGCCGACGCGAGATGAATACGGGAAGAAGGGCGGAAGAAGCAGGGGATACGTACATCCAGCATCGGGAATATAATTCCTTTGAAAAACGCGCCGGGTTTGTACAAGGCGCGCTTTAACGCGTCGTAGTAGTGCACATTTAGCTTCTTGTTCTGCTGGATGTCGTCCCGGATCGCATCGAGGAGCACCACGCTGAGAAAGAGCTGCGCCTGCGGCGGCTTCATGCTGGAAATAAATATCCGTGTCGCGGCGAGGCACGCGTGCGGCGACCAGTTCTCGGGGTGCGTAAGCGCAAGTAGCCGGGCCCACGCCGGCAGGGATGGGATGACTTTGAAGATTTTTGGGAGTGGCCCGGAGGTGTATTTATGGAGGAACATTCCGAGTCTGCGGGGACGTGAGCTGACAGCCAGCTTTAAAAGGTACGGCGTACTTTTCGTAGGATGTCACGACTTTGGGGTCGAGTCCTAGAGCCGGGTCCGGTTTTTCTCTGTCTGTGCATTGGATTCAAGGGCAGTTCGCACGAATACGCAAGGACGTTACCTTGCTGCACCTTTTTTATTACGGCGGCATTTTCTGTTTCGCCGCTTTCTAGTTTCGCAAAGATAATATCTGCGAGGGTTCTCCGTTCACCGGCATTGTGAGGATGCAGGGCATCGAGGGTTTCCATGTCGCCCTCGTCTATTTCCTAGAAAAACATTGATGAAGCCCTCATTGCGGCTGAAGTGATAGCGCACGAATATCTCCTCCACATCCTCGTCCTCGAGCTCTTCGAGTTCCGAATCGTCGTCGTCGTCGTCCAGCCGGGGTCGTTTCATGGTGGCGGCCTGCATGCTTTCATCTTCCTCCTCCTCTTCGTCTGCCATTTGTAGTTCATCCTGCTGATTCCTAGCAAGCTCAAAGATGCGCTTAGAGGTTTTTGGGTCCAATATAACCTGTACGCGAATGTTAGGGCGATGAGCGCCGAGGATACCACGCGAGGAAAAAAAAAACCTCGGCATCTTCTTCCGACGTATTGATTTTTGATTTTTTTCTCTTCCCGGGCTGGGAAACCCGACCGTACTTTGCGTCGAGCTCATCGCCGCCGAGCTGGACGAGCAGGGGGTCGTGTCTAGACTTTCCGGAGGATTTGCGAGTAGCAGGCATATCGATAGTTCCGTTCTTGCTGTTGATTGGATCTTGCTTGGTTGAACGTTGACACGGCAAATTAACTCCGAACAACACAGCCGCAAATTTGGTCCCTTTCAATTCACTGCCAGGTATAAAAGGACGTGGCATTGTCCCTGTCCTGAGTAACTCCTTTTTGACTACATCCACGATATGGCTACCCCAGCTACAGCCCCCGTATGTCTTTCACAAGTTATTCGCCACGCTTATTTAACCTTTCGACGCGCCAAGATTAAAACTCTCGACAAAAATGGCCAGGAAATCACCACCGTCGGCTTTGACCGCTTTGGCTTCGATTCTGAGGTCTCTTTAGATGTCCTCCGTTCTCTTTATCTGCGTCCCCACTACGTCCTGTCTGCCAACGACCTCGAGTCCGATGCCATCCCGAACTCCCAGCACGCAAAATTCACCCAGGGCACCGATTACCAGTCAAAATCGATCTACCACCCCGATACCAAGGCCATCTCGTATACCACCCTCTCTCGTTTTCCCCCCGTAAAACTCCTGCCCCCCTCTGCCCGCAAGCGCGTCCTTGTCACCGGCGGCGCGGGTTTCGTCGGCTCCCACCTCGTCGACCGTCTTATGCTACTCGGTCACGAAGTCACCGTCGTCGACAACTTCTTCACCGGCTCCAAAACCACCGTCAGCCACTGGATCGGCCACCCCAACTTTGAGATGGTCCGCCACGACGTGGTCGAGCCCTTCATGATCGAATGCGACCGTACGCGATTATTGTATATCTTTTGATTTTACGCGTACCTTTTTCAAAAGAGATCTACCACCTTGCGTGCCCCGCGTCGCCTCCGCACTACCAGTTCAACGCCGTCAAGACGATCAAGACGTCCTTTATGGGCACCCTTAATATGCTCGGGCTCGCCAAGCGCACCAAGGCCCGTTTCCTCATCAGCAGCACATCCGGTATGATACTACGTCGAGATAACCATTTTATTTTTGATTATTTATGCAGAGGTGTACGGCGACCCGGAGGTCCACCCTCAGACGGAGGAATAGTTAGTCTGCTTCTGTTGGAGCTGTGATCGGGACTGATGTCCACTTTTTCAGCTGGGGACATGTCAACCCGATTGGCCCCCGTGCCTGCTACGACGAGGGGAAGCGTGTTGCCGAGACGCTGACCTATGGTTTCCAGCGTCAAGATGGTGTCGACGTCCGCGTCGCCCGGATCTTCAACACTTACGGCCCTCGCAGTATGTCCACTGATTTCCCTGTTATCTCCACCAGTTCATTAGTCCCCAGTGAACCCGTACGACGGCCGTGTCGTGTCCAACTTCATCGTCCAGGCGCTCAAGGGCGAGAACATGACCGTCTACGGCGACGGCAAGCAGACGCGTTCGTTCCAATACGTGCACGACCTAATTGACGGCCTGATCGCGCTGATGAACTCGGACGAGTCGCGCCCGGTCAACATCGGGAACGGCGACGAGTTCACGATCGGCGAGTTTGCGGAGCTCGTGCGTGAGATCGTCGAGAAGGTGCAGGACGAGGACGGCGTGAAGCGCGCGAAGCGTGTCGAGATCGTGTACGAGCCCATCCCCACGGACGATCCGCAGAAGCGCCGCCCCGACACGACCCGCGCCAAGGAGTCGCTGCAGTGGCAGCCGCGGTGGACTGTTAGGATGGGGCTCGAGGAGATGGTGCGGTACTACAAGGCGAAAATGGCCGAGGGCAGCCTCTAACTTATTCTTTCGTATCTGGGCCTGGTTTCGGCTTCGGTTTCGGTTCCTTTCCTCCTCGCAAATCCTTCACATAGATCTTTCATAAGCACGCCTCGGAAATCTTCTAGACAAACCAAAAGTGTTATTAGTACTGTACTCGTGTACTTTTTAAAAATCGTGGGGTGTAAAAATGATCCAAGATGGACACTTCTATATAATGGTGTTCCTACAAATATGTATAACATAGGGCGAACAGATGCAGGGTATGTACAGTGATTCTGTGCAATGCAAAAATGTGAGATAGATACGAACGCGGAAAACGCAGCCCCACAGATCACAAGAAGAGCTTGTGTAATGTGGGCTGTGAACCGGTGACGACCTTCGCCATCGAGCTTTTGATGACGATTTTGTCGACGGTGATAGGTGAGAAGGTCCCGCGCCGCCCGACGCGGCCCTCGGCGGGCGAGATGGGCTCTGATTGCGGCATCGGCAGTTGCTTGCTCGACCGCCCAATCGGCTCGAAGAACCGCCCCCCTGTAAAATTAATTGCATCAGAATTCCGCAGGGGTAAAGGAGGCGGAGGCGGAGGCGCAGCGCATAATTACCTGCGTACGAGAGCCCCTCCGTCTTGCTCTCGAACCAGTCGTCATGGGGCCGCTCAGAGTAACGGCGGATAGGCCGCCCCGTGGGGCCAAGGGGCAAATACGCCAGCGTCTGCCCCTTGCGGTACGCCGTGAGCCTATCCGTCTGCTGTCGGACGACCTCGTCCGAGAGGCAGCAAAACGACAGCGAGGACAGCGGATCGCGCGTCCGGAACGCGCCGTCGCCTGTGATCGACTCGAGCGTGCCCAGTGCGTCCCGCATGCGCTCTTCCGTCGTCAGGCCCTTTGTGGGGCTCTCCGGCCCGACGCGCGGGAGGCGCGACACGAATTTCACGTAGACCTGGTTCACGATGGATGCCGTGCCCGGGGCTATCGTGAGGTACGTGTTGCCACCTTTTACGGTGTACAGCACGGCCTTGAGATCGTGCGCCATCCGCTCCGCATATTTATGCGGGATTTTCTCGTTTGCATCTCCCTGTATTATAAGTACAGGTTGGGTGATATGCGGGTATGCTGCTGCCGGGAGGGGTGTCCGCTACAGTCATATCAATGAGAAATTTCGATAATTCCTGAAACACGAAGACGGACATTCAGGAAGACATTCGCCTGTTCTTGGACGTATTGCCGTCGTCGTGGGTGCATTACCGTCTCCCAGTAGGCGATGAGCTGCGTTATTGTTAGCTTTCCGCAGTTGACATGTTACACGGAAAAGCGCACATCATCCCGCAAGTCAGGAGTCGTGTCCTGAGGCACGGATTAGTTTGAATCGGATATTTGAAAGGAAAAAAAAGTGAAACGTACTGGGCCGAGGGTGTACGTGACCGCCTCCATGGCCGCATGCTCATACGACTCGAGGTCCTCCGCGAAACACCACGTCTGCACGACCTCGTCGTATGCGGTGTATATCCACTTCAGTCTGGCAGGCTGTCAGTGTCGAATTACACGGGGTGCCGTAAGGCGAAAATTAAAATATTATGACAACATACTCGGTGGGTGCTAGAAATCCAAGATAGATAAGCAGAGAATAATATTTATCCATGTAGTCGTCTTACCGGGGACGTTGCAGAGAGCTAGGCTCAGACACATCTCAGGGAAACTGAAGGCGGCGGCCACAAGCGGTCAGTGTTCCGGGTGGTATGAAAGCAACGGGCGCCTTACAGCACGGCGAAGCGGAGCGCGCAATTGATAGCGTTGCTTTCTATTGCGAGAATGTGGACCGGGGGCAGCGCGAGGGCCTGGGATCGGAAGGGTTGTGGCGCCGATAACAACAGCAAAGCGAGGGCGCACCTGGTGACAGAACGCGAGGTCTGCGGCGTCGACCCAGCTATCGTGCTTCCCACTGTGCCGACACTCTGACTTGCCCGCGACGCGCATGTCGAACGCGATGAGGTTGTAGTCCGCATCGAGGCGCGGGTCGTTGAACTGAGAATAGAGCCAAGACGAGTCGAGAAACGTCGGTGGGAGGATACACACGGTCGGCTTCTGAGGGTCAAAGCCGCCGACATTACCCAGGAAGGAATTGGTGATGTAGGAAATGGAAGCAAAGTCCTCTGCACTGTGCAGGTCGACGAACGGCATTCTCGACTGGATGGAGAGCAGGTCAAGGAGGCATAACAAGACCGAGGTACATATAAAAATGCATTATGACCCTGACGGCGTCCGATCGGCTGGAGATCCATATTGGGCTTTGATGGGATGATGGATTCGCGAAAATGTAAATTCAAAGAAGGCCATCTCTGGGATACTTCAGAGATGGTAGCAAGTGTAGATAGAGTTGGTTCACAAGTTGATAGGACCAGTGTCCTTTTCCCCCCCATTCATTTCAACCTCTTCGATTATGGCGAGTGGCCATGTGCGAGCAGAGAAGCGACGACTCTGTAGCCGGCCGCAATGCGGATGCGGAGACAAACCGTGAGACGGTATAAAATTGCTCCGAGACGAAAGAGGACACAAGACAACACAAGACTGAAGAGGACGGAGTTGGGACGGAATTAGACACCCAGCTCAACAGTCTGGTCTGATATTAGGTAGAGGCGGTCCGAGTCCACGGGGCGGCACAGCCGGTGCAAAATTCGAAAAAGTATCTGAATGTTCCGCGGAAAGAAATCATGTCTCCGCGGAGCCTACGATTCCCTCCAACACCTGCATCACCCGCTGCTGCTTCTATGGAGAAAATAAATATTCGACACCACATCCGGTTGCAGCTTACCTCTCTATCGTGTTTCACGGCCGTTGGAAACATCGTCGGGACTCGGAGCTGCGCAAGCGCCGCCTGCTGGCTCGTCACCAGCCCATCCCACGCAGGTAGCACGCGCTCTGCGTCAAACCGTTTCAGTTCCTTCTCATACGCCTGCGAGAGCATCTGCGACCGGTCAGCCATCTGCACGCGTACACAGAGATCGACGCACCTCCGCTTCATGCTTAGACATTCCTGTTCCGATCAGCGTGGCTCTGCAGCAACCACCATGAGAACCATGACGGGAAGAATGAGGGCGAGTACGCACCGCGTCTTGGCGACCTTGACCTTTTCCTCGTATTTTGTGCGTATGGCGCCGCGCTCCGCCCACAGCGCATGTTCGAGCTTGTCCTGCTCCTGCTTCAGCTATGTATGGCACGAAACACGATCAATATCAGTCTCGGGACAGTCTCACAGGACGCGCCTTTCCGAGCGTCGCGACGAGCACGGGGTCGTCGGCCAACTGTGCGAGTCGGGGGAGCGCCTGTTGGAACGTCAGGCCCCGGGCATCTTCGGGCACCGATGGCGGCGGGTCTTGGCTCGGCGTCTGTGACGGTTTCAGATTTAGACTGCGGTTCGGGCTCGGGTCTGGGGTCGGGGCGTGTTTCCGGGAGTCCTCCGCAGGTCTTGTGGTGGGTGCCGAGTTTAGTTGAGACAGCAGCGCGGCCACAGAAGTGCTAGGGCCTGGATTTGTTTCGGTTTCGGTACCAGATAGCGGAGGGTTCGGGATGGGCGTAGATAAAGATGCTGGGGTAGGCTCCGGGCCCGGCGTGTTGACGAGATTCTGCCATGCCTGGGACGCGCGGAGACTGTCGAGCAAGGCCTTGACGCCTGCGGGGTCCTGGGTCGGTGAGCAGGATAAACAAAAGTGCGTACGTGTATTACATTGATATTCGTGAAACTCATGCAGCGTTTCTTCGAGCTATGCTGGTGACTGCATCCAGCTCCCGGCTCCGTGGTGGTTCAAGATCAAAACCTCGTCTACAACGGGTGCAAACTAGATGATCGCCCACGTGATCGCGTGACCCCCACTTAGGGTGACGGGTCCTATAAAAGGACGCGATACCGTGACGCCGCCAAGAAAAAGACCGCGGAAAGACGGAACGCTCGGATTTTACACGTAGCACCGGGATTTTACTGGCATGAGAAAAACATCGCGTCCCTAGCCGAACCGCATTCCAGAGGTGTTAATGGCATTATTATAATAATGGGGTATAGGATAACCGTTAGCCGTCGGTCAGTTTCCGACACATACGTTCCAGCGTTCTGCTACTCACAATGTTCTCTCGACGTTCGTTTTACGGAATATACATAAGTATGGCGGAAAGAAAAAAGTTAGAATCTTCTGTCGTGCGAGAGTTTTTGTCGATCGTGAAGGAAAACGAAGGCCTATGAAGGCCTGTTCGGCTAAATTAACCCTTGGCGACCATCGACAGTGCCGTCGATCCGTGGCTGTTACTTCTCTATTGGGTGCAAATATAAGTGCGCGAAAGATAACTCAGTGTTGAAGGAGAACGCCACCACCAACTCCACATTTTAGGACGAGTCGATGCGCCTTTACTGAAATGAGCCGTAACAAGGCGACCAATATATCATTTGAAAAAAAAGGCAGTTGTCGTAATCGGAAAACGGAAAGGAGGGTGCGTGCCTGTGGAGGCTAATGTAGGCGAGAAACACTGACAGGCAGTAACCAGGCGAGGTGGAAAACCGTGGGAAAACATGGAATGCAGGTGACTGTGGCAGTGTGGTGGATTGATTCCCAAATCGGGGCTGACGGGACCCGGTTTGGCGAGCCAAACCCAATTGGAGATATTACGGAGAACCAGGCAACGAGGGGCAGAACACAGTTAGGAGGCCGTCGGTGGCACATCAAAGAAGCCGCGATAGATAGTTGGACCTGGACACAGTCAGATCGATGTAGGTGGGCTTATGAGAATGACCTCAAAGAGCGGGATGAGACATGCATGGTACTGACTCGTCGTATAGCACTTTGGGCACACTGTTTGCAGGGCCATGCAGGGCCATGAAACGGAATAAAATAGTGCATACAGGGGATCACCCACGAGGCTGCCGAATATTTGTCCCGGTATCGTGGGAATACTTTAGAACTCCGCTTCATCCGTCTCTGCCCAAGGCTCTCCCGCTACTTCCTCCCGCCCCGTACCCTTCTAATTTCCTCTTCCCTTTTCTTCTCTTTCACCACCATGCCATCCAACAACGATGACCCAGCGACCTCATCCCACATGATGAAGACGACGAAGCGTGGCCGACCCTATCTCAAGGTGACCACAAATCTCACCAGCGACGAGTCGCATCTCACATTCGCGTCCCACAGGACACCCTGGACTTATACGCAACCCTAATAGTCTCGCTGCAGCTCACTCCTCACAAGCAGTTCTTCAAGACCTTCCCAAACTCGTTTTCTACGTACGTCCAAGTTGTTTGCCACCCGATGCACTCCACCTCACCTCTTTCAAAAGCGACGAGGCGGCGCAGAACCTCGCCTCGCTCAAATTCTCGCAATCTAATCGGGGACCGGATCCCAGGGAGCCTTCACGGGTTGTCACAACCACCACCACCACCACCTTCTCCATGACCCGCGAAATGGCAAAGGCGATGAGCCAGCACTTCATGGACGCACGCCTGATCGAGAATGCCACCGACCCCTCGTCCAATCTCTTCAAGGACCGAGGCGTCTACGTTCTCACCCCCAAGGGCCTCCACGTCCTTGAGCGGTTCATCAGCAAGAATGGGATTAATTCGGACCATCTCCAGGATGTCTTCCAGACCCAGCCCATCTGCATCAAGCTCCTTCACCTCGAGCGGCGCTCGTCCGACGACGAGATCATTGTCACTCAGTCGGTTATTACGGCCCTGTTCCGCCGATTCGTCGGTCGCCAGCCCAACTACCCGCCCCAGACGAATGGCCCGCTCGACGCCTTCCAGCGATACAACGAGCGCTCAAAGGGCGTGTCCCTGATGGACGTCACCGACCGAGCCCAGCCGCTCCAGGGCAAGAGCCAGCAGCACCACAAGTACTGCTTTGCTGCTGTCACCGCGCTCGAGTGGCTCTGCGATTTCACCTCGGTTGTCGGGAGAGAGGAGGCGGCAGAGATGGCTGCCCAGTTCGTCCGCTTTGGGCTCATCACCCTTGTCAGCGACAAGCGGAAGAACAATGACTCGGCCATCATCTTCACCGTTCGTGGCTCTGCGCCAGGAGGCAACTCCCCCGTTAGCGTAAGTCGCACAAATCCTCCCTCTCTTACTCATCGTCTAATTGTGAATTTTAGCAACACGGAGAGTTCCGCTGCACCGCCAAAGCGATCTACAAGATCACCGATGAGGGACGGCGTGTCGCCCACTGGGACGGCGGTCGGGGCGTTCAGGACTCGCCAAGCACATCCTCCGCCAACCTCACCGCTCGCTCCTCGGTCGACGAGCCCGAGCACGGGACCAAGAAGCCCACCGACGCCAAGATCCATCGGCGCATCTCGATTGCCGAGAAGCTCAACTATGAGGCGCACAAGGGCTCCAAGGAGAGCAACACCGATCGTCTCAAGTACATTCTTGACGACCCGGCACTCCGCTCTCTGTTCCGCGAGTTCTTGAAGGGCAACTTTTGTGAAGAGAATTTGTCGTTCTGGCTTGAAGTTGAGGACTTCAAGCGCAAGTTCAACATAACTTCCAGCGCTATCGCTGTCCAAGGTCCAGTTCCCTCCGGCAAACCCTCCAGAGGCACACCCGGGCAGGCCGCGATGGAAAAGCACCACGAGTCGTTGATCAACACGGCGTTCATCATCTACAACAAGTACCTGGCGCCGTCCAGCCAGTGCGAGCTGAACATTGACCACGGGCTGCGAAACGAGTTGTCCAAGTACCTGGAGGATGTGGTGACGAGCATAACAGGGAAGGTCTTCCAGGGCCAGGTTGACCCTGAGCAGGCGAACGCTTTCAACGCCACACAACTGCAGACGATGATTCGGTTGTACGAGCGTATCCAGACACACGTCTTCCGTCTGATGGCCACGGACTCGGTGCCAAAGGTGCGTTTCCGTATTTTTTTCTCGTCCGCTGATGCTTAACGCCACTGTTGCAGTTCATCAAGACCCCTAAATTCCTTGCTGTACGGAACTGGGTCGAGGACTCTGACCCAAATGACGACAACCTCCGCTTGCTGCCGACCAACCCGTCGTCACCGCCGGGTCTGTCAGAAGAGACGGGTGGCGCGTACATTACGATTTCGCAGCAGGCGAGCGAGCGTGAACACCGACTGCTACCGAATGCTCAGCAAACGGCGCCATAGGTTGCTTGCAGTGTTTCTCTCGCATGGATCCTCGCATCTTCTCGGTTCCCCGCACATTCCCAATACTTATGCGCATCTTCTCTTTTTTTCTCCATCACTGGTTGTTTCATCACATTTTCCCTTCCTTATTGCTTCTTTGCCGCATGCCAGGCACGTCCTACCCCGGGGGTCGTTAACATTTCCACTTCGCATAATCATCTTCTACTGCATGACCTTCTCGGTAATTCATTCTTTCACACCGATATAGCACTATTCACACTTGCCCTCCTCCATTTCCCGTATCCGCCTCACCCCTCTCCTCGTCCGCTGAAGCCAGACTGTAATATATCTACTACCTTACGCTACCACGGGGTCGGCTCCCAACTAATAGAATGTCCTAAAATACTTTTTATTGTATATGCCAATGGGTCTGCAATGCGAATGAATAGGAATATGAATATGCCTATGTTCAACGAGGTCGTGCGACTTGAAATGCTTGGCCGCGCGTGAGAAAGTCGGCGAGCAAGCACAGCCGGGCCCGCTCCGACTTTTGGTTCCGACGTCCGACGCGCTGTACGTGTCACCGCGCCCTTCTACTAACCTCGACGACAACCTACCTGTATTTTGAACCATGTCTTGGATGAGTGGACTGACAGGGCAGGAGCCCGAACGTTATGTTGCTCCACTGGATGGTGGGCCTTCGGTATATTCGGTATGTCCGTCCACTACTAACCCGACGCGCCAGAGGAGAAAGTGGCGGACCCATCGATCCCCGACCGTATGGTCTCCGCAAAGGCGGCGAACCAGCCGTTTCTGGCGTACGTTCACAACGTACTTGATTGCTGGCACGCGGGCTGAAATGAATACGGGTGAAGACACAAGCAGTACCGCGACAAGCAGGAAGCGCTACACAACGCGTGGTTGGAGAAGAAGAAGATCCGCGACGCGAAGATCGCCAAGGGCGAGCCCGTGGGCCCGCTCGAGCGGGACCCCACCGAGCCGACGGAAGTGGGGCTCCTCGGCCTGTTTAAATTCTTCGTATATACTATCATCTTCCTCGCGCTTGCGGGCAAGTTCGTCACCGGGAGCTACACGTGGGAGTACGAGACGCGGTGGCTGCAGCTCAAGACGCTCTGGCCTGTGGGTATTTCATGGTTCGTCGCAAAATGGGCAGCTAACCGCGGTTACAGGCGAATATCGACCAGCGGCTCTTCTCGGAAGAGCTGCTGAGCAAATACAATGGTGATGGCAACCCGACCTATCTTGCGGTGAGGCAGACACGCGTTGCGCGAGGCGAGTGCTGACGGTCGGCGACCCTGCATTCTGCAGATTGACGGAGATGTCTACGATGTCAGTAAAGGCAAGGCGTACCAGCCGGGCGGCTCGTATCACTTCATGTCAGTTTTCGCATTTTCTCCGGCCATTGTCTCCTTCGCCAATCTAACGCTTCGTTATCTAACTTCAGGACGGGTATCGATGCGGCACGCGCATTCGGTACAGGGTGTTTCCAGACGCACAAGACACACGATTTACGCGGACTTTCAGAATCAGAATACGCGGTGCGTTGTGCGCGTGCGTGGTTCTTCCCAATTGCTGAACGGTTCTGGATTAGGGTGTGCAACACTGGAAGCAGTTCTTTGCAAATCACAAAGATTATACCAAGGTCGGGAGGGTCTCGCACCCGCCGATTGACCCTGCGAGCCCCATACCGGAGCACTGCGACAAGAAGAAACAGGCCAAGGCGGAGGAGGAGGGGCGCGTGGAGGCGAAGCGTACGCAAACGAAGGAGCCACCGCAGCAACCAGCTAAACAGAACGAAAAGGCAGATGGAGAATTGTAAAGTGATTCTGGACTAATTATGTACAACGGAATCGACGAAAGTCCCTCTCAAAGTCCCTGAGTAGTACAAAGCGCAGCATAGGTAAGGCCTAATTTTGGAGTGCGCGAATCGGCGCGCGAAGACGAATATGTGAATGTCAAGGTTTTAGATGCGTGGCGAGCCCCGGCTCCTAATGAAGTTCTTGAGGATGGGGAAGTCTGCCATGGACGCGTCCATCATCGACGTGAAAGGCGCGTCGTGGTCGCGGAACTTTCCAATTATGATGTTCCCTGCAGAGACTCCAGTTAGATTATTTCGAAGGAAGTGAAGAGTGAAAGCGTACCCCGCCAAGCAGCGTGCTCGTTGTAGTTCGCACCCTGGATGTCGCGAATGCACTTGTTGAGGGGGAACGGCATGCCGTCGCGAGAGACCGTCGGGTAGTATACGATGTACGGGTTCGTAAACTTTCGGTTCATTTGGTCGAGCGAGTCGATGATCTAGGGGGAAGAATCAGTAACGCAACCTTGAACGGGGTTCACCGACTGACAAAGTATTTCCACGGCTTGGCACCGCCGAGGCCGTTGGCCTCGGCTATCTAGTAGAATATTAGGCAAGTAAACCGGCCAATGAACCAGCGGCACTGACGAAATCCATATGCGCCTCTGGATGCGGCATGCGGGGACCGGGGTTCATCCCGTATCGAGTCGGGCTGGATATATGGTCAAGTCGAGAATTGTGAACGAATAACCAGACTTTTATACCTCGTCATTAGTTGGACGACGGAGGGGGCGCGACCTGAGAGAAAGGTCGGTGATCTGTACACGAAGGAATCATGTCGTGCTGCGTACCGTCGCTGGGGAATAAAATGGCGTGGAAAGGAATAAGTTGGTCCATTGAAGGAAACGGTGAGTACAGAAGTAAAGGAAAGGGGAGGTTCTCGGTAGAGGACGAAGTTAAGTCTCGCCTTTAGAGCCTTTTATGCGGCAGCTGGAATAAAAACGAGGTCAGGATGCTTTTCTTGATCACTCCGCCAGCGCCCATACATGATTGCGAAACATTGATTCTGGATAGCCTACATGAGGTGAACCCATTTAGAAGACCAAAGTAGACAATGTAAATGCAGGGAACGCCGATGGAAGGAGTCGAGTTCGAAGATCGAGGGTTCGTGCAAAGGGTTCGCGACGATTATGGCTCCAAATTTTCCTGCTAAACAAGGTTTAAGCGTTTGATTCAGATGTGCGGATCTGTGGCTGAGGGGCATGCCCATGAAAGGCAGATGAACTGATCCAGACGCGTCGCGTGGTCGGGAGCGTAGTACTTGAACAAGCGCCGGTTGAACAAGCAGCTGGCTGCAGCTGGCCGTCGACGTCGGTCGACATGTTCCCCACCCGATCCACTGGACCTGCTGCCTAGGACGACTGTGCAGGGCAAACATCGCTTCTCAGATATCGGGTTCGAGGAAGAAAGAGAGTGAGATCACCGATCAGCCAGCTTCTGATCTCGTATAGCTCTCGTTCCGCTTTCGTTTTGTTCAAACCGCCTTCGACCAACCCTCGACGGGGAGGGCGGGTTCCCGCTAGGCCTACTCTTGATTAGAATAATCAATACCCTGCGGCCCTGGCTCAGTAATACCCGAATTTTACCAGGCGATTGCTACACCAAATGGGTTGAACTCGTCGTGGTATTCCCTACGCCCAATCAACGACCAGAGCGCGCATATGGCTTTCTCTGGGCACGACGCTTCTCTCGATCGTGCTCTTCAAAAGCTTCATCCGTCCGATTCTTCTCGTGTGCTGTTGCTATCGCTGCCGCGGTCCAATGATTCCCAGCAATGCCCGGTGACTGCATACAACTCCTTTGTTTCAATGTGTGCCTTGCGCATTCGATCTGTGCGTCCAATCGCGCTCAGCAACATGCTGGTAGACGCTTCATTTTTTATTTGGTTTTTTGGACCCCGGAAGCAAAAATGACGGAAACCGCCTTAGGATCTTTGCGTCTTTACTGCGTTCTTGTTCGGAAGTCCGGAAACTCCGCTTGCTGTTCTCTTTTCATCTTGCTAACTCCACGCTAAATTTAGGTCATGGATAGTCTCCTCGTCACTGTATTGTTTATACCACGCGCTCAGAAGACAGTCATTATGAGTCTATGGTTTAACCTCTAACCTTTCTTTACGGTCTCCGAGTGCGAAAATTCAGGGTGGAGCGACTGGAGAAGTAACTGTCTCGATGGCCATCTCGAAGTCTGTTTCGCGCAATTCCCAGCGCGTCCCATGTCAAGAACGCGGTCCATTTTTGGCAGGTGAACAGCGTATTCTATCGCATAGTCTTAGACATATCGAGAAGCATAGGTCCTGCTGGATAATCCACTTATCGCGGTGCGATTCCGGTTATGACGTATGGTTGCGGCACATTCGACCTTTGCTTGAGCTGGGCTTCTCCCAGTCTTCTCGCTGCCCAAGGTTTGTGTTCTACACATCATCTTTCAAGGCAGTGTTCTCTCAAACCTGCTAATTTTTTGTTCATCCGGTCACTTCTGACAGACTGCTTGGCCTGTGCGACGCTTCATCAAAGAAATATGAGCCATCCGGCCTATGAAGAGTCATCAAATTCATGTATTACATAATGTAAACCTGCCGCGATCGATGCATCTGTGTCCTCAGTTTCGATTTCTTGACATTCAGCTTCTTGGCTCGCCGGACAGATGGACGGAATAATTACATCAAAAAATGGCCCAATACTCCCTTAATTGCACGTCGCCGCGAGCTCTGGAGCATCTGTAATGACCGTGGAGGTGCAGTTGCAATGCTGGAGGCGTTGTCCGATGGTTCGGCAACAGTCTGCTAGTCTTCTTGCCCGGGAGTTTGTGGTCGAGTACCGCGGGCTCCGACGCTCATTCGAACTCGTGCATGCATGCTGCTAGGTAAATGCACCGGAGAACGATGAAGCTCGGTAGAAAATTGCATTTATTGCTTGCATCCAACGCGCGGGGATGAGATGCAAACCAAATTGCGTCTCACTTACACCCCTCGTACGTTCGTTCACCAGACCACTAATCTGGAGTTTATCTCATTTGTTTCGACTGTTCAACTTTTTTTCCCTTCTGAATGTCCGTGAACTTTTATGCACGAATTTCTTGAGTAGACTGAGTGCTCTTCTGAGGCTCCAGTGAGACCAAATAAGCAACCAGCAGTGCAACAGCAGTGGCTACATTTGGGCTACATTTCAATCTTATTCAAACCTCGAATCATGAAATTAGTGAAAATTTGCTAGTCGTACCCTGAGATCCAAAAAAAGGCCAATGTAAATCCCACGACGATTTTCTACCCTACGGTGAATCGCCCAAGGTACATAATAATGGTAATTATCTCCGAAGTCCGCGGAGATCAAACTCCGGGATCAAACTCGGTTGATCAAGCTGACGACCTTTGAGGGTAACAACCGCAAAGGTTTCCGCGTGAGGTCGACGCGTCTGACCATCTCAAATGGACCGCGGGCTGATAGTTGCCGCCCAACTATCATCGTTATTTCCTTCTGCTCAGGCAACTTCCATTCCCGTTCAGACGACCCGCCACACCTCCTCCTTGCCCCCAGTACCTGACGCGTCCGATTCACCTCCAGAGCACGCCTCATATTCTGCGGTGCTTCATACGCCCAGCACAGGCACTATTCTGCTTCGTGTACTGCACGGTGGCCTCATTTTGGAGATCGTATCGCTTTCCACAGCCGTTCCCCCAGTGCGCTACGTCTTTCCAGCTCTAGTCCTACCCTCTCCTGCGATATTCCTATGGGAAACGGAGCTGCACATCATTGCAGTCACAAACACAGGCTCGCTTTACCGTCTGGTACTTCCAATAGACGGTGGCCTGGACTTGTGGCTGCATCAGACCGCCAATACATGGACTCGCGAATATCACATTAAGAATTTTTCTGGGACCATATACGGGCTCGTGCATGTTCAAGGGACACATTGCGTCGTCATAAGCCAATCAGGTGGTTCAATCTTGCGGTTGGAAACGGAGTATCTTGGGTCGAATGGCAGTGACGGTGAGCAACTTTTCAACTCCGACCCCAAAATATCTCTCAAGTATAGGTTTTAGATGAGTGGAACGAGCACATGTTCCAACACACCTCCTTCCTGTCATCTTTGACATCCTTCTTGCCTACCCTCACATCTACCCACTTGACTGGCCCCGAGATAATATCTATCGCCACTCACCAGTGGCCCACGGATGTTGGTCATATTTGGACTCTTTCGCGGGACAGGAATCTTCGTTTTTGGAAGGCGAAAATTGGCTGTGTTGCAACCAAGATGCTTTCATTGTTACCTGGCAGAGAATCGACCCCAGGACCAGGTGGCCCTACGGCGCCCCATATCTTGCTCGACGCGGAACACCAGACCTTGTTACGCGTGTTCTCTACTCCAGCCAACGAAGATCACATCTTTGTGCTGGCTTTCATTCCAACTCCCTCCTCCTCCACCTCTGGGGGAGCTTTCCAACTGTTTGGCACGGTTGCCGATCAGTTCTACGAAATCGGGACTATCGAATGCTCGAAAAACAGCACTCATTGCCACCTACAAGACTTCATGGTAATCGCTGATGTGTTATACACACTATGGGACCGCCAGGGCCAGTCCATGGTTGAACAAACAGTTCTAAATACTGCCGAATTCAACGAGGGCGACTTCCGCGCACTCCCATGGCAGAACTCGTCCTACGCTCCGGAACCAGAGCTGACACCGGCGTATCTAGAGGAGTTGCTTGTCTCCCCTGGTTCGCTGTCAGCCAAGTTTCTCGAGGCGATTTTGCGGCCTGGGATGTTCTCTGCTCTGACTCTTCGGACCGCAATAGAGCAGTATTCAGACGCATGCGCATCGCTTCCCGGCCCCCCTCCCGCTCAACTCACCACCACGTATGCCACAGTAGGAGAAAACATCGCCGCCGTTGTTGGGTGCACGGTCAATCTAAATCGCGATCCCCACACTGGCGCTTTACAGCACGCCAACTACTGGAGTGCTTTGAAGCGGGATTGGGAGGGCTTTATTGCTCGATGTCGCGAGCTGGAACGCAGCGCTCGTTGGCCACTGGTCCTTGGTGCTAAAGGCCAAGGCGATATAATCGTGGTCGAACGAGAACGCGTGGGGTCCCTGGTGACCGAAGACTTGCCTATCCGCGTCCACCGCAACCTGGAAGAGGATCGGCCGATTGAGCCATCGCATAGCATCTTCGGCATCCTATGGGGTTTGCAGTGTAAACTGGGCGCCGAGTTCATGTTGAGCTTGGAGAGTCGGATAATCGATATCATTCACCAGGAGAGCGCATTCTCCTTCGCCGACATCATCCAGGATCAGGTATTGCGGGTCAGATTTGGCGACACGTTGGACGACGGCGCAAGGAGTTGGATGGCCGGACGTCTGCAAAGCATATCCGACATCGATGCTTCTACCCGAATGGCCCTTGACGTCATCGGCGGCTTTGATTCTGATGTGAAAAGGGAGGAGGAGGAGGTGGAATTACTTCTCCCCCCTCAACACTCGGAGTGGTCGAGAGCGCTAACGGCAACGTACGTCAGTGCCACTGTCAGTGCTCGATACGATTTGTGTCTCTCTCTTGTGACCCTCCTTTTCTTTTTCGCTGACCAACTGGACGACTGGGACCCTGCCTTGCTAGCAGAGGTCTTCGCTGTGTTCCGAGGGATCGCAATACTGCGGTTCTTAACCCGACGGCCTGCTGGGGATCCCAGTGGTTCTAAACCTGCTACCGAGGACGTCGCAGCGGACGATGTTATTTCGCGGTTGCGCAATATGCAGGTATCTCGAAGTCTACGAGGGACCCATTTTCCCCCGACATATTCCCTTATCCATCGGCTTCTTGTCCAGCCCGCCGATGCCGTTGGTATCCCAGCCTCTGCTCATCACTTCCTCGACTCCACGGGTTTAATGCAGTCAATATCCCCTGCAAACGCCACCAAATACGAGGTCATATTCTGCGAGCGTTTGAGAGCCCTTGGCTACTACGAGAGTGCCAGGGAAATCATTTCCTGCCTTCCCCGAACAGCTGGTGTCACTTACGTTCATGCACGGCTGTGGCTGAACATAGGTCGCGCTGATGACGCTGCGTATCTAATGGAAAAGCTAGCCGGTGCGTTCGGTGAGCCCTTCAGTTGTTGCCGCACTGGGTGATTTCAACATTGCCCCAGGTCTTGATAATGCACTCACCTCCGAGGATCACGAAGCTTTGTCGTTCGTCCTTCCTGCTAGTGACCCCTTTGACTCAGCGTTCTTTTTCTATCTGCACGCTTCGAGGCTCTTCAAAATAGCCTCACTTGTTCAGTACGAGGTGCAATTCGCACAGCTGGCGCTCTCTGTTGCCCCTCCTGAAGCGGACACTTCGTCACTCTGGATCACCATCATCAAAGGATACACGGATCTGAGCTTATTTGACGACGCGTACTCTTCTTTAATTGCCACTCCTTATGAGAAACAGTCAGTGCTCGCCGTCTTTTTTTTCAGTTATATGGCATGCGTTACTTACCCTTCTGTAGAAAGCGGGATTGTATAGCGCAGCTGGTGTATCGCATGTGCGAAGACAACGCTGTCGAAAAGCTCGTGTCGTTCAATTTCCCGGGTTTCGCCGATGAAGTGGAGGACTCGCTTGCATTCAAGGCTCGAAATGTGGATCCCCGCATCCATCCGAGTTATTCTCGCATTCTATACTCTTGGTACACGTTCAGAGGGGATCACCGCAATGGTATTTATATTTCTTGATCATGATGGGTTTAACTCAAAGAACCATTCAGCCGCCCTTGTGATGTACCAGCGGGCACGGAAACTACAGGACCTCATTACATTCGACCTCTCGTTGTCGACGACCTTGTCGGGGCAGCAGAAAGAGGCTTATATGGTCGCGATCAATTCATTGTCGTTGGTCGATCGAAGAAACACCTGGTTTCTTTTGCCCGTGCTGGTTGCAGACCATGCCCGCGAGGTTGGTCGACCGATCCCTTTTCTTCTCCGAACGGTCTCATTTCCGCACAGCAGCCTCACAAACGACGAAAGCTGATCAAGTATATCCCGGAATCGAGATTCACGCCAGGAACCCCCGATACTGAGGTCGTGACCTTATCCGAGATACAATACGAACATGCACTGCTATCTGCCCAAATTGATATAGCCCAAAGGGAACCTGCGTTGTCATCTTTCGGAGGCAGAACTTTCCAAGTTACTGAATTTAAACTTATTCCTGACGCCCCCGATAGATCTTCCGCCCCAGTCGATAGTATTACGACTCGCCCAGTCGAACAGATTTAGCCTCGCAATGGCCACTGCGAGCAGTCTCAAGGTCGACATGACGGACTTGTTTGCGCATCTAACCACCCAGTGCCTGCGACTGTCGCGAAATCCCGATTCGGTCATGTACGTTCTGATCTAGTCCGCTCCACCCGCTATACTCATTTGCGTTTTAGCCAAGAGGATAATTCCGACTGGCTTCTTACTGACAAGGTCTCATCGTGGCCCGGAAGTCCTGCCGACCGCGGTTGGAGATATCTACGACAATCTCTGGAGAGACATGATGGGCCTGACACAGACTACAAATACACCAAAATAACCTTGGAGACGATTCTGAGTTTACAAAGAACATCACCGCCACCTCCCTGGTTAATACACTCGTTGGAGGTTCGGTTCGCCTACCTCGGCAACGAAATACTGATATCACCCAGGAACACCATCACGAATATTTGATTCGGGTGACCTTGCGCTACGAAAATTTCGAGCAGGCACTATCCCATACCCTTTCGTTAATCCGAAAGGTAACGCCGTTTCTCTATTGGGGTATTGCGATTAACGTTTTGTGCGCAGGCGGACACACGGCTGTCGCGGGATCCGGCCAAGCATGCCGCTTCCACATGGCTACCATATACCTTGATCGACCAGGTACTGGCTGCTGCCTCGGCACAGGACTCGCCACCTGCTGCCCTCTCGCAGCTGCGATCTGAGATATCGAACCGCCCTAAGCGAATGCAGAAGCTCAGTAATTTTACCAGGTGACCGATGTATTTTGTACAGATGCGGAGCCCAAAGAAATATGGGATATTCAGCACAGTAAATGTATACAGCTACAGGGCCGAGGGACCTAGACACAACAAGACAGCAAAGGGAGAGCGGGGTATTAACCACAGCGGAGACGAGATATAGTACACTAATCCTGCGAAAGAAGATACATCCAAAGATATAAGATGACCGAAACGGTAGGAAAGAACAGAACTGTTATGGGCCGTGCATATGCCGACTAGAGTTGGCGGCAGCCTGTTCCGGGCGAAGAACATCCAAAAACTGTGTCCATTCTCCGTGTCCGAAACCGATTGCCGCGCCCCAGACGGCCTCCTCGTCGACGGGGTGGGGGTATTGCGTGTATGCGCGCTCGCCACCGTACGGTTGTTGAGGGGGCGGGAGATTGTACGGGGAGTTGTATCCACTCGGCGACGACGACGATGGCATATTTGGGATCGAGTGTGGGTGCATGACAGTCGGTGATATCGGGCCCTGCGGCGAGCGCATGTCGGGTGAGTGCGTGCTCTGCGTGTAGATCGCGGGCGGCGCAGGTGCGCCGGTGCGCAGGGAGGAGAGGTTCTGGTTATGATGCATTCCCTCCGAGTACGACGGGAGCGGGTGCATCCTGCTGTTCATCGGTGGGCTGACCGAGTTGGAGTTTGACGGCGAGCTCGCCGCGCCGCGCGCGGAGGGCGATTCGCCCAGGCGCCGCGGGTCGTGGGAGTCGTGATACGGGAACGCGAGCTTGCGTACGACACCGAGGATCTTTGCCTTCTCCTTCTCGCGCGTCTCCGGGTCCGATCGCGGGAAGTCGGCCGCGTAGAGCGGCGCGAGCGACTGTAGGATGTCGTACCCTTTGTCCGCGACGGCGACGCCGCGCGACTGCTCAAGCGTTTGCAACGCCTTGCGAATGCTAGAGCGGAAGAGGCTCGCGCCCGGCTGCTCCGGGTTCGCAATGAGCTGGAACGAGAAAAACATCGCCGCCGAAAAGCAGTGGAATGGGCCCCAGTTCATGTGTCCCGGCACCGAGAGCACCGAGTTGCCCAGGACGTCCGGACGCGACTGGCCCGTCATCGTGATCAACTTGTCCGCCGCGTTGACGGCGATCTCGAGACTCTGCGCGGACTTTGACGGCAGCTCGCCGCCCGCCATCTTGTTTGCGTTTGCACTCGCGTACGGACGATGCAGCGTGAAGCGGATGTGGTAGTAAGACGTGCGGATAATGACGCTCTGCACGCCGAGACGTCGGATAGCCGGGTTTGTAGACGCCAGGTTACGTGCGAGCCGGTACTCATCGAGATCGAGCTCAGGAGGGAGGTTGTCCATCCATTGCGTCAGCGCGCGATCGTTCGCCAGGACGCTGTCGTAAGGAACCGGGCGAACAGATACCGCGTCGTCCATTATGTCCCCGAGGATAAAAGCCAGCCGGAACAGCGCGATATTGGGCAGGTAGAGGCGCCCCGTTTTGTCTGCTCCTGGGTCGCAGTACGACGGAAGCTGCGTGTCAAAATGATGCGAGGAAATTGTTATCGGACGGCCAAACATGAACGCTTGCCAGCTAAATAAAAAAGATAAGATTAATTACGGCGCATCGAAGGCGAGAAGATCCACTGACCGTTCTAGAAGGACAATATGCCACCATGCCCATCTCCGGCGCTCAGCGACATCCCGGTGCATTTTCCACTTGCCGGGATCGCGATGAAGGCCCATTGCCGTGCCGATCGTTACTATCTCACCCTTTGCATGCCATATTTCTTCGCTGTCCCGTTTTGAGGTTGTGAAATAATGGCAGCGAATCAAGAGCAGCTCGATGAGATCCAAGCTGTACGTTTTCGTGTCCGCCTGGCGGCGGTGAAGCGCCGTGGTCGACACGTCAAAGTATTTGAGCCCCAGCTCCTCGTGGGTCTCGGGGTACCCCTCGAGCAGCCTGTGTTGCGCGGGGAGGTAGTATGTGGCGTTGGCCATGATCGCGCACGCGGTGGCGAGAATAGTGCGGTCCGGGGAGGAGCCGTTTTTGTACCGCTCCCAGTGGTGCAGGAAACTCACTTGGTTGACGTGGCGATAAATCCAGTTGCAATACTCGAAGTAGAACGAGATGAGGCCGTCGATGATGTCGACGGAAGGTAGGACGGCGAGCAAGTCGCGGTCGTACTCGTGGTTCATACCAGTGGTCAGGTCATCACTGTTGCGGTCCTGGCTCGTCTGGCGGCTGTCCGAGTCCTCCGAGCCTCGCGAGTCGGGGTGGGACTGGACGCGAGTGAGGACACGAACAGGGGAATAAGAAATACGAGGCCTACCAGTAAAAGATGGGTTGCAGCGCTTGTGGCTCCAGCATAAAGCCCGCCCTGGCCCTGGCTACCCAGCATGCCGGGAGCCGTTGGTGGGTGCAGTTTCTCGGAGATGTCAAGATCCACCGCCTCCTTCTTCGGTATGACGGCGGAGACTTCGCTTCCACGACGAGCGGCGGGGTTGTATGAACGCTGTTGAGTCGGGAAAACATAGGCCTCAAGGAGGGAGATGGAGTGCCGCAGACGAGCAATTTCTTGGGCCGGATCGATACGCCTAGAATTGCGAATTGGACTTTTTTGAAATAATATTCAGGTTGCCGGACCCACTGATGATCATCTCCGCGGACACCATAATCACCTCCTTCGTGTCCTCGGGAATCCTGGTAGCACATAGCAGCAGTCCCTAGTAGGTATTGGCATCGCTCCTTCTCGAGAACCAAGATGGGACTCACCGCGCAACACGCACGACGAGCACGGCCGGTTTCTGGACACGACGAGTGAGGGGAATGGGGCAGCATGACGCGCAAATCGTTACCTGTCGCACTTGAGCTTGCTGTTTCTGCATGGCTCGCAGTTGATTGCCTTGCGCGCGCGCTTCGTCGGGCGAGGCCCGTCCCCGTTCTGTTCGGCGGACGACCCTCCAGGCGCCGGGGATGTTCGTCCTCGGATGGTTCCAGCACTGGATGTTTTTGGAGGCTTGGGCCGCGGACCTGCTGGAGAAGTGGTAGATGCTGACGGGGAACTCTCTTCAGGCATGATGGTGGCCGCTGTTTTTAGGTCAGAAAGGAAGTGGTGGAGGACGAGGAGACCCACGGAGAGCAGGGGAGGTGAATGCGGGGGAACTAGGTTGGGCGAACGACCGCAAATCCAGAAAGAACTCTAGCTAGTAATATATTTGCACCTGTACACGATTTTTACGCGGAAGCAGGGGGCCAGCCGACGGAACGGTCCCCGGGGGCAAGTCCAACTTGCCGCTGGGTTTAAATTCCAATCAATTCCCTGATCCGTCCATTCAGTCGTCCGGCACACCAGGAACGATTTAATCCACCGCCCGAAATTATTCCTTCTGTCACTTATGCCTCGACATCTCTTCCTCGAAGCCACCACAAATTTTCCTGTCAAAAAAAGAAACGCGAGTCCACTAGGTCCGCAGTCAGGCGAGCATGTCGCCCCCGGCTTGGCCCCGTACACACACCTGTACGGAAACAATCCTCAAGGCTCAAGCTTTCGTGTCATCTTCGCCCAGAGTTTGAACACTGCTCAGCCAGCTTACGCTCAGGGGCAAAAGGAGCCAAGAGGGCGTTAGGCTCGCGTGCGGCCCAAGCGAAGAGGCCAGGCTCGAGCATGTCTGACAACCACGGCATAACATACGCATGCTGGGGACCTTGGCCGACCAATACACGCCCTGTGCGTACCACCCATATTGTCCGTTGTTCCAATAACAGACACCCCTCGCAACCCCGCCGGAAAACAAGCTTTGCGTGCGTGCTCACCATAACCGCCAGGAAATAGATGCGCAGGGCCATCACCGATTCGACGGGGCGGCGTCAATGCCCAATTGAGATAGGTTTTGGACAAGAGGGCCGTACGTCTTTGGGGACGCGCCTGACACGTTACCGCTGCAACCAAATAGTAAGTACGCCAGTGTGTAATATTAATAGAAAAAATGGAATTAACTACCCGTGAACAGCGCGGAAGCTGCGAAGACGAACTATAACATCGCCGATTTAGCTTTGGTGGTCTTTGGGCTCGGGTCAAGGTGGGCAGGGCAACGTCCATTTAAATTCCTGAAGTATTCCCAGCGGGTTGGATAAAAATCATTTGTTCGGTGTCGATTATTGTCAGAGGCCGCCGGAAGTGACGCTGTGTTCATCAATCCGCACCGTAATGGCTCATGGGACAATTCAAATCCCAGACTTGCTGGTGGCTTAAATGAATTATGTAGTGCGTTCTGGCACATGGATGAAAAAAAGGTTCCGCTTAGAAATGACGCCCACGATCCGAGCGTATGGCCAATGACGCAACCAAGTCCTCCCACGGTGGCCATGCGCGCGAGAGACTGGCGTACAAAGGCAGAGTTCGCTCCAGCAAAGAAGAAAGCTATACCTAGCTTAGACAGATTCAAATGAGCCTGGGCATCAGAGCAGGAGCGGCACATACGGGAATCCTTTGCATGCGAATTCATCTCCGAAAAGCAGGGAGTGGGCCGGACGGAGCTCAACAGCAAGGCGCCAGCTGAGGTACGGGGCCCATGTTGGTCCCGAATAACCATGCAGCGAGGCCGACACAGGCATGCATCGAGGGCGCTCCGGGAGATAGATAACTTCGAAACGCGATCCGTACGGGATACTGAACGGAGCAGACATTGTCGCAGAGGGCTAGCGCGAGCTCAAAGAAAATCGTGCAAAAAGTGTACTGATGGAAGCGTTGGAGTCGGTTCCCCGCTCGAAACCAAGTCTTGGACGACAGAACGCGTCTAAATGTCGCCAAGTAGTTTACCCGGCCTACCCGGCGCGTCGACGCGTAAGGCAAACACTGAAAGGGGTACTGGCACGTGTCCTTCAAGTTCTCGAAGATTCCTCGAATCTTGTATTTTAACGCGTTGACCGGCAATTGACGTTGAGCGAGTCTACTAACATGTCGGTATGTGTTCTAATTCTTTCTGATGTTTTGTTTCCCAATTTACGTTGGGGCAGGCCACTGAATTGAAGGACCTCGGCAACAAAGCGTTTGCGGCAAAAGACTACGACAAGGCGATCGACCTCTTCACCCAGGCGATTGCCGTGGATTCTTCCAACCATGTTTTATATTCTAACAGAAGTGCCGCTCATGCAGGCAAGAAGCAGTGGGCCGAGGCACTGACGGACGCTGAGCAGGTATGTACAATTCCCGTTCGTATGTTCGAGCAGTTCGATTTACCGATATCTAGTGCGTTGTGGTGAACCCTTCATGGTCCAAAGGCTACGCACGCAAGGGGGCTGCGCTGCACGGTGCCCGACGCTACGAGGAGGCTGTCACCGCGTACGAGGAGGGTCTGAAGCTCGAGGACAGCCCGGCTCTGCGGAAAGGCCTCAAAGAGGTGCAGGATGCTAAAGGTACGCCGGCCATGATCCTGCGTAGTTGATGACTGATTTCGTTTCAGCCATGGAGTCGGACAACCAGGAGCTCGGTGGGTTCGCGAAGATGTTCTCCGACCCAAATCTGTTTGGCAAGCTCGCCGCGAACCCGAGGTGCCAAAAGCACCTCGCGGATCCCGCATTCGTGCAGAAGGTATGATCCAAATCTCTCTACTCCGTGTAACGCCTAACTGTTTTTTAATCGTAGTTGAACATGATCCAAAAAAACCCTGTGCTGGCCGACTCGTATGTGACCCAATTCCCCCTGTTCTTTCAATCTGCTGACGCGCCTGCAGCGCGATGCAGGATCCCCGTATGATCGACGTCATCGGCGCGCTCATGGGTATCGATATGCAGGGGTTCAGCCGGCCAGAAGGGTCGGAGGAGATGCCGCCCGGCATGTCCACTTCTCCGCCCCCTGCCGCACAGTCCACACCCCCGCCCGCCGCCTCATCCTCCAAGCCGCCCCCGGAGCCCACACCTCCGCCGCCCGCTGAGGACGTCGAGATGGAGGATGATGAGGAGGCTCAAGCGAAAAAAGAGGCCGAAGCCGCGAAAAAGCTCGGCAGCGAGGCCTACAAGAAGCGCGAGTTTGAGGAGGCCGCGAAGCAGTTCTCGAAAGCGTGGGATCTGTGGCCCAAGGATATAACATTCTTAACGAACTTGGGAGGTATGCGCTTTTTCTAATCGTCCTCGACCATAGAAAA
This sequence comes from Mycena maculata, assembly GCA_029448575.1. Classification (NCBI taxonomy): domain Eukaryota; kingdom Fungi; phylum Basidiomycota; class Agaricomycetes; order Agaricales; family Mycenaceae; genus Mycena; species Mycena maculata. The sequence continues at coordinate 329,084 of JARJLG010000042.1, read as the reverse complement.
TTAAACTTTCTTCTGCAGCGGTGTATTTCGAGCAGGGTGAATACGACAAGTCCATCGAGACCTGCGAGAAGGCTGCCGAGGAGGCCCGCTCCCTGCGGGCAGACTACAAGCTCGTCGCAAAGGCGTACGGTCGTGTCGGTTCTGCATACCAGAAGAAAGGCGACTTCGTGTCCGCGATCAAGTACTTCAACAAATCGCTCTCGGAGCACCGCACGCCCGACATTCTGAACAAGCTGCGCGACATCGAACGTGTCAAGGCGGACGCGGACAAGCAAGCTTACATTGACCCGGAGAAGAGCGCGACCGCGCGCGAGGAGGGGAACGTGCAATTCAAGGCGGGCGACTTTGTCGGCGCGGTGAAACTCTACACGGAGAGCATTAAGCGCGACCCGAGCGACGCACGCGGATACAATAACCGCGCGGCGGCGTACATGAAGCTCGCGGCCTTTCCCGAGGCGCTCAAGGACGCCAACGAGGCGATCAAGACCGACCCCGCGTTCAGTAGGTCGTGCGGCGTGCGGCGTGATGCGCTTGGCTGATTACCTCTTTTTTTTTCTTTTCTAGCAAAGGCGTACATCCGTAAATCCACCATCCTGTTCGCAATGCGGGACTACACAAAGGCGATCGAGGCGGCGCAGGAGGCGACAGACCACGACCCAGAACACAAGCACACGCGGGAGATCAGGGAGCAGGAGATGAAGTGCCAACAGGCGCTTTTCAGCCAGCGGGGGACGGAGACGCAGGAGGAGACGCTTGAGCGGGCGATGCGGGATCCCGAAGTCGCGGTATGTTTTTATTCTTCCTAATCTTCCTTGGATGGTTCCAATGATCGTTGATCTCTGCACAGGGCATCATGAACGACCCCGTAATGCAGCAGATCCTGCAGCAGGCTCAGGGCAACCCTGGAGCGCTGCAGGACCACATGAAGAATCCTGTCGTGCGGGCAAAGATCCAGAAGTTGGTGAACGCTGGGATCATCAGGACGGGATGAGCGTGTATTGCCTGGCCTGTTCTTGTATCTTTACCCTATCGTCGACCATTACATCTAAGAACCAAACACATTATTCAGTGCTCTGCCCCGCGCCTGCGTTCAACGGCATTTCCTTTTCCAGAACGCAAGAAAGCGCTTTGACCGGCGTAAACAAAGGTAAACATCCGAAAGAAGCCGACAGACTGGGGAAGACATAAATTACCATCTCCACTCGACGTCGCCCGTTGCTCTGCCCCTTACGCCCTTGTACGGCTTGTACACTTCACCGGTAACCTTGAGCTGATCGACCTTCAACGAAGAAAAAGTGTAGGACGAGATCGCGAATCGCACTTGCAGCGCATGTGCTGCGCGCGCTCCTGAACTTCTGGGAGCGAGAGTTCAATCGGAACATACTCGTGCCAAAGAAAACTACGAACGACGAAGTGAACGATCCCCACAGCAACCAGACGCTGGAGGGCGGCACGACTGGTATTTCCCAACGCACGACCTGAGTAGAGGTGATCAGGGAAGGAAAGGATCGTAACAGGAACCGGGGAACGTACCATTTTCTTAGCATCGAAGGCCCACGAGCCGCTGGCCGAGCCGGACGAAACGGTCTCAGGGATCCCTCTCCGCCCTACGTTCCCGCCCCCGACCCCCCGATTAGCAACGCATTTGACTCCCCCGGCACCTTCACCGAGGTACATCTCGGCGACGAGAGACTCTAACGCGTGCGACGGCATCCGCGACGTCAGTTCGAACTCGAAGGTGCCTTTGAAATGTCAGATGCGCCGTGGACGGATATGAACATGGAGATGCCTACCGCCGGATTCCGTCAGTTCGACGGTCGGTTTGAGGAGGAAGGGAATGGGGACGTTCTCCCTGGCGGAGAGGGCTGTGGGCGTCGCGCCCACGGATAAGAAGCGCGCCGATGTCGCAGAAGCGCTCGGAGTGAAGCGATACTCGGTTAGAGTGAAATGGCCGTCCGGTGGAACGAACGAAAGGGCGCTGTCTCGTTTCCAGCGTTGTAATCTGGTGCAAATATAGCGAGGCGTCGAAGAAAGGGGCTAGTGCTTACCGAACACACGGATGGAACGCACAGTCCGTGATAACATGCGGGTTCGTGAACGTTAAGAGACAATCCGGGGTGCCTTGAGGATACAATGTGAATATCGAAACAAAGCGCGAATGAGGCAAGTTACCCGATAGTTTTGCATTTGTCTCAATTTTCCCCCAAACACTACTCGTAAGCGTCGTTCCGTGCCTGCAGATTTATTTATCAGCGTCGCCTCAACGAGGCTCGTTCCAATCGGACGGACTTGTTTACGATGGCCTTTAGTTCCTCGACCATGTCGAAGTAGACCTCGTTGCTATTGTATCTTAAACCCGCCTTTCTCCACGGAATTGGGGATGAGAAGGGTCCGCCTGCGGCACCGAGGCCCGAGCCGGAATTGATGGTGGAATTGATGTTTGCGCCCGCGACGCTGAGTAGTTTGGAGAGGAGAGAAGGAGGAAGGACGATGTCCCGAAGCGCATTCGGTGAAGTAGTCAGCGGGTGGCCACCGGAGTCCAGCGTCTCTTCCAACAGCTAGACCAAAGCATAAGATGATAGCTCTAGAACACAATATGCCCACCTGATACACGACATCGAAATTGTCCTTGAGCGTGGCAGCCGAAACGATGCCAAAGTATTCTCGGAGGATGTCGATGAAAGTCTGGAGGAAAGCGAACGCGAAGAGCGGATCAACTGGAGTTGCTCAGAGCCAGCGGATGGACACGACAAGAGTGGACTGACCATCGCCGCTCACAGGACACAGAATGTGTATATCCCCGCACTCGACGTGACAGCACGCGCTCGGCAAGTCGGCCACATTATATGGGGGCACGTAGATAACTGGATCTATATCTCCCAGACGACGCGACTTGGGGATTTGGTTATTGAAAGCGTCGATGTGAAGAAGAGGATAGGCCGGAGATGTTGAGCGGAAACCGGACTGGATAATTGGACGTCTTCAGGGCGTCAAAGGGGTGTGGATTGACGAGGACTAGGACTGACCCAGTATTGTCCACAATGATTAGTCCGTCGATGGCCATGAACGCGAGAATCACACTGGCGGTGCAGATGCAATCAAAACGTCCTTGCTTTCAAGTTCTACCTCGACGCGTCTGATATCGTGGGCTCCTTCTGAAAAAAAAAAACCAATAAATTCACCGAAGCAGTGGAACGTGCCGGATGACAGATTCGTACAATGGAAGCAGTCAGCCACTTGTTAAATAACAGAAAATCAGCTCCTGTGTCTCCTCAGTTCACTCTTGCCTCCGATTCTCATCTCCCTCTGCTCTACCCTCTTTATAAAACCTCTCTTTATCTGCTACCGTAACTGTCATCGTAACGTTCACCAGCAACTTACGCCGTCTTCCTTCTCTGTCCCATCAGTCGACGTCTGCCTCGGCAACAGCCAAGTCGCGCCCCCCAAGTTCAAAGTTACAGTTCCGTCTGTTTTCTAAGAAGGTATGCATATCGCCATTGCTGCTCTCACCTTAGTCTTATGGTTACCACGCCATCATGGTAGGCGGTCCACCTTGTTACATAATCACCGGATTGGGAAGTCACGTGTATTCTCATTGGACGCGACTTCACGACAATGCAGAGGACAATACCGCGCGTTAAACAGCTTTTTTCGCATAGGATATACAGCTCAATGTTTATGGGATCAATCTTTGGGGTAAACAGGGTCGATGAAGGACCTCGCAACTTTTAGGGGCTTTCATTACCCAATTCGGTCGAATGGAGAACCTGACCTCGGAGTCGTTCGGGGGAAGCAAAGTCTGCGAGTTCAAATTTTTTTAGCATGGTCAAGCCTGATACATCGGCTTCTATGGCCCAAATTCGCGTGGAATAACGCAGAGACGCGTAAAATAAATGAGTGTTTGGTTGTGCATCTCCCATCATTACATAATAAGATGGACCGCCGCTAATCAGACCGCGGTAACTAACAGACTGTAATGGGCGAGGGACGAGCTGGTATCATTACAGTGTCTGTCTAGAGAGACTACTCTCACCTACTTAGTTGCTGACAATTCGCTCTAGTCTTCGTCTGCCTCGGCTCCTCACACGGTCCCTCGTACTGCTAGTCTTCACCAATTCGACGTCCTTCACCGGATCGGTCAGGGCGGCACCTCCTCCGTGTATCTCGTTCGCCAACAAGAACGGCAACGTCTCTAATAAATGGACCAAAATAAAGACAAAACTCTGGCGCACCTCAACTGCTGGACGCCTTTGATCGCAACGACCCGGATCGTCTCGGCCGATGCGAAAAAGTCGAATGCTCATCTATGCCGACTTGAAGTTGGAAGTTGATTCGGCACCAAAACTACGACTTGGAATAAACGATAATAACCCGTCATAGCTCAATGGGTGACTTCCCGTAAGGTAAATGTATTCCAAATTTCCAACAGAATTCCTGAGCTTGTTTGAGGGTGCCGTTGATGTCATCAATACGACAGATATTCGCGTCGTTCGTGTCTTTTTCATTCAGGAAACACAAATTCTGGACAGGGGTAGCTACCCCCCCTCCAGAAATTTAATCTATTGGGGTCATTCAGGATAAAATTGGTTCATTTGTGGGTGATCCAATTGATGGGGTCGCCCCGAAATATTCTGTAGGGATAAATCTACCTAGGTATCTTACAGGAAGTTTGACTGAGACGAGAATATGATTCATGGCGCCAACGGCAGAAATGGGTGAACTTTTGGGAAGACTGGGACGGCGATGGCCCGGGTAATCACACAACAACACAGATCCTAGGCTCGTTTCAGCCTCTCTAGTCTACCGGCCTACATATACCTACCGGGCGTGAAATCTGAAGATAGTCGTTCAGATCACGTAAGTACTACATATACTAGGTACAGAGGGAAGAGTGCAATGGTCCAACTGATGGACTGTCAGGAGTAGCGCTGCTTCTTCATCTGGCGCTGAGTTTGCGCCACCTACTAATACTGACTAATAGAATCCTTCCGTATTCCCGCCGCTTCCGGGCAGCTGCCTCGCGCGTCGAAGCTCCCGGCCTCGACGTTGATGCGTCGCCGGAGCTTGTTGATGGCGCATCAGCAATGCCGTGATTAGGGCGCGAGGTTCGGGCGGGAGGGCGCGGCCCAAGCGAGCAGGGCGCCCAGGGCGCGCCGCTCGGCGCGAGCAGGGCGCGAGGGGAGGCACGAGGGCGCGGGCAGGAGGCGCGCCGCTCAGCGAGCAGGAGGGAGCGGGCGCTGGGCAGGGCGCTGGGCGCTGCTGGCGGCTTTCGCGAGGACGGGGCACCGGCAGGGAGCGTGTTGCGAACGGGCTGCTGACGGCGGGGGCGGGCAAGAGCGGCGAGCGGCGGTGGGAGAATGAGGGCAGGCGTGGGAGTATGATGCCGGTGATATGATGACTGCCGAGTTCGGCTTGGATGCCGGGCTTGATGCAAGGCGGTCCAGTGCCGGTGGCGTGTACCGTTGACGCGCCTTTGATGCACGCTTGTCAGGCGAGACCCGCCGGCCCGCCCCACGTCCCGCGCGTGCCGTGTTCTCTTAATAATGTTCTTGGAAATCTTTACATATTCGAAGGAAATTCTTACATATTCGAAGCCCGACCTTCCCTGTCACCTGTCAAACGGCCCATGGCAGTTGGACCATTGCACTATGGACTCCTAGGTACAGGCGAACGCATGTCGCCTCGGAGTTTGAAACTGAAACGCCTTGGCAACCGCTAAACGATCACTCCATCAACTATCGCCCAAAGACCTCGAAAAGAAATACTCGGAGCTCCTTCATTGCCTGCGGTAAAATCCACAAAAAATCTGAGCACCTCTTATTGATGAAAATTCGTATCTGCAAAAAGAATGGCCTCATTGGGTGCTTTGAAAGGTGCGTAGGACATGTGATCATAATTTTCCAACTCCGAGGCGACTCATACTAATAAACTGTATGTACTCGTCTACACAGATCCTTCCACTCGAAGTCTCGGACATCGCTGCCTTTTCTTGATTCTTTTGAGCTTGAGATGTTTGGATCAGTAATTTCTCAGATGCGACCACGACTGTATCAGATCTTCTATTCGCTGTCCCAGTCAGTCATCACCGTGGTGCCAAATCGGTGCGTCTCGGAAAGCGGGTTGAAATCAAAGCAAATGAAAGGTATATATAGGATCTGCACTAGGCCCAACAAGATTATAATACGACAATACCAGATATCTTCCCGGATTCCACAGCTTCATGCTGCAGACAGCTTTGCAACCTCCTCCTCGATGTGGAAGTGCATCTTGTAGCCGTTCATCTCGTTGACTGCAATGCAATTAGTCACTGGACTCCTTCAGAGAAAGCGTCTACGCACTGGTCAGCTTCCCCTCCGCGGCCGCAAGCTCAGCGTCGGGGGCTGTCATACTGGTGAAACCGATACGCTCGTTCAGATTTTCCGTGGCTTTGACGGACGCTGACTGGACTCTCGTTGCACGGGGTTTCCGGATGGTCTCGTACAATTCCAGTCCCCTTTTCACGTCGCCAGTGAAGTCGTACTTGTCGGAGAAAATGATGCCGAGGGCAGCAGCGTCCTCGATCGCCTGGCATGCACCCTGCGACTGATGTGGCATCATGGGGTGGGCGGCGTCGCCCAGGATGCAAGCCTTCCCGTTGACCCAGTGCTAAAGAAAAGATAAGTCCCATCCGACGAGCATCGGAAAACATGGCGCACGTCGTACGGCTGGTGGACATAGAGACGCCACGGCATACGTTCAATGGAATTTTTCAGCAAGTCAACGCAATCCGGGTCAAGTGCGTCATATCGGCCCTGCAGGATATCGGCGACAGGCACCTCCTTGAAGGTAAAACCTGGATATCTATATTCAGCAACGCGATAGGGAGCGAGAACATGGGCGATTTTACCTTCCTCGTGATGCGAGGTGAGCTCAGTGGGCATAAAACCTAAGCAATAATCAGATATCCGCCAGATGCGACAAGAGAGGATTCTGCCAACAGTAGAATGACACAACCTCGCCCCCGGAACACGGCGACATGACGATTTTGTAATATTTGGAGCGTCCATTCTTGCCTGGAACTCCTCCCCAGTATTGACTGCAGGTGGATTAGTGTCCGAACCAAGACGAACATCACGACTCACATTGCAGGTGCGTAGGAATAATCCACGAGGCCGAGCTTTTTGACGTCCTCCGTTAGCACGTTGCAACGGTAGCAGGTTTGAGGTGATGATTTCATGTCCGGAATAATGCCAATTTGGCCACGGACAGCAGACTGCATAGAATTAAGTGTGCGTTCAACTGTTTTTTTATCGAAATTCACGCACTCTGATACCGTCGGCGCCCACGATAAGGTCTGCTGTTATCGTGACCCCATTCTTGAAGGTTACGGTCCCCGCTTCGGGATCGACACTTTCGCAGCTTCAGGGATGTCAGCCCCCGTACACGGTAACCGGTAAACTGCACATACATGTGGTCGATCAAGACTTTGCAAGGAGTGCCCTTGCCTTCTGTCGCGGTGGCGGTCTTCAGGAGCGTGGCGTGCATGTCTTGGCGATGGAACATGTTGTAGACGTTGCCCCACTCCTCCTCGTACTTTTCGAGCTTGTAATCGTTCAGAACTTTGCCGGTTTCCCATTCACGCATGACAAGATTCATCTAGAGCTCGATCAATTCACTGGTACAGAAGACAGTCGGGGACGCACCAAGATGATGGGCTTCATATCAGGGATGTCCACTTCCCACTCGCGCAACCATTGTGTACCATTCGCGGCACACGAAATCGAGGCGCCGACCTCGACGTTGAAGTCGCGACGCTCGTAAATATCAACTGGACAAATGTGAATTGACGCGCAAGGTGAAAATTCGAAAACCAACCCAAGTGTCCGGCGCGTCTGAGAGCGACCGCAGCCGACAATCCTCCAAGACCTCCGCCAACGACCGCGACCTTGAGTTGCTTGAAGGTGGAGGACATGTTAAAATGTTCAATGTTGCGTTCGATGCGAGCGAATGAAGAGATAGCAGGTAAGACCCGGTGGTGAGGTGCATATCGCCCAGGGTCTATATGTGCTCTGCGTTATCAAAATCTGTTCCCTCGGCCACGGCGCGCCCGCGGCCGTCCACCTCCGAAAAGGGAATCTAAATCGGTACGGATCGGCTCGGCCGCCAAAACGGGCAATTGCAATTAGCGTCCGCGCGCCCCTGTCTCCTTTCCTGTTGGAATCCTTTGAACTGAACTATCATGTCGCCTCCGTCATTCTACGATCCTAACTCTCCGGACGAGCAGCCCGTGGCTCTCCCTTCTGCCCCTTTGGTCACTGTCGCCGACGGCCTTGTCCTGCAGCCGCCTCTCACGCGTCGCGGTACGGGCCCCGGCTTGATCGCGTTTCTCCCTCCCGATAGTTCTCTGAATCTATCCGGCAAGTCTGGGGAGGACAAACCGTTAGATCCGATACCCATTCAGAAGTGGGCGGAAGAAGGTTTTGCTGTTGTCGGAGTATACCCAGCCTTTGCTAGACTTTTTCGTAAATCTCTGACAAGTCGTAGATCACAACTGGGCACGGATCTGCTCAAGATACTCTGAAGACGGCCGTAGATGCTTTGCTCGATCTCAAGGAGCTCGATACTCGCGACAAGTTTGCGGTTGCCGGTAAATACTTGTCTGTCTTTCCTCTGAACCATCCTCGACTTTCTTTCATAGTTTACGACCAAACCGTCCTTTCAGAGGTTGTCTCTGCACTTCCGCAAGATCCTCGCCTCGTCTGTCTCGCTGTTTATGGCTATGCTCTGTCTGCCCCGGCTCCTGTGCCTACTCTCATTTTCTTGCCATCCGGATCTGCGGATGTACCCTCTGCTCCGAGCCTCACCGTGTTCAAAGTCGACTCTTCCTCGCCGTCGTTCGTTCTTCCCCAAACGGTTGACTTCCACACTGGTGCGGCGTCTATCTCCCACAGTAAAGCCGCTGTACACTTTAGGAAGTATCTTGATGGCCCATGCAAGTGACACCACCATAGCTCAAACATTTCGCTTATATTTCTGCCCAGACTTTGACCTCGAGGCTATCTGGGAAGAGCATACCTATTTCGAGTTTGAGGCTAGGACTGTTGCAAAGACCATGGGTACTATGGTGGTACGCTGTTAATTCTCCTCTCTCGCCGTTCAACAGCTGAAGCTTTTAAACAGGCCGAGCCGTATGTTAACCATGTTCCGACGGTTAGTCAATAATTCCTGCGCGTTCTGTTTGTTTATTCTGTCACCTAAGTTGGCCGGAGGCATCGGGCGCAAGCAGTTGTCCGCATTCTACCGGTTCGTTCTGCTGCCCTTCTATTTAATAATGACACCTAATCATCGTGAATCAGCGACCATTTTATATTCAAGTGTGTTTCTCCTCCCGTGCAAGCCACCTTCATTGTCCTGAACGCTCGTGCTAGCAACCCGAAAGACACTCGGATGGAGACCATTTCACGAACAGTTGGCTCCGACCGCGTCGTCGGTTCGTAATAATCCATTTATCGTTTGGGCCGCAGAATCATTTCCTCATATCCCCAGATGAATTCATTATGCACGCGACGCACGACAAGCAAATCGACTGGCTTCTCCCGGGCGTTCCTCCGACGGGGAAGAAATTTGCTCTTCCAATGTTGGGGGTAATTAACATCCGGGGCGACAGGCTCTATCATGGTAAGGCTGATCGCAGCCTCAAGCATTCTCGATTGATTACAATTGTATCGCAGAGCATATCTGGTGGGACCAGGCCACGGCGTGCATGCAGGTAGGAATCATCCCGACCCACGTTCCCTTTGGCGGGAAGACGCTGCGCTTGCCCATCGCGGGCGTCGAGTCTGCAACACTGCTGAGAGACGAACGGTCTGTCCCGCCCAACAAAATGCTGGGCCCCAATTATGGGCTCGTCAAAGACGCATGAGTGGACCGCCCCCCTTATCTTTATCTACATGCCGCAAATGTATTAAAATTCCGCTGGCCCGCCCCATCTTGGAGGGTCTTTTGGATAAGAAAGAGTACGATCTCGAGGCTTAAATAGTGAAATTCTGGTTCCCCTCGATCCGGTATCAGGGAAGAATAATACACCGCTTGGACCTATGAGAGAAAAACGGAAGCAGCGAGTCCCATAAGGATTCTATTCCCCGGAATGTTGAATACGCAATTTCTGAATCAAGACCGCCATTCTCCGCAAGAAGAGATTGTGACTGGAGACTTGCTGGAGACCATTGCAATTTGCAAATAGCTTCAAAACCGGCGGGCAGTTGAGAGTAGAGGTTAGGAAGGAGCAACGCGCGGACGGGACCGAGAACTTTGGCAGAGTGAGGACGAATCAAGAAAAGCATAGTAGCAAAGAAAAGCCTGACCGACCGTTGAAAGAGAAACCGTTTTTGGAAGACTGTTTGTTGGGGCCAAATACACCTCCGCCCTTCTCATCAGGATGGCATCCAAAGCAGCCGTCGCCGCGGTCGTCAGTGCCCTCATTATTCGCAAGATATATCTCGCTGAAATTCCATGTATTTCCCGCAGGACTTTACTCGGATATACACGACACTAGGCCTCGGAAAAGGTCGGTAACTCTTTCGGCTCGTCGGATGCATCGCTGAACGCCCGACACGACGTCCTGTAGAAACCATCGCCGCCCTTCAGGCGTTCCGAAAGCGCCATGGCGAGGCGCAGCGGCTGCAGCAGCAGTACGCGAACGAGCCCACCACCGTCGACATCGCCCACTACCGCTCTGTGCTGCGCAACCAGAGCGTCGTTGACGAGGCGGAGAAGCTCCTCAATAGCTTCAAGCCCGTAACGTACGATGTCGATGCCCACGTCAAGGCGATTGAGGCTTTCGAGGCCAAGGCGGTGGGTCTACCTCGGGATTATCCACTGGCGCGTGGGCTGATCTCGGGTCGTAGGTCGCATCGGCACAGGCCATGGAGGAGAAAATCGAGGTTGAGATTAAAGAGCTCCAGGCGACGCTCGCTAACATCGAGGAGGCCCGTCCATTCGAGGACTTGACCGTACGTCTCAGTCTTCTAACATTTCCCCTCGTTTTGATGGTATAACTTGCACCAGAGCTACGACGTCGGCGACGCTCACCCGCGTCTCGTTCAGGTCATGGAGACGATGATGAAGAAGGGAAAATTCACCGTTCCTGGTGCGTTCCCTGTTCTCGCAATGGTTTCTGTTCTGATACGCACGCACAGGTTACGCCGAGAAATTCGGAGACCTCAACGTCCTCTAATTATTGCACATGTTGTCCCATAGAAATAACACGCGTTGTAATGGACCGGACTGCGCCTCCCTCAACAGACACAAGTTTCTCATTCTCAGGAATTCCGATGTACGCTTAGGCACTGGTTCGCACCTGGGTCCTGTGCACGACCGACATCCTGTCCTCGCGTATTATTCTCTTCAACTTGATTTCGCAACTCTCTGCAGTACCCGCCTGACTCGCCACCGGCGCGCATCACCTGAATTTTGATTCAGACGAAATCTAAGATTTCACTAGCTTCGAACAATGGAGTCCGGATTCATCCAGAGTAGGTGGGTCCAACCGACGCAGGCCGCCGTGTGATGGCCTGGGACCTGGGGCCATTGGCGCGCGTTCGCGATACGCACAGGGTTGGTTTCGTTTCTTCTCCTACCACCGCATTCTCCTTGAAGCTTTACTGAGGACCTCAACCCGCCTTCAACCATGATTGAACCTTCATGGGCTGGATCTACAACATGAACGACGAGCCGATCTGGACCGACTGGCAGTTTGTGTACAACGATTGATCTTGTGCGCTCGCCTGGATTGAAGACGACTCCGCCGACCATAATGGTTCTGCCATGACGCGTTGGTCCGGAGAACTTCTCTCGCAAAAGGCGGTGGGGGCCGATCACCACAGTCATAAATACAAAGTCAAATGTGCTCGGGCAGCACTAAGTAGTACAAAAGACGACCGTGCAGCAGTCAACGTCCAGAAGGCAGAACTCGTCGAACCACTGCTCTTGATCGACTGGCACCTTCACCTTCCGCTTCTCGGCCACCTTGTCCGGCGTCACAGAAATGTTGATGATGTTTTAAATCCCGCGGTCCCGTAGCCAAGTGACGTCCGCCGCGCACGTCGTGCTCCTCCACAATCGACCCCTGGAACCCTATGGCGTGCGTAGACGACGACACAGAACGAATCGAAGGTTGCCCAGTTTTTGTGTTTTGGAATGTAGTATACGCCAACCTCGAGCTGCCCGGACTCATTGTCCTTGTCGAAGCGCGAGACCGGAACGGGTTTTCGCTTCTACGCGGCGGTCGTAACCGACATGCTCTTGTGGGGCCCATAGCGCGACCTAGCGCGACATTGTGGGCTCAGAGTTGATCTCCTGCGCGCAGGCGCAGGCGCAGGAGCTCATGTGCTGTGACCATCATCACATTTGTTTGTTCTCATCCATTTCCGGGCTAATTGGTCATGGACATCTACGCGCGTGTACTGTGTAAGATCCTATCCTATCCTATACTAGAAATCCTATACTAGAAAACACAAGGTGACAGGCACAGCTGCGCCGCCTCAAGGCTTATTGCCTCGAGTGCATGTAGGCCTTGAGGCTCAGTTGAGGCTCAGTCTGCCTTGCTTGCCTTTCACCCCCATCATCTCCCCTGCTGTTCTCACTCACTGTAGGTTGCTTTTAGCTTCTTTGCTCCTCTTTTGACACAGATTCTCACAACAGCATATATTCACCCCTATCTTGATTTGGTAACTGCAGTGAGAGTGCCTCAAAACATCTGTTTGTACCTTTTCATGTATGTTTTTCAATGGTTCATACTACTCATGCAGGGATCAAATTCCCCCAAATACTCCACAGCGCATTAGACAGGCTGCACAGCAACAGGAACACAATAGCCGCACTCTGGACAGTCCCCAGAGACACCATGTACCTGCATTGCCTTTACAGCTGCCTCCTCCTCCCAGCCCTTTTGTTCAGCATGGCCCACTTTTAGATAATACTCCTGGAGATATCTTTGGTGGACATCAGATTCCACCTCAACCCGCCAGAGCTGGCCAGCCTCAGGCTCCTGATTTAGATGCTGTGCGCCATCGCTTAGCTGAATTGCATCCTCCACTTGAGTTTCAGCCTTAACCTGCTACCCGCTACAGCTTTCTGAATCAAAATGCTGCTGCTGGCCCATCTCGACCTACTGGACCTCTGGCCCAGCCCAATCAAAATTCTATTGCTGGACCATCTCAACCTACTAGACCCCAGGTATCACGTAATCAAAATGCTATTGCTGGACCGTCTCGACTGGCTGGACACGAGCCCCAGCCCCAATGGATGCTCTTCATGATTTAGAGGAACACAATTCTCCTCCCAATTCCCAAAATCTTCCACCCATTCTATTACCAGAAAATGCACGGCGTGCAGCACAGGCACGATTGGCAGAATTGCGCAGACCACACAATTTTCAGCCTGCTCCATATAACCCAAGACAAACTCTACAGGAGAATTTGGCACGAGGTGCACTGCAAGAGCCTCAGCCTCAACAACAGGCTCCACCACCTCAGCCTCAGCAGCAAGCTCCAGCACCAGAACCTGATTTCAATCTTGACCAGGATTTACCCCCAATGGAGGATGAGCCAGAGCCCAATTTTCCTGAGTTTATAAATATTGCAGATTTACCAAAATATGCTCAGCCCTTCAACAAGGCTAACATCGAGCCTATCTCCCTGGGTCCCATGGACATTTCATGCTCTAGATGTGGTGCACGCCATTGGAAGTGTGAACAGCTTTCAAGTTCCAGGCCTCTGCAATGGCTCAAGAGGAATTTTAACTCGAGTTTCCTCTCGAGTTTTGGAGATCCGCCTCATTGGTGGGGACCATCGTGGCAAGACAGCATTTATTTCCTGAATAACCCTTACACCATCTGAAAAGCAGGTTGGAATCTGCATGAAACGCCGCCAGTTCCCTGTCCGTCTTGCTTTCTCAATGACAATCAACAAAGCCCAAGGCCAGTCAGTAGACTATGTTGGTCTTGACTTGCAAACTGATGTCTTTGCTCATGGTCAGCTTTATGTTGCTCTGTCCCGATGTACATCCAGCCATAGAGTAAAAGCACTATTTAATCCGGACAATTATGATAGTTGTATCACAAAAAATGTAGTATACAAAGAAGTATTAACATAATAGTTTGTGCCATTTATGAGAAGCCGCGCCGAAGGCACGGGTCTTATACTTGTTGATGTCGATTGTAGCCTGATCTTTCCCTCATCATCTCCCCCATGTAACCTCCCAGTATCGCACCATGGGCCGAGAGACTGTCCACTCCCAGATCAACTCCTATCTCAAACATATGGCTGTTTGGGCCTGCTGACTCCCTCTATTGACGACGACAAGGACATCAATGACAACAGGGATGCAGAGGGAGAGCTGCTGGCCAAGGAGGCTCAGTTACAGCTTGATCTGGCTATTCTGGAGGCCATAAAGTCGACCCGTTACTTGCTGTGCAATCCGTAGACCTTGATTTTGTTGTCTCCAGAGGTATTCTGATCACATTACCTCTTGGGGTCCTGCTTGCCAAAGGGAACAACAAAATTCGCTTTTTGCTGGCATCAGGGAAAAACAACTTTACTTGGTAGCACTCGGTAGCACCGGTAGATGTGGTAGACTGGTAGACAAGTCCCCATGTAAGTAGCGTCGGGTAGCTGCCAGCCAAGACTTGATAGCGCCGGGTAGCAATCACGTGGAAGCGTGATAGCTCTCGGTAGTCTTTCGGTAGCACAGAGCTACCAGGCTACTCGCACTATGAGAATGATAGTAGGCCGTATATCATGTTCCCGGCCCACAGCATGAATAAATAGAAAGCAATAACATTGATGATTACTCTGCAAACATAACTACATCCTCAAGCTCTGGCTCGCTATCCGTGTCTCCGGTCCTGCCCGCCAGCTCATCACGCAGCGCGTCCTCCTGTTCCTGGTCGATGTTTGTCGACATGCTCGACAGTGTGCTCGTTGTGAGAGTCTGGCTGAATGATGAGTGGTCAGTGATCGTTGCTTGACACATGATACAGGATACACTTACGATACTTGTCGGTACCATTTGCGCCGCAAGGTCTCGACGACGGCCGGATTAAGATCACTCCATCGCTCAGCATCAGCGAGATGGACGAGATATCGTGCGCCGACATCCTTCTCGCGGAAGGATGCCTGAATGAACGACCCGGTGGACCATTCTTGCGCACAGAACTTGAGCTGCATACATTCAGTAAGTGGGCATCAAGTAGAATATGGTGGACGCGCACAGTGGTTATCTCCAGAGCGATGAGCGCGAGGGGTAGGGGGTCGAAATAGGAGGGGAAGATGGCCCCGAGCGAATCTTTCTTGTGGAAGATTGTGAGCTGGCGAATGGCGGGGAGTATTTTATTTTCGGCGTATCCCTGCCGTTTCTCGGGGTCCTGCATGCTATAAATGAGGGCGAGGAAACCACAACCTGGATTAAGAGCGATACCTTGTAATGGAACGATCCCTTGAACAAGAGCCGGTCCACCTTCACCTTGTTTGCTGCGATGACTTTCTTGACCGCGCTGCGCTGTAAGCCATAATGGCTGGCAAACAGGGATCGGGTGGCGTCGACGAGCTTGCCGCGGATTTGTGAGCCCCGCGCCGTAATCTGTCCGCGAAACATCAGAACTGAGGACAGAAATAAGTATCACAACGTACTATGGTGGTGATGCGAGCGGTGAGCGCAAAGTGTTCCTTCGAGACACGACATGATCCGAAGAACGCCTCCGCAGCCCACGTTGCCTGTCGCGCGAGTGGTAGGAACCCCTTCTGTGCCAGGACACGCGCCGAGTAGTCAGCGCAGGCACGGATAATTACCGCCTGTCCGACAGGAACGTAATCCGACGCCTTCGGCTTCCCTGCCACGCTCAATACAAAACCCTCCCGGAACTTCATCTCTTCGGCCTCAGGCTTCGAGCGCTTCGCGGGTGGTGGAACTGTGGAATCGGGCAGGTGGGGGCGCTTCCGTGATGCGGTGTCAGCCGTAGGCCGTGTCAGCTCGCCAGAAGATACAGACAGTGATGAGCTGTGTGTAGGAGATGAACTGCGAGGGCCCGGGGAAGACCTGCACAGTGGGGAGGAGCTCGGTGGCGGCGGGGCGGCACTGCTGTCCTCAGGATTGTTCGGATCTTCCAGAGGAGACGGCGGTGGACTGGGCTGGGAGTTGAGGACCCGTTCCTCTGCGGTGGGTTCAGGGAGGAGTAGAAACGCGCGGGGGGCGATCTTCGGCTGGCCTGGGGTTTTTTTGGTCGATTTGCGCAGCACTGGCTTCTTACGCTGCTCAGGCAGCGGCAGCGTCCCCAGCGGTGTTATCTAATCCGAGCCAGGAGCCGTGAATGGATGTCCTGAAGCTGAGAATATGATACATACCGAGGCTGAGGCTGAAAAACTGATCCCGCCGTCATCTGCGGACATTGGCTCTTCGCTCTCGGGCTCATCGTCTGGGAAGTGAAGGGGCGTGAGGTTATGACGAGCCTGCGGCAGGGAGCGTAGAAGAAGTGGGGGTATTACTTACCTTGAGTTGTGGCCTTTCTTGTTGATTTCGTCTGCTTCTGCTTATTATATTTCTTCTGTAGGGCAGCGAGCTGCGCTTGAACCGCCTGCAGATTCTCCTTTTCTAAGGTGCACACGTAAGAGCAAGCAATGGGGATAGCGGGTGGACTTACCTGTCCTTGCCTGCTTCGCCGAAGACTTCCGCTGGCGTGGTGGAAGATCAACAGCATTCTCTAGAGGGGTAACATCGCGTCCCTTACGCCTCGGGGGTGCGGCAGGACGTTCGTCCTCAGAGTCTGAGGACACGATAGCGGGACGCATGATGGGAGAAAGAGAGAGACACAATCAACAAACCGTGACTCGTGTTTCAAGTTGTTTGGTGTGGAGCGGCAAACGCACGGGGTCTCGGAGCCGACTCTGACATTTGAAAATACAAATTGGCACTTGCGAATACTTCCAGCGATTGGCGCTTGCAGATATTTCCAGTGATTCAATATGCCAGTTACGTTTCCTTGCGAATACTGCTCAGCGCGGCTCCCAACTGAGCAAGGAAAGCGCTCGCACATCCGACAAAGTCAAGCATGCGCCCAGAAACATGCCCGGTCCATCGCAACGGTCTCCAGCTCGTGGAGTTCTGACGAGCTGGAAGGGTCAGACAATGACTTGGAGCCACCATTGTCAGGGACTGGATTCACGACCCCGGACGACACCGATTTTGGCAATGGTTTTGAAGATGGGGTTAGCGCCGACCCTCCGAGCGACACTGCTGTTCCTAGCCCCGAGATCCCACGGCCGACAAAGCGGCCCCGGGCTACAGTGGAGGAAATCCCAGATGAAGACGAGCGATGGACACAGGATTTTCCCGAAGAGTTTCAAGCTGGCGCTGTGCTTGAGGAGTGTAAAACTCAATTTGAAAAGCTCCGGCAGGAGCAGAAGGATCACGGGGAAAACCCGTGGCACCCCTTCGAGAGCGAGGACGAGTGGGAGCTGGCCCGCTGGCTCATGAATTCTGGTTTAAGTCAGTCCAAGACGGACGATTATCTGAAGCTCAAAGTGGTACGCACTTGAAATACATTCGTGTCTTCCTGCGCTCATTATATGAAGGTCCGAGAGGGCATCAACCCATCGTTTCACAATAACCGAGCATTTCTTCAACGGATTGACTCCCTTCCTGACGGGCCTCGCTGGCGCTGCCATCCATTTACACTGAAAGGGGACGAAGTCGACGCAGATGGCAAAGCGAAGACGGAGACGGTCGAGATGTGGTACAGGAATCCACTTGAATGTATCCGGGAGCTGCTCGGCAATCCGTCATTCACAAAGCAGTGTTACGAACCATCCCGTATTTTTAAAGCGCAAGATGAGAACGGCGAGGGGATCAATCGGGAGTACAATGAGATGTGGACAGCGGACTGGTGGTGGAATATTCAGGTAAGATGCCAGTTCGACGCCTGATTCTGAATTGATACTCACCTGGATTCATGCAGGAGTTACTTCCAAAGGGCGCGACCGTGTGCCCGATCATCATATCATCCGACAAAACCCAGCTGACACGATTCAGCGGAGACCAGCAGGCGTGGCCGGTATACCTGACCATCGGGAACATCGACAAAGAGACTCGTCGCACCCCATCTTCGCGTGCGACCGTGCTCATCGGCTATGTCCCAGTGACCAAGCTCGAGATCTTTGCCAAGGCCAATAGAGCTGCGATAGCACAGCAGCTTTTCCACGATTGTATCGAGATCATGCTAGAGTCCTTGAAGGCGGCAGGAAAGGATGGCGTACGGATGGATTGCACGGATGGCTTCGTGCGAATGATGTACCCCATTCTGGCAGCTTACATCGCTGACTATCCGGAGCAATGCCTCATTGTCGGTTGCCGCGAGAATTCTTGCCCACGATGTCTTGTGGACCCACAGAACCGTGGCGACCCTCAGAACTCCCCCTTACGCGATCCTGTTGAAACCCTCCGGATTCTCACCGAGCAGTCCAAAAACCTACGTCCCCCCGAATTCATTTCTCAAAACCTCCGCGAAATCAAGCCTTTCTGGGCCGATTTTCCGTACTGTGACATCTTCTCGTGCATGACACCTGACATGCTTCACGAGATTCATAACGGGGCGTTTGGCGACCATATCGTTTCCTGGTCAAGTGCCGCAATGGATGGGGTGGGCCCGGAAATCGACCGACGCTTCCGTGCCATGACGCCTCACCCGAGCCTACGACATTTCAAAAAGGGAATCACTCTTACGTCCCAGTGGACCGGAAACGAGCATAAAAATATGGAGAAGGTCTACCTCGGCGTTCTAGCCAATGCGACAGACCCACGCGTTCAGCTTGCCGTTCGCGGACTCTTAGACTTCACCTACTACGCTCACTTTGAGACACATTGCGACGAATCTCTAACTCAAATGGATGCCGCCTGGGAAGTGTTTCATGCCAACAAAGCCGTGTTCAAGGAGCTCGAAATTCGGGATGATTTCAACATCATCAAAATTCACAAACTCGAACACTATACCGATGCGATTTGTTCTCATGGAACTGCTGATGGCTACAACACAGAAAATACCGAACGACTCCACATTGATCTCGCGAAGGTTGCGTACAAAGCAACCAACAGGAAATCATATACCCGACAGATGACTGTCTGGCTCGGCCGCCAGGAATCGGTTCATAAGTTCGGCACTTATCTCCAGTGGGCAGTTCCGGGATACATCGTCGAACCTGCAGCCATTGATGGTCTAGACGATGAGGTTCCCGAAACACCCCTGCCCGAGCCCGAGCCGCCTGCAGACGATCCGGATGACGAGGAGGATCTCGACATACCCCCTAATGCCCCTCTTTCAACTCCTGTCTACGCCATCGCAAAAAAACCTGGATTTCCGGCTCTCACCGCTGCCTCGATCTCAACTGATTTCCATGCGCCCGAGTTTCTGAACAAACTTGCGGCTTTCCTTGATTCCAAATCTATCCCTTCCCCGATTGAACCATCCGCAACCTCGACTTTTGCTGTCTATAAACGCCTATCTCTTACCCTTCCCGCCCTATCTGAGGTAACATCCCACATTGTTCTAGACAAAATCAGGGCAGTGAAGGGCGAACCAATGCAATTGACCTCGAAAGGAGTGAAACCCGCCAAACCTGGTCAGTTCGACACGGTACTTGTCCGAACAGCACCCCCGGTCGAAGGCGAGAGTCCCATCAGCGGCAAGCCTTACTCTTTTGCACAATGTTCTCTTCTAACCTCTGGTCATATAGGTCTTCGTGTCGCTCGTGTCCGGGTAATCTTTCATTTACCGGAGCAGTACGGCACATACCCAGATCCACTCGCCTACGTTGATTGGTTCAAACCCTTCACTCAACCTGTTGCCAACCTCGGGATGCATCACGTCTCGCTCTCCTCACGTAATCACCGCCAACACTCAGAAATCATTCCAGTCACCGACTTCGTACGCTCATGTCATCTCATACCCGTTTTTGGCCACTCTGTCGATCCCACTTGGACCTCAGAGCATGTCCTGGACCAATGTATATCCTTCTATCTTAATCCGTATCTACGGCATCATGATTTCTATTTTCATCGTTATCTTGTCGACCTACTTATATCCAAAAAAGCCGCAGAGGAGCGCAGAGTACGTAGAAAACTGATGGGACGTGCAGGACGACACTAGGTTTTGTTTATTTGACTTATGCGAACTCATGATTATCAATTGTCCGTGCTAGTTGATCCCAGATGGTCGCACCCTTCATCTCAGATAATCATGTCTACCCACTCACCTGCCAAAACTACTAGCACTATGATTGCTACCAAGCACGCGAGCTAAATCTACTGGCGCTACCAGAAGCTACTGGGTTCGGGGCCAATTTCTACCAATGCTACCAGCGCTACCAATCTCAAGTGGCTGCTACCAGGCAATTTGATGTTTCCTGATGGGATGAGATCGAGGAGATGCCAAATTAGAAGGCCTTCATTTTTGCGGCCCACTGGATAGGGGGAAAGGTACTTTTTTCTTTGGGGGGGCATGGGTAGAGTATTATGAAGAGGTTTGGTAGGATTTGTCAATAAATAAAGGTGGTATGGGTAAGAGAGAGCAAGCGATCTTTTTTTCAGACGGTAGAGGCTCTTGGGATACATAGATAAATAGCTACTAATTGTGACGATCAGCCATCAGCACATGATCTCCTGCGCCTGCGCCTGCGCGCAGGAGATCAACTCTGAGCCCACCTTATAATATTGAAGGGGCTTAAGTCGACCACCCTGCCTGCCTGGCCGAACCCGGTGCCGGGGCGTCCCTCCTCATCTTATGAAGTAGCCACACCCCGCCGCGTGCGAGAGGGTCATGGTAAACAGCTCCAAGACCAATTTTTGACACCCGGGGTCCTTGAGTCCATAAACTTCGCAAAGAGGTCCCACCGGGCGTGTTGCCTGTTTTTGTTGATGATATCCAGAGTCTTGTCTTCCAGCAACCGAGACGGGGATTGAATCCAGAATATGGCGCCTGGATTATGAACCGGTGGCCTCGTGCCAATACAGAGGGGATTTTCGGAAAGATCTCGCTCCAGTCGACCAGACACCATCTGTCCTTCGGGAGAAAATCGGGGAATGCATGAGGGTCAACGCGCCACAACTGGTCATCGTTGTAAACCGTAGCGTATAAGCCGTTCGCCATGTAAAGTGTAGGGAGCATGGATACGGAGGTAAGATAGCACTGTTACAGGGTTAGGAACATTGTCTCCCTGTCAGGATACTGAACAGGTAAAGCCACCGATTCCTGGAAGGCCTGTTCAGGAGATCACCAGCTGCTGCCTTGTTAGAGTGGGAACATCGTGGTACTGTGCCCGGATGAAAGCCACACTACAAGGACATCCGCAACGCCGCCCTATATTAGGTCTCAACTTGAAAGTAACTGCATCCAGTTTGGACTCGATGGCACTCGGAAAGTCTAGTTCTCGGAACTGACCTTGAATGTAACTACTCAGGCCCTGGTCAATGTGTCGTCCCCACGTAACCAAGTATTATTGGCGGCCAGAAAAAATGGGGAGTTGCAAGCGAATTGTCTGTGGGCGGTCAAGTGGATTTGCACAAAGTGCTTGGAACTTGGCGCTTTTTGTCGGAAAGGCGGCCAACTTGAGCTCGAATGACCGACCTACAAGGCAAAATTTTGGCGAATTGGCGTTACACTGTTACTCTTCCACCCGTCTTCTCAGAGCCTTGTCAGTTGGGTGAAATGGGATAAATACCGAGGTCTCGGGTCCCCGAGGGCTCTACCAACCTGTTAATGTCTCATTATTGCCGTTCCCCTTCGCCTTGTAATTCGGAACGCCGCGCTGGGAATAATCGGCACCAGAATCACTTTCAAAAATCGTGCAGGACTCGGATCAGCGATCCCTATTAAATCCCACGGATTGGCGTACCGGATCAGCCAACGGAACCCTTTCTTCTTCTCGTCCTCCAACCTGTTTTCCTTCTCAGAAATTCATTTTTCTGCTGCTCATCGTCGGCTCGGTCACATGTGGATGGTCCGTGCGTGCTTTGTTGACGCGTCGCGCGTTGTTTTGACCAAACAAGGGCTGGAGTATATAAGCCAGATGCCCACATTTGCTCACCCAATTGACTTTTGCACCGCAACTGTCATTCTAGTGCTTGAGCCCTGCTCGCATTTGCTTTCAAGAGTTTTAGCCTTCAAAGCACCCTCCCTCCCCACACCATGGTCTCATTCTCCTTCGTCCGGGTCGTTCATGTCGCTGTCGCCGTCACCGTCCTCGTCTTCCTCGCCGTCGTGGTCGACTTCTTCAAGCCAAACCCCATGCCCATTGGCCCTCTTACGCTCCAAGAAGAACTTGAACTCTTATTCAAGCCCGAGCCATTCTCCTTCTACGCAGAATTCGAACGACTGCAAAACCTGTACGGGCCCGCAATTATGGGCCTGAAATGGCCAGACTACGACCCCAACGGACAAATCGATACCTATCTGAGCCACGAGACCATTTTGGATGAGGCCACCTCCTTCATCGAGCCCTCCCGCACCCAACGTCACATCCTCATCGCCGACATACCCCTCCCTCGACCGGCGGCAATCCCCCATTCGTGCAAGCCTTCTTCCATCACCCACCTCCTCCTTGCTTTCAGCATGGTCACCTTCCTTGTGGTGACCGTTGGGACGCTGATCCTCAAAAGCCGTCTGGTGCTGAAAACGGCATGTTCGCCCGCCCATCAAGTACGTCGACCCTCTCCATACTGCGCTCTCGTACCAACCTCTCCTCAGGTCGCGCCTCACGCACCACACGCTACGCGACCACTGTTCAAATCATCCGGCGAGACTCGTCGTTGCTGGGTGTGTCTCCTCTCGCTCCTCGCCAATTCACGTATTCACTCACCCTCTCTTCAGGCCTTCCCTCCTCCGAAGCGCGCCAGACGATTCTCGCCGTTGCTTCTATCCGTCGACGAGCGTCCATGGGTTCGCACCGTCCTCTTCATGGGTTTCCTCTCGCTCATGTGCACCTCCTAGGTCGAGTTTACCTTTGACGGCGCCGGCTTCCTCCAGGCCGTAGAGTCGCTGGCCCGCGAACAGCAGAACTTCCACAACCCCGCACCTGCCGTTCGAACCGTTACGGAAGGTGATGTCACCCCCACCACAGTTCGTACCTTCCCATACCTTGCCGCTCCTTGCATTGACGCCTTTCTTTCAGCCCCCTCGTCCTCCGTCGAAGCCGCGCGCTGCACACTCTCGCTCTCTTACGGCCCCGGGCCAACTACCTGGCCAACTCAAACTTTTCCCGGCTTCCCCGACGCGCGCTGGGATTCCTGTTCGCCGAATCGTACCCGTCTCGCCGCAAATCGCCACCCGCGACAATATCTCGCCTCCGAATATGGTATCAAGCACGTCAAAAGAGCCGATAGTGACGCCCTCTTGTTCTATCTTCTGCACGGATCCCATGGACGCGCGATTGGCAATTATCTATGAAACCTCAGCAGCCAAGATCCCCTGCAGCACACCATCGGTTCTGTACAAAACACCAGTGGTCAAGGTGTCTCCAAGTCCCATCCTCTACCAAACGCCCGCGACCAAGGCCCCGTCCACTGTCTTGTATGAGAGCTCGCAAACATCGATCCTTTACGAGACCCCCGCGATCAACGAATCGAGCAGCAGCGTCTTGTACGAGACCCCGGCGATCAAGACACCTCGCAGCATGGTCTTATACGAAACTTCTCCGCCCTCTCCTGCCCCTTCGTCTTATTCTACATCCGGCACAACCGCGGCCGTTCCAATGCACCTAGTACCCGATCGCTCGTACCGTCCTACAAATCGGTCTTCAAACATCGTCTTCCACGGACGCTCGGGTCCACTTGCTCACCCACTCGCTCACCGGCAACCACTCGCGACATCTTTGCCATACCATTCCTTTTCCCATGCCCAGCTCCAGTACCAGGGCGCAGTCCAGTACCATGCACACGCTTACCTCGCCGGCGTTCCGCAGGGCCGCGCTCCCCGTGTGTGGTAGAGCACGGACAAGAGACCCATCGCCCCACTGCATACGCCCCGTTCCACCTACTGCCCCTGCTATCCCAATCCAATTCGAGCAAGTCCCTATCGCCGTTCTTCGACCCCCATTAGACTCGCCAGCAGTCGGTTACCACAGCGCGGAGGGAGATACGAGTGCCGGGGACGCCCGACGCTCGCATGTCTCCCCGCGTTGCCCGGGATCAGAGCGGCAGACGTGCTGCTCTGGTCCTGGGCGGGTGGAAGGAGATGAGAGGGCCGGGGACGCCCGACGCTCTCGTCTCCTTCCACGTCGCCCGGGATCGGAGAGGCAGACGTGCCGCTCTGGTTCTGGGTGGGTGGGAGCCGACTGTTAGCTGAGCCCACCGAAGAGTCGACACGCGATGAAACTCGATAAGGACAAAGACAGTGGGTGTGGTGGGTGGATCCGGGCGCGTCTGGAGGTTAGATGGGTTATCTTGGTCTCACTCCTGCTTCGTCTTTGATCCTCATCGACTCGTAAGTCTCCATCACACTGTACAACAACCAATTGCTTGCTTGCTTGGACTCGGCCTGTATCTACCCATACTCGATTGCTTCATTTAGATTCCTCTCTCTCTCTTCATTTTTACTTCACGTATCTCTCTGAATTTCCTGTTTCATTTACTTAGATGTCTCTGTGACCGTGTATATACTAGTTGCTCCTGATCAAACGTCCAATGACTTTGCGACTGTATTGATGATCCATGGCTACGTTATATACTTCCAGCAAGCAATCCGCGTTATACATTGCGACCGGGCACGTCGAGCGTTTCCATCAACCCTCCACACCTTCCCAGGTTAAGTTACTAAGGATAAGACTCAGGATAATATTAGGCTCGGCGTAGTGTTGTTGGCAGATCTCTGCCAGCCTGCCAGCCAGGTTCTGCCAGGCTGGCAATTGCCGGCAAAACTTCCTTAGGTCGGGCAGAAGCTGGCAGAACTACGGTGGCAGTGCTGCAAATCACCATTTCCAAAAGGTTTTCAGCCCGTTTTGGGCCTTGAAAACTCATGTTTTCGGCTTGCTGCGCTCTTTGGAAGTTTCCGAACCTCAAGATATATTATCTGATAAACAAAAGGTGAATTGTACCAGTTTCTGGAGCGTGATTTGGCCTGCGGCACTTCGAAGTGCAAGCCAAGAGGCCTAGGGAGAAACTTGCACTCCTAAAGGGAAAAAACCCCAATCCTGAGAGATTTCCTCATTTTGATCTGCCAGTTCTGCCATGACTGGCAATTGCCAGTTCTGCCTGGCTGGCTGGCCGAACTGCCCTAAAACAGTTCTGCCATGGTCACTAGCTCGGCGGGGTCCCATTTCGGAACATGCCGAGTTGTATTAGTATCGCTAACGCGACCGTTTACCCCAAACATACCATGTATCGCAACGATATGCTCGCAACCTCACACACATCTCCATACTTCAGTTACTTTCCGTGCTCCCGTCATTCCTCAAATAAATACGACTATTCTCCGACCCAAACACTCCCCTAGTAATATTTCTAACATCACAGCTCCTCCCTCTGGCCGTCGTTCGCGTCCAGCGGCAGACACAGTGCCGGCGACGTCCCCGTGAGTTGGTACTCGCACTTCTCCAGCTCCATGACGCTGTGGATCGCGTTCTCCGTCCCACACTTGAGGACGAGCTGCAAAAATAAAGCATCAGCTGAATAACCATAAAATGACAGAAGTGTGGACGCACGATAACGCTGCGCTCGGGCCCATTCCAGCACCGCGTCCCCTTGTTGTACACCTGCCGCTCGTAGTAGGCCGGGTCGCCGGGCTTGACATCTGGCGACGGGTTCCAGGATGAGAACTTCCTGTAGAGCCATTAGAGCAAGTCCATCTAGAATTGGGGAGAGAGGCGTGCGTACCCGAGGTTGAACGTCGTCCCACCCTTGTTGGGCTTCTGCTTTGCTTGGTCGAACATACAGACCTCGTACGTGTATCTGTAGAAAACATTAATGACTGAAAAACTATGAATTACGAAGGAGACACGCACTCTCCGGTGTCGAGTTCGAGGCAGGTGCCATCAAGCTTCTTCCACTCCCCCTCAGCGCCGAACCCTTCGACGTCGAAGATCTCGGACAGGTCCTCCTCGGCGGCCTTCTTCTCGTTCTTGACGCGGTTGAGCGTTGCCTCGGCGTCGGTCAGCGCCTGGCGTGCTTTCGACGAGTCTACATTGTAAACACGATTAACGGAGAGGCTAAAATGAAAGAGGTGTGCGTACCTGGGGCTTCGCTGTCCGAGCCCGAGATCCCGACCACCTCCAGCCAGGAGATGATCGTCTCCCGTATCTCCTCGTATTGCGGGATGAAGGACTCGGGGAGGTAGGACCGCACGTTAAACACTTGAGTCCGTTAGAACCACACAGAATGCCGGAGCGTGCATACTCACGAGAGTTAGCCGGGGGCGAGCGCACATGCTCATCATGCTCCATGAGCAGCGAGACGTAGTCCGTGTTAAGCAGCTCATCGAGTCCCGCCTCCAACTCCTCCTCACTCCAGTCGGCCTCGTCCACCTCCTCCTCCGGCTTCTTCTCCTGCTCGTCCTCCGGGATCCCCGCCTCGTCATCGGACACGGAGAGGTCCAATTGCGCGTCCTCTTCGACGCCGATGTGCGGCAGGCCCGCGAGGTACTCCCACCCGCGCACGGCCTCGAGGACAGCCATGTCCTGGTAGTTCGGGTTGTACCCCTTGCGGAGCGTGTCGAGGATGTCGCCGAGCTCTTTCTCGCGCTCGAGGTGCTTTTTGTGTTCGCGCTGGAGGGATTTGAGGGCGTAGGAGTGGGTGACTAGGGAGATGTACAGCGCTGATGGGATCTGTGAGACGAGAGGATGAGTGTGCATAAATTCGACAAACGAGATTGTTGCTTGTGCTCGAGAGCAGCGGCAGATAACGATTCCGTGCGGTCGGCGATATCTCGCAGACGCGCGACCTCCTTTTCACGAACGATGATTTCCTGAGCGGATGATTCTACCAACGCTTCTAGCCGCTTCTTCTCTTTGTGCGCGAATGCGATATACGAAGAGCGAATTTTGGCACCCTAACGTAGAAATGAGAAAGGGCTGAAGGGAGAAAGACCGAACGCACAGTCTTCTGAATCTTTCGCTCCGCGTCTCTCTGTTTTCTGTATTCCGTGCCGATCTCTTTGCACGCGTTCTGGCACACGCCGGGCAGCTCGTCGGAGCCGTCACAACATTGCGGTTCTACACCCACATCAGTGGTTCGCCTCCCAGATATTACCGTCGTGAACATACCGCAGAGGCCGTCGTTTACTCTCGAACTCGGAATGGTCGCGCCGATGTGCCCTTCATTCTGGCAGTAGAACGTGCTGTTCGGGCAGGCACTGGTTCCTTGAATGCAGATTACGCAGTCAAGCGCGCGGAAGTCATTATGGCGATGAATCAATCGAACCTGGCTCGTCACTACCGTCGGGACAGTCACACGCGTCGTCATTCACAAAGTCCCATGGAATGTCTTTTGAACCATCCAAGCACTTCCATGTCCCGGATTTTGGCGGGGAATATCGAGATAAGAGCGCAGGGGGTACACCCAGCGTCTTTTCGAGGCCGGCTGCGAGCGCTGGGTGGTGCGAGAGCAGCAGGAGACTCAGCAGCCAGGGGATCATTGTCGTAAAGCAAACAGTTTGCACTGGTTCTGGACGCGGGGAAGGCGGGGCCAACAAGGGTGAGTCGCCGTAGAATTCAGTGTGGACGAGGTAAAGTGCTTAATTTACGTGGTCAATGATTGATTATATAAGCGCAGATTATCTGTCCCACTTCAGTCGCTATTCAGCTCATTCTCCTCTATAGAAAATTAAGTGGGATTGAGGAGGAAGTTTCTAAAACTGCTTGTACACTGAGGCATTCGCAGAATTTTCACGTTAGAATTGGCCAAACTAGAAACGAAACAAGCCGAAACGGCGGTATCTCTGGAGAATCTACCTGTTCATGCGAGGAACACGACTCAATTCGATATGACTCGAATTACTCTCACTGGCGCAGCGATGAATATGATAATGTTGGTCGAATTTTCTCGGACGCGACGCCCACACGTGACTCGCTTAACGCTTTAAAAGGGGGTTGGTTCGAGTTGTGGCCGAACCATTCTTGTCTCAAACCACCACCGTCCTCAAGACTCAAGCCCGCCGCCACGCGTGTCCTCAAGACCTCGCCTACAAGGTCCCCTCTTTCTCTTCATTCATTAAATGTTCCATTAAATACTCTCACCCTTCCAGCCCTCGAGACCGCCTTTAACCACATCCTCACGAACAGAAATTATGGCGCGAACCAAGCAAACTGCCCGCAAAGTGCGTATGCTCTCTCTCCCACCTCTCCTCCATTTCTGACACTGGCTCCAGTCCACCGGAGGCAAAGCTCCTCGTAAACAGGTCCGTCCTCGCTCACTGCTCTCCGTGCACGGGCCACCCTCGTTCTGACTCATTTGCCATCAGCTCGCCGCCAAGAGCGCCGCCCGCAAGACTGCCCAGCAGTCCGCCGGCGGTGTCAAGAAGCCCCATCGCTTCCGGCCTGGAACCGTCGCGCTCCGTGAAATCAGACGCTACCAGAAGTCCACCGAGCTGCTCATCCGCAAGCTCCCCTTCCAGCGCCTCGTCCGTGAAATCGCCCAGGATTTCAAGGTGGGTGCCACCGCCCTCCACACTGTCCCTCCATTGACTATTCTTTACCCAGACCGACCTGCGTTTCCAGTCCTCCGCAGTTATGGCACTTCAGGAGTCCGCTGAGGCGTATCTCGTCTCGCTGTTCGAGGTGTGTCCTCCGTCCTCTTCCTCCATGCCATTCACTGAATACTCGTGTGTCTTACAGGACACCAATCTCGCCGCTATCCACGCAAAACGCGTCACTATCCAGCCCAAGGATCTCGCTCTTGCGCGCCGTCTCCGCGGCGAGCGCTCGTAAATTAAGCTGTAAATATGGATTCGACCCTATCTACTTTCACGAGTCTTTCCGTAGCATTCTCTCTCATCATTACCACTGTATGCATTACGCCTGACATTATGTCGCCTTTGTAACGCCCCGTATATGTGTTCTTCCTTTATGCATTCTGAATCTCTGTAACCCTCTCGGAGTCTCTCCCGTGCGGCCTCTGATGGCGGTAAGAATTTGAACTGTGGCCTTGTTTGGTCGACGCGACGCGACGCGTTTGCAAACGCGTGACCTGGGAACTTTCGCGAAAACGTAAGTAACTCAGACTGTTAAGCTTGTTAAGATAACTGAGGATGAGGTGAGGACTTTCTTCACGGATCGAGGAGTGGCGGCCGACGGTCCCAGTAGCAAACGTCCAAATCGGGAACACGGCGAAGTGATTCTCGTTATTTTTCGGACAGTTGTAATGGACACACCACTCAGCCAAGTTTCTGATATACGCCCACGAAACGGAATTCACCATTACATGTTCCCGATGCTGCCGTTTTTTTCCAGGGCGTCCAGAACCTCAATCATCGTCGGCCGCTCGCGCGGTTGCCGCTGAGTCCAACACCTCTCCATCAAATCCCAAGTGAAATCTAGGACGTCCGTATCAGAGGAACCGTCCGTGTCCAATGGTCAAGCTGGATGCAAACCATTGATGACTCGAAACATGACCACTGGATCGACGAATGGCTCCCGTCCGGTATATAACTACACCACGGACAGAAATAAAACGACCAAGCAATGTGTTTTTAGCGTACCTCGAAACAAACACACGCGAACGCGTATACGTCGGTTGCTTTGGTTCTTTGGAACCGTAAGCCAAAGTTTTCCGGGCTTTGCCGGGACGAACAGTTCCGGTGCCATCCATCGCACGGATCCGCGGCGGCTCGAAGTATGCGTGGCAAAGGTTGCGTCGTTGAAGACAGTCAAACCGAAATCTGCGATACGGACGTGCCATGAATCATCGACCAATATGTTTGACTGGTGTAGTCAGTAGAGAGCCTAAGAAGATGGGGTTTTAAACGTACGCCTCGCAAGTGTCCATGAATTATACCCTCTGAAGGTAAGCCGATCGGTCGCCGATCTCGAGGATCTTGCAAACGATGTAAATATTTTGTGTTCAATGAAACTGATCAACTTACGCGACGCGGAATGTCTATGTTCTGGGGGCCATTTATTCTTCTGAGCTCACGGATCGTCCCATTTTGCATCCAGGGCGAGACCATGCACAAAGGACTCGTGCCAAACCAAGAACGTCTGGTGCTATGCCAAGGAATGGCAGTACATGAGGGTGTCTCAACTGCTGCCAAACCAGAGCTTCGCGACGGAACAGCTTGGTACAGATAATACTCAGCCTTATGACGGTGGTAAGGGCGAGTACCACCAACTCGTTGAATATTGTGGGGATCAACCGTTTTAGAGCTACCTCCTAGTGGCCGCGATAATACATCGGGCTGTTGGATGGCGGCCCATCGCAAGTCAAGACGGCGCGCGAAGAACTTTAGCATCCATAGAACGTGACCGAGAATCGTGGGAAACACTGTTTGATCTTATTCGGCAACACCGCCAGATTTCAGTGCTCCCATTCAACCGCCATATCGACATGGTAAGTGCTTTCCGTCCTACTGGGATACCGTCCAGCATATCACTGTGAATCTTATCCGTGCATTCGAATGGAGCTTGTGGTCGCATTGCGGTGGATGCAGCGGACGGGATACGGATGTCGTATGCTGGCCAAATGCTGATTATTATTTTTTTACTACAGGCCAAAGCTAAAGCACCCACCACCTCGAGTGGCGGCAAGGCCGCAAAGAAAAAGAAGTGGTCCAAGGGAAAGGTCAAGGACAAGGCTCAGCACGCTGTCACCCTCGACAAGGCCACCTTCGACCGTATCATGAAGGAAGTCCCGACTTTCCGGTTCATCTCCCAGAGCATCCTTATCGAGCGGCTCAAGATAAACGGCAGCTTGGCCCGCGTCGCCATCCGCCATCTCGAGCGGGACGGCCAAATAAAGCCTATTGTCCACCACTCGTCACAATTGATTTACAGTCCGTTTGCTATCTTGTTTTCCATCAAGTCTGTATTGACCATTCCCTCAGCACGAGTAACAACAGCATCCGACTAGATCTTTCCTCTCCGTCGTTATGCTCGTTCATAGGCTTTATGTATCGCACTGCACCCACTAAAATTCATGCTACCACGCAATCCCTCCATCTATTTTAAGGCATACTTTGTCAATGACTTGAACGAGTTGATAATTCATTGCGAGGGAATGCTAGTTTGAACTTTGAATTCAGCGCTCGCCGCGCTCCGGGACTCGCTGGTAACCGGCTCCTCCGGCCCGAATGTGTCTCCTATTTGCCATCTTTCACCATGTCTGGTGAAAGCTACTACCTCGGCATCGACGTGGGCACCGGCTCCGCTCGTGCGTCTTTGGTGTCTGCGCGTGGCGAAGTCATCGCGTCTTCGACCGTCGAAACCATAACCTACCGCGATCCGGAAGATCACCGAATTTTCGAACAGTCAACGAACAACATCTGGGCAGGAATCTCCTCTGCGATCAAGACATGTCTCTCCGAGTCCCAGATCCCGTCGTCGGCCGTCAAAGGGCTCGGCTTCGACGCGACATGCTCGCTCGCGGTATCCGATCTCCAGGGCGAGCCCGTGCAGGTCACCAAGGGTGCCGGACTGGGGAAGAACGGCGACCGGAACGTCATCCTATGGGCGGACCACCGCGCTGAGAAGGAGGCCGACCTCATCAACAGCACCGGGTCTGTCGTTCTCGACTATGTCGGAGGGACGATGAGTGCAAGTCCCAATCGCATACAGCACATCTGCATCCGCACTAATCGATCTACCTCCAGCTCGAGATGGAGGTTCCGAAAGTCCTGTGGCTCAAGAACCACATGCCCGCGGAGCTGTTCTCCCGCTGCCAGTTCTTCGATCTGCCCGATTTCCTCACGTATCGCGCGACGACGGACAGCACGCGCTCCTGCTGCTCCGTGACATGCAAGTGCTCCTTCGTTCCGAACTCGGGTTGGCAGGACGACTTTTTCGAAAAGATCGGGCTCGGTGAGCTTGTCAAGGGTGAGTATAAGCAGATGGGAGCGGCCAAGCAGAACGTGCTCACCGCTGGGATGCCCGTGGGTAATGGTCTGTCGAAGAAGGCGGCTGAGGAGCTCGGCCTCGTCCAAGGCACACCTGTAGGAAGTGGAGTCATTGACGCGTACGGTAAACATCATTTTCAAGGCTCACTAATTTACCCTTGCTTAGATACGCTGGCTGGCTGGGGACGGTCGCAGCGAGGTTCACAGAGAATGGGAAGTTGTCTGACATCGTCCCCTCCATCGAAGAATCGCGACATCGGCTGGCGGCCGTCGCAGGCACCAGCACCTGCCATCTCGTGCAGAGCCCTGAAGGCGTCTTCGTGAATGGTGTGTGGGGACCGTACAAGGTAACAGACTTCAAATTTCTTTGTATTTGATTTGCTCAATGGATCTAGGACCCTCTATTCCGCGGCTGGTGGATGAATGAAGGCGGGCAGTCGTCTACGGGCCAGGCCAGTACTCGCTCCTTCTTACGCCGCGAAGACTCATTTGTGATATAGCTCATAGATTTCATGCTCACCACCCACCCGGCGTATCCCAAGCTCCTCGAGCAGGGCAAGGCTCAGGGCAAAAATATTTTCGTCGGTGAGTTGCAAATACGATGGGTTAGACGTCCACTAAGCCGTTTTTTCCAGTCTTGCAGGACCTCCTGGACAAGCTCCGTGAGGAAGAAAAAGTGGCTAGTTTCACGGAGATGATGAAAGACGTGCACCTGTACCCGGATTTCCACGGTATGATTTTCCACCTCGAACTCCAACCAGTCTCCTAACACCGGACCAGGCAACAGGTCACCCATCGCCGACCCACGGATGCGCGGCTCAATCGTGGGTCTTGCGCTCGACTCGACGCTCAACGACCTCGCGCGAAAGTACTACCTCACGCTCGAAGCGATCGCGCTGCAGACGCGGCATATCGTGGACGAGCTGAACGCCAAGGGGCACACTATCACCGCCGTATATATGAGCGGCGGGCAGGCGAAGAACCTGCTGCTGATGCAGTTGTTCGCGGACACGTGCGGGATGCCGGTCGTGCTGCCTTTTGAGCACTCGGGCGCGGTCGTGCTCGGCGCGGCGATGCTCGGACGGTTTGCGGCGCAGACGCAGGGGAAGGCGGTGCTCGGCGAGAAGGAGCAGGGCGAGGCATTGTGGGGGATTATGGTCTGTTTCCCTCTCGTCCCGGAAATTATACTTCGGTGCTCACTGAGTTCTGTACAGGTCGAAATGACTCCGCAGGGGACGCTCGTGGCTCCGGCCGCATCACCCAAGGAGAAGAAGCTTTTAGAGGCAAAGTACAAGATATTCAGAGAGTCTATCGAGATCCAAAAACGGTGGAGGCGGGAAATGGAGGAGGCGTCGAAGTAATACCCTTCATCAAAGATTAGAAACGAATTCATTTTTTTCTCTTATTTTTCAATGGGTATGAATTTTGCACAATGGATTAGAATTTCTCTCCCGTCTCTATAGCGTTTTAGCTTCAGTTTTTTTGCGGGATAGTTTTGTATGTTAGTCGTCTCCGGTTGTGTAAATCTCTTGAATTTGGTCTTTCAACCGTGCGGCACAACCGATGGGAATCCGAGACGGCACATGACTCAATTGAAAGGAATTGCCTTATCTGGGCCCTCGGAGGTAATTGATTTGCGGCTGTTTCGTCTCGGGGTGTCTGCCAAGCTGAGTCAACCGTGCCCCATGCCGAGCTCCATCGTCATACTTCGGCCCCTGGAAGTCCAAGGAGCCTGCGAAAAGAGATCCGTAACCGATTTGACAATTCGGAACCCGACTACCATCCGATCCAACTTTCCCGACAAGCGCCTGCCGTTGTGCCAAGCATAGATTCTTCACGGAATTCTGAATGCTGCTGGAGCGCGCATGGCGCGTCGGTCTACGCTCATGGAAACCTATCAAGCCGTCCCCGGCGAGGTCACGGAATTTCTCGATTAATCCTCCAACTCCGCGGGCCCTCCCGCGCTGGCAACGCTATCTTCGGCGGACCGGATATTTCGGATTTAGTATAGGCGTCGTCTGGGCCGTTGACCGCCAGTTCAATGCATCTGCCATCGGGCGAAATCTTAGAACACTATGGGCGGTGCGTCTTACATATTACTCAAATTCTTGTTCTGTCTGACCTTCAAAAGTGCGCACTCATCACGGCAGAATACAAGGTCGGACTTGGATGCATTTTACTCTGCTTATCTATTAACCAATTTTCTAGATGAATTTCACGCCCGAAAAGTCAGACCAGATCCCTGAGCTGCATGAGCGCGTCGCGGACATAATGTTCAATCTTTTTACCTCCAACGGAGGGTTGTATATCAAAATTGGTCCGTCCTCGCGTGCCCTAATTATAAACTCATTAATTCTTCATCGTAGGGCAAGCAATCGGTGCAAACGCGGCCTTCCTGCCGCGGCCCATGCAAATAAAATTCGCCTCCTTGTTCGATGACGCGCCGCAAATCCCGCACTCGGACGTCCTGTCTGTGTTTGCATCCGAATTCGGGCGGCCACCAAGTGGGCCAGGCGGCATGTTCGAGTATTTCGACGAAAAGGCCATCGCGAGTGCGAGCATTGCGCAGGTACACAAGGCGCGCATGTGGCCGGAACCTGGTGAAAAGGAGGGGCAGTGGGTCGCCGTAAAGGTTTGTGCCCTCGTATTTCGGCGCCGAGATGCTAACAATTCTCCAGATCCAAAAGCCGGCGGTGGCAAAGCAGACGGAATGGGACCTAGGCGCATACCGCGTCGTCATGTGGCTCTTCGAGAAGGTTGCATTCGATCTCCCGGTTTACTTTGTTGTCGGTATGTCTACACTACGCTGTTCTGTGCGAGTCAACGTCTGAGCAATACTCAGATTTTGTCTCGGAACATTTGCGGCGCGAGTTAGACTTTCAATTAGAGGCACAGAACGCGCAGCGCACAGCCGCGTACGTCGCCGCCGACCCGCGTCTCTCCCAGACGGTGTACATTCCACGCGTGTTCCCCGCGCTGACCACCAAGCGTATCATGACCGCTGAGTGGATTGACGGTGTAAGGCTGAGCGATCGTGACGGAATTCTCCGCCTTATGGGCGACCTCCCTGGTTCGCCGACGCCGCTGCGGGGCGGCACGCGCGCAATCATGGAGCCGATGGTAGAGCTTTTTAGCAACCAGATGTTCCTCTGGGGCTGGGTGCACTGCGACCCACATCCCGGCAACGTTCTCGTACGGCCGCATCCCGCTTCCCCGCGCAAGCCCCAGCTGGTGCTCCTGGACCATGGTCTGTACGTGCAGCTGACAGAGGAGTTCCGACGGGACTGGTGTTCGGTGTGGGAGGGGCTGCTCGCAGGAGAGTGGGGTGTTGTGGACGGTGTAACACGCAAATGGGGCGTGGGTATGCCGGATCTGTTCGCGAGCGCTGTGCTCATGCGACCGGTGAAGTTGGGGCGGGGGCGTCCGCAACGGGAGGCGGAGGAGCGAGGGAAACCTTTGGAGGAGATGACCAACTACGAGCGGAGCGTTGTGATGAAGGCGAAACTCAGAGGGTTCTTGACGGACACGGATCGCATGCCCAAGGTCCTGATCTTCTTGCTTCGAAATATGCGGTTCGTCCCTTCAATTTTCCTCCCGTAAATTTCACTCACATACCCATATAGCATGGTCCAAGGTAATTTGTTTTCGTATCTTCCCGTGTTCATCACCCATTAATTTGTATTTAGGCAACAACAAAAGCCTCAACTCGCCCGTAAATCGCATAAAAATCACCGGTTACGCCGCCTCGCACGCACTGACGCGCATTACACCGCACGCTTCCCTCCGGGCCCGTCTGCATGAGTATCACCACTATCTGGTCTTCCGCACCGTCATGCTTTCCATTGACGCCGCCTTCTGGATCGCGCGCACGCGGCAGTGGTTGTGGCGCGTGCTTGGCCTCGGGCGTGATGGGATGGGCTTCGAGGACGAGATTGAGCGCAGCGTCCGCGGGCTCGCAAAGAGCAGCTTCGGGATGGATGTAGGGGCCGATGCCTTTGATGGTTAGACCTTAGAGTTATTTTATTGTTATCTTACCTTGGTAATTGTAATGTGTGTGCTACAGTCAGTTATTTGCCTACCTGTTCGAGGATGCCCTGTGAATCGCCGCTTGTATACCCTAAAACTTACTTCATAGTAGCGACACAGAAGTGGAAACAGAACACGGACCAGGCCACGAATGGTTCTTCCGTCTCTACTGTTCGGTTTTCTCGGTTTACCGTCCAAGTGGTCGGCAGAAGCTATTCTTGCTAAGTACGTACCTTCATTTGTACTTGCACCTATGTCGAAAGCTCAAGACGCTCAAGTAAATTGGCATGGATGTCTGACGCATGGCATATATTGTCGTGGGCATACGCATGAATTTTAGTGCGGGGAGCGAAAGCGACAGAAAGTAGAGAGCAGGAGCCCTGTAGGTAGAGTAACGACGACCAACAGTCTACGCCTAAACCTAAACCTCCTTGACCTTGACGGTACCGCGCAGCAGACCGGTACGCCGTGCGGCAATGAGACCGACTTTTTGACCAGGGACAGCGGAGCGGGCGATGGTCGAGGCTTTTCCGATATGCTGGTGGTTTCCTCCTCCGTGGGGATGATCCACGGGGTTCATAGCCACACCACGAGTACGGGGCCAGCTGAAAATCGGTTAGTTAGCAACGTTGAATGAAAAATGAAGCGAAACGCACTTGTATCTCTTTGCCTTGAACTTGTAGTACGCACGACCGGCCTTGAGGAGCGGCTTATCGATACGCCCACCGCCGGCAACGATCCCGATCGTCGCGCGTGCGCCGCCAGAGATGGTCTTCTTCGCGCCACTGGGGAGACGGATACGTGTCTTATTGTCATCGGGGGAGTGACCGATGACAGTCGCATAGTTGCCCGACGTGCGGGCGAGGGCGCCGCGGTCACCGATCTTCTCTTCAACGTTGCAGACGATGGTTCCCTCAGGGCACTGGCCGACGGGGATGACGTTGCCTACGGCGAGGGTGGCCTTTTTGCCGCAGTAGACGAAGGCACCGGTGTGGAGGCCCTCGGTGGCGATGAAGGTCTCTTTGCGGAGCTTGTAGCGGTACGGGTCGCGGAAGACGACGCGGGCGAGGGGGGCGCCGCGACCAGAGTCGTGGATGATCTCCTTGACAATCCCCCGGATGTACCCGTTGCGCTCAGCAAAGTCGAGCGCGCGCAGCCGGGCGGGCGCCTTGTTCAGGTGGGTGTGCGCCTTGAACTGTGCGAGGCGTCAGTACACGGTTATGCCAAAGAATCAGGCCACGTACGATGGCGTGCGACCGTCTTTGTGCTCTGATAACCCGACCCATTTATCTGCAAGTTGTGTGAGCAGTTGGACGAGAATGTCGAAGTACCGGTCAAAAGATGAAAATTTTGGAGACAGCCCCCGGCATCTCATCCGCCCCAAAATCGGTGCAGTCCTTTGCACCAACGGAATACACGAGCGTAGACTCCTCCGGCGGTGCCAGTCACCGTTGGAAATGCCGCGATTCGGACGACGAAAATTCCGCGATTGCAGCCCAAATCCAGAGTCGAATACAATGCAGATCTTGTGCCGCTCTCCACGCCAGCAAAATAACACGGGAGAGAATGGAGGTTGGGGAGGCATACTTACAGAGTTGGAAATGTCGACGAGGGTGGAATAAGCGCGGAAGTTTACGCTGTGGTCCTATCCAGTTCCACAAACAAGTGTAAAGCGATGGGATCAGCAAACAGTCGTAAAGAACACTTGGTCCAAGCGCTTTCTCGCATCTTGATCTCAGATTCAGTTGGTGGTGATGGCAGCCCCCTTCTCTGATGGATTACGGTCAGTAACTGTTCTCTCCCATTC
The DNA here is from genome assembly GCA_029448575.1 of Mycena maculata. NCBI lineage: Eukaryota > Fungi > Basidiomycota > Agaricomycetes > Agaricales > Mycenaceae > Mycena > Mycena maculata. The sequence continues at coordinate 291,195 of JARJLG010000042.1, read as the reverse complement.
TACTGCCTCGAGGACGGGTTCGAGGACACATCTCCGACTCGAACCGACCTCATCTGCAGGCGTCAGAGCGCGATTTAGCTTGTTGCTGGGCCTTGCATGAAAATAGCCATCCTTCCAATGGCCGAGGATCAGATTCACCAGTCGACGAGGATATCTCTCTTCCCTTCAGCTGTCATCTCATCATCCAATTCCATCAAACCACGGCGAGAGTACTGTGTACACCACGACCATGACCACGACCCTCTTGCTATATCCCAATTTGCCTCACTATACTTATTATCTTCGCGACGTTTCCGACCAGACCGTATCGCCCGAAGCCCATCGCCCTTCCGCTATAGCTGCCATGTCGTAGTCTCCTCCGGTCTTGGCGGCCACCGTGGTCGTAACTAGCGCTACCCGATGATGTGATACTTAGCTTGTCCAGCCCCTCCTTGTTGCTCCAGAATTCCTTCTCTCAAGTCTATGTGTGCGCTCACGTCTTCGAATCGCCATACCACACCTTTCAAGTTCATATTTCCGACCTCTTGATGCTCTGCATTGTGCAACGACTAGTCGGTGAATATTGACCCTCGCACCTCGAGGCCTGGTGCCTTCAGGAAGGTCTGGGCTGCTGGAGCTCAAGGGCAGACACGAGGGGGGCGGTTGTGTCGGCTGTTTTCTTCTCATCACTTATGAACAGTGGCCCGTTTCTTTCCCGACAGGCACCAGGACCGATGTCGACTTGAGCTAATTCATTGACTGGTGTCGATGGCGGTGCTGCTGACTCAGCCCGACTCGTCTCAATTGCTTCTTAGTTGGCGTCTGCACACTTCTTGTCAAGACCGCACGTCGGGACTGACAGAAACGAGGTTACAGATGTCTCTCAGAGACTCGATCTTTTTGTTTTTGCTACCCTATGATTTCCTGTGTTCGTCGCGATCGGCGAAGTATGTTTTAATTAATTGTCTCGGAGCCAACAGCGCGGTCTATTCCGACCCTCGGTGTCGGCTCTCGTCCCCTGTATGTACCAAGCGAATCTGAGATCACACGAATTTCTGATCTTGATTCGAAAAGGCACAAGTGTGTGCGTCGGGACACGGAGAGCGGGTGGAGCAAGATGATGGATCCGCTACATCAGGGCTGCATTTCAGGAGAATTCAGGGCCCCGGGAGATGGGACAGATGATCTATTTGTAGCCAACGAAGCCGCTCTCTGTCAGTGCGAAAGGAAGTAACCGATCAAGATTGAGTCTTTAAAACATGGATAAGAGTAAATCAGATTGTATAAAGCGCGGATGGACAGGCCAGGGCCTAGCAGCCCTCTTTCTGCCCTCTCACCACCAGAAATGCTTTTTCGGCCTTCACTTACCGCATTCGGACCGTTTGTTTGTCACTCTACTACCAACCTACCACGGCGATCTCTTGGCCCATATTTCCCGGTTGATATTCAGCACGGAATCCACTCTGTCGGCAATCCGAGCTGTGCTAGTCCGCCGCAACTCCCCGGCCGTCTTTGTTTCCAACCCAGGCTACCGGGGCCATGATTCATCTCGATCGAAATCACCACCCGTCCCTCTCAACAACAGGCCAGAATAAGGATCTTATCTTGCCGGGAAATCCAATTACTTGGTCTGCTCTCGACGATGACTACTCCGCCGGAGAGTACCCCCAGGTCCACCAGAAACAGAACCCGCCCACCACCAAGGGTCCCATGACACCCACCGACACTACTGACCCCCATCCAGCCTCGGCAGCCTCATCTTCAGCCAGTCCAGCCGACGGAAACTCCGCCTCTCCCACCAGAGAACGCAGCTCATCCCTTTCCCCCGCTCCATCTCCCAATGTCGCTCCAGACGCGCCACCAGCAGCCGTCTCGCGCCAGTCCACCCCCCTCAGCGAACTCTCGCCTCCACCAGACGACGACGACGATGACGCTCCCAAACAAGAGGACAGCACCTCCGAAAAATCCCAGAACGCGCTCACCTCTCCCCCCTCCAAGCCTGATGATCATGATGCGAAGCCGTCCCAACAATCTTCGAATCTTATGCCAACCTCCTCACCATCCACCCGTCCATCGCCGCCAATCGACTCGATCGCCACCCCTTCGGCTGCAGGAACCGAACCAACATCTCCGGCTCCGGGAGACCCAAAGGTCGCAGTCATGCTGGAGCTGAATGAGGAGCTGCTCAAGTGCGTCGCCCGTTTCACCTCCGACGCCCGTTCTCACTCTTGTTTCCCTCACAGGATCTGTATCGAGTTCAACAAACGCCACATTGCGTTGGCAGAGCCCCAGTTCCAGGCGTGCGTCCACTTTCTCTTGCTTTTGGGCTCTGCCCATAACTTTTTCAACAGATATTCGGCGCGCCTACATTCGAACCTCCAATGGGGCGCGAAAGCTGTCGACCCCACGTTCATGGTGCGAGCTTTGCGTTGAACAAATGCATACCGTTGTACTCAAGATAATGCTGTAGAACCAAATAATCCCGCTACCCATAATCGAGGCCCCGCCACCCCTCGATTTCCTTCCCACCGACCGCATCCAGGAGCTCTATCAAGAGCTCCCCAAGGTCTTTGCAAAAGATATGGCCCGCCGAGCGTCCCTGTCCTCCTCTCCCGTCAGCCTTAAACGCGACCGCTCAGAAGACCTTCCGGGTGATGTGATGAACAAGCGGCGAGATACCGGCGAGACAAAAATGCCCGCGTCCATGATGCCCCCACCGCCGATCCCGAGCCCCGTCGCCAGCGCCGCGGCGTCCGCGACAAACCGGACAGCGACCCCCCCGGTTCCGGACGCGCCGCAAAATCCTATGATCGGGGACCCACAGCAGCGGACCACGCGGGCTCAGGTCCGCGCCGCGCAACAGCAGCAACAGGCGACCCGGCAGATGTCGCCGCCGTCGAACGTCAACGGGAACCCTGCGATGGGCAACGGTCCCCCGCCGGGCAACGCCGTCGCAGGCCCATCCGGCGGCCTCGACCCTGCGACGCTCCCGCCCCAGGTGCGACAGCTCGCCACCATGCTGCAGACGCCAGGACACCCCTTTGTGCAATACATGATAAGGATGGTGCCAAACTTCCAGCAGATGCCGCCCCAGATGCAGCTGCAGAAGATGCACCAGGCGCAGGTGTGTATTTTCGCTGCTGCGTGTGGCCACCACGAGAAACTGACTGGTGGTGTGGTAGACCGCAATGCAGCGGGAGCGGGCGCAGAACGGGCAAGGACCAGGACCAGGACCAGGGTTTGGAGCACAGACGAGCCCTGTGTCGCCGATAACACAGATGGGCATGGGCGGCAGGCAGCAGTCGCCGCAGGGCTCGATGTTCCCGATGAACGCTGGGGTGGACCTGCGCGCGATGAACTCGACGCCGTTGCCCGGTGGCGGGCCCGGTGGGGGAGGGATGGGGATGCCCATGAACGGGATGAACGGAATCTCGCCGCAGCAGCGGCAGCTCCTCCTTATGCAGCAGCAGCAGCGTGGCGGCGGCGGCGGCGGGATGGGTCCAGGTCCAGGTCCTGGTGGTCCGATGGGGATGGGGATGAACGCACAGATGGCGTTCCAGCAGCAACAGGAGCAGCGCATACGAATGGAGCAGCAACAGCGGATGGTTGCGGCGGGCGGCTCGCCGCCGCACCCGGGCTCCCCGATGATGGGCAACGACTTCCCCGCGCTGCGCTCGAACGCGTCGATCCCGGGTATCGCGCGGATTGCGCGCTCGCCGTCGGACGGGTCGCCGATGACACCACGGATGACGCCCTCTCGCGGCGCGTCGCTCGGTGCGGAGGACTACCAGCGCGCGATGATGCAACAGCAGCAGCAGCAGCAGCGCGCCGGCGGGATGCCGGGGCAGAATGGCGGCAACTTTGGCGCGCAAGGGTTCCCGCCGCAGCCCACGCCGGGCTGGCAGCAAAACCAGATGCAGCAGCAGGCGATGCAGATGCACGGTGGTGGCGGAGGCGGTGGGCAGTACGGGATGGGCGGGCCGCGGCCGGGGAGCGGGTACGGTGGGGCGCCATCACCACCGGGAAGTGGGGGCGGGATGTCGGCGCAAAATTGGGCGCAGGGGGGCCCGGGTGGGTACCCGTTCGGGTCGCCTGGGGGAGGCGGGGACCTCGGCATGCAGCGCCACATGTCGGGCACGCCCGCGCCACAGATGCAACAAAATGGCCCAGTCGCGGACGCAGAGTTCGATCCGTTTAGCTGGGCTTGATATCCTTTCTCCCTGCTTTTTATCTCGTTTCGCGTCCCGTTTGTGGATCCCCTTATTACGCATACTTTATGTCCTTTTTTCCAGGCCCGGAGTGCCCTCTTTCTTCGTTTGCTTTCCATTGCTGTACTTGCTGTATGCGATTAATGTGTAGAGTCTTGGGGAAATTTTTATGCATGCTGCAACGACGAGGGGATTGGGTGACAAGCACGTTTAGATGGAACCCCTGGCCTTTATACTCTGACTTTTATAACATGATGGGGTGAATTCACATCGCACATTGCGCTGTTAGAGCGGGGCAGTCCTGATTTGGAAGCTGGCGGTAAGGGTCTGCCGTAAGCGCCCACTGACTTGAACGTTGTACTCGCGATATACTACGCGCACTTGGTGTCCTAGCCGGGAAGCAATCTGGGAAAACGCGTGCCAATTGAGCCGATTGCGCGACTGTACACTGACTCCAGCCGGGATCCCGTTACTTCGTCTCAGCAGTGCTTCATAATTATTTCAAGATCTACTGTAACGACATTTGGCAATGGTAGGACCAGGTTCCGAAAAACGGCTTCTTTGGCACCCGCGGCAAGAAAACAAGTTTGTGGTTGGCGGCGGTTCGCAGATAACGCTGTACGAATGGGCCCCGGAGCAGCAGGAAATCCGGCATGTCACCTCCCAGCATGACCTGCAATTCATGAAGGTGCGTCGGCGCGCTCGCCTACCGAATGCGTGCAAACGAGACGCATTCAGACGTTCGCGTGGTCCCCAGATCCCGCGTTCGAGGACCTCGTCGCGGTCGGCCTGAGCACGGGCCGCATCGACCTGCTGCGCCTCGAGGCGACGCGGTACACGCGGCGCACGGCCACGGGGAACAGCGTTCTCTCGAGTGGCCCGATGGTTTCGCTCACGGCGCGCAACTCGCGCGCGTGCAACGCGCTCGACTTTTGCGCTGTGGACCCGAACTTCCTGGCCGTGGGGCTCGACAAGGTCCGCGGCGACTCGAGCCTCGTCATCTACGACATCAGTACCGCACGCAGCCAACTGACGCTGTCCCTCCCGGGCTCAGGGTCCGCCGAGGTTGCGCCGCTCACGCGTCCCCCACCCCTCATTCCGCGGTACGACATCGGCCCACGCGCAGACCAGCGCACGGTGCAGCACCACGCACCGACGGAGATCGTCTCGTCCGTCGCATACGTGTCCCACTCGAACCACCTCGTCCTCGCGGGCATGTCCTACCGCTGGTTCCGCCTTCTCGACATCCGTACGCCCATTCCCGCAGTCACGAGCGTCGCCGCGAAAGTGCAGAGCATCGTCACCGACCCTTACGACCCGCACCGCATCGCGACGTTCGGCGACGGGTACATCAGCGTGTGGGACGCGCGGAAGCTCGCGCCGACACCGATGCTCTCGTTCACCGAGAAGGACGCGTCCGCGGACGGCGCGCTGTTCCGCCCGTCGGCTGTTTATGCCGGGATCGAGTTCTCCAGCACGCGCCGCGGGACGCTCGCCGCACTGCATCGCGACGCAGCCTATGTCCGGTTTTGGGACATGCTCGGCTCGCATGGGCGCGCGCTCGGTGGCTCGGCCTCGTCGGACGGGGACGCCGGGGAGAGCTCCTCGCTATCCAGCCGCCTGACGAGGAAGTCTTGGACGGCGGGCCTCCCGTGGGCGGCAGGGTCATCATCGCCAAACTTGGCTTTCAGCCTAAGCCAAGGGAAGGATCCTGATGCGGGATCCCTCGTCCTCTGCGACACCCGCCGGAGTGAGTTGAATATAAATACTGGATGCGACTACCCTCACGTTATCTACAGCTAAAATCTTCCCGAAAATTCTATCTTCCTTCGCCCTCGTTCCATCGTCTGCGCATAATGCCCACTTTCCTTTGGCGTCTAATGTCATGGTAGTCAATAAAGAAGGCGATCTGGAGCTCTACGCCTTACATGACACTCCCAAGCAGGCGATATGGAGCAGCCGTGGGGACCTTACAATCAGTGCTGGCCAGTCCTGCCGAATATTTCCTGGTATTATGGAAGACAATGAGATGGACGAGTTTATCCGGCAGCGAGAGCGAGAATCGTCGCTGGAGCAGTTCCGATATGCGCAACAGCAGGCGGCTCTCCAGGCCGAAAGATCACGGTCTATCACGACCCAGGACTCGAAGAGCGGAGACGCTCCGCAGATGATGCGGCGGGGGAGAGCGCTTTTGCCACCTTTCGAATCCCCTCCTGCGTTATTCGGTCGCGGAGATGAGGATGGGTTCCCAGCCCTCGGCAGCACAGCCACTGGCATCGTACCACCGGCCGCGCATCCCCGCAATACCTCTGCTACTCGCACCATCGCGCCGACCGGGATCGCAGCGTCGCGCCCGACGTCGGCCTCGAAGCCAAGGACGTGGAGCCCCTCCTCAATTCGGCGTTACCCGTACGACACAAAATCACGCTCGCAGTCGCGGACGGGGCAGCAGCAGGAGACCAACCCCTCTCGGACCGAGCAGTCGTCGGAAGTCGTCCCCACCACCTCCACTGAGAATGGCATAAAGAGCCGGGGACGGAGTAAGACGAACCGGGGAGGACATAATCGCAGCCTGAGCAAGGTGCGAGGATTTGAGCACATAGTTGAGGACGACGTATCCATGACTATGAGGCGGAGGTGCTTGCGAGGATACAGCATCGGGAACGTAAGCAGTTTTCTCTCTTTTGGTTTTCGTATAATGAGATGTATTTCAGCCGTACCACAACACTTCTGTCACACGGAACGACGACGGGCCTGTGCCCCAGATGTTGTCTGATTTGTGGTCCTGGATGAATGGTAAGCCATCCATTTTCCGTGCAGCTGCGTAGTGACTCGGATTATAGCTGCACAAGATTTCCTGTGTGTACCTACGCCGCGTTTGCACGGATACGACTTCTCGCACCAAGGCATCATGGGGATTTGGGAGGGTTTCCCGCCTCTGAATGGAGAACCGGATCCCGCAGCCACTGCTCAACCCGTGCATCGGGATCTCCTCGGCATCCTCGACGACACGCCAAGCCGTTCTCGGTCGCGACGCAGTCACTCACCGGCAGACGACCTTCACGGGAACTTCCATGCGGCGCTCTCGGCTCTGGCTTTGCGCGGCGGAGACAAACCCTCAGTATGGAAATTTCACGCGGTGTCTACGTCGAAGGCCCTGCAGAGGCAGGTTGCGCTCCAGTTGTGCGGATGGAGTCTGAGGGAGGATGACTTGTGGACGAATATAAAGAGGTTCGTCTTATCATGGTGTAACCTTTCCGAGGTCTGATACGCTATTCAAGGTGGGAAAAGGATGGAAATCACTCACGGGCTGCATGTTGGCTTGTGTTTACGCAGCAGTATAATAAGGCGGTGGAGGTTCTCATGCGAAGTAATGGTACGTGTCTCTCGTCACTCCCAGCTTTTAGACTCTCATCCAAACTAGATGAATCTCACCATATGATGTCTGGGACACTCGCTGCATTGATGCCCGGGAGTTCGACTCGAAACCCTGAACTACGAGAGCACTGCGAGCGCCTGATCATCCGTCTGCAGGACCCCTACTTCCGTGCCATGCTCACGCACCTCACCTTGGGAGATTGGGACGAAGTGTTGGACGAAGAAATCATTCCGTTCCGTGAACGCTTAGCCATAGCATTCCAGTTTCTCGAGGACACGACCCTAACATCGTATCTGCACCGCTGTGTCGAGAACTCGCGCCATCGCGGCGACATCGACGGGCTGATCGTCACCGGTCTCACGAAGCGCGGCATGGATATCTTGCAGAGCCACGTCGACCGCACGGGCGACATTCAGACGGCAGCAATCATGGCATCTTACGCGTGTCCGTTTAAATTCAAGGATGCGCGGGCAGAGCGCTGGGTCGAGGCGTATCGTGATTTGCTGGATGGTTTCAAGCTCCACCACCATCGGGTGAGTTTCGACATCGAACGGGGCGGCCTCCTGCAAGCCGCCGGTGACGACAGGGCCCCTGCTGCCATCACATGGGCCCCACAGCAAATCCTCATACGTTGTAGCTATTGCAACAAATCCGTGGTTGACGATAATGCGAGTTCCGCTGTGGCGCCTAAACACAGGGTACGTCTTTTAGGGGAGCTGTGGATGGCTTGTTAACCGTTCCGTTCCAGCCAACGACTTGCGCGAATTGTAGTCGAGCGTTGCCCCGCTGCTCAGTTTGTTTGATGACGCTCAGCATTGTTCCGGATGTTGTCCGCGACGCGGAATTTGCGTATTCGCCGTTGAAAGGTACGTTGCTTCCGGATTTTGAATATGCTCCATGTTTATGAAATCAGATACCATCGACGACGCCATTATCGTCTGTCAGACGTGTAGACACGGAGGCCACGCCTCTCATATTTTCGAGTGGTTCTACGGTGACGATGACGGTGTGCGGTCTCACGGACTGTGTGCTGTAGCAAACTGCGATTGTCGTTGTATAGATGAATTTTGATTTTGCCAATTACCCCGCTAGGCAATTACATTGCCAGATCGGTTCTATTTTGACTACGCAAATGTGTATAAAAATCGGAGCGGTGGCGCGCGTTCTCGCTTTATGTAAATGACGTGTAGTATTCGCTCCCACTCCTTCTCTTCTCCCAACTACTCGTCCCATGGGCCCTCGTTCACTCTACACTAAAATACTCGCCATAGGCGGGGGTTTGACTCTCTTCACACTCAGCGTTCACTCCTTCTATCCGACAGCTAGTCTCACCCAGTTCTCGTTCTTGACGGCGAGGCGTGGAACATGCTCACCGAAATCATACGCGGATGGTGAATGGATCCATAGACCACGGACCAGCGACACCTTGATGGTGAATCGCGAGGATGCTCTGCGATATGCCGGCTTCGAGGGCTGTGCCAGCTCCCGAGAATACTACTGGCATCTAGCTGCCGATAACGAAGAACATTGGAATAGATTTCCGGACGTGAACTCGTGGCAATGGCAGCCCAAACAACCTGAATGTCATATACAAGACATGCAACCGCTGGATCTGTTGCGCGAGCTGGTGGAAGAGGGCGGGTGGTTGCTTATCGGTGGTATGTGCGCCTGCTGTTCATCGGCATTCTAAGCCTAACTCTCTAGCTTTGCGAAGACTCCATCACGGAAGGCCACTTCTTCTCGCTGTCCTGCATGCTGCACCCGCACGTACGCGCCACACCAGATTACAGAGAAAACGAGTACTGGGATCGGGCTTGGCCACAAAACCTCTACTTTGACCCTGGGTCGCCTCTGATATCCAGACTAAATCTCCCGGTCGGATTTTCTTTTGCGAACACGCCGCTCGTAACATTCCGACGAGTGGATCTGCTGCTGGAGAAGCACCAGCTGATAGACCTCCACCACCGACTGTACGTCGAGCCGGCAAACTTCAGTCTGTTCAGCGACGAAGCCGTATGGTCCTTGGACCCAGCTGAATATACGAGCATATTCACTTCTCCGGAGGCAAATTACAAGACGATGGTGGTAAGCACCGCAGGCCATTGGACGACGACGCTGTTCGACGGGTATCGAGACGAGGCCAAAACAGAGACTGGGTTCGGAATAGAAGGTGTAATCCAATTCTTCAGTCAGGCCGCCAAGAAATGGGCCAACGACGTCCAAAGGAGGTTGACAGATGAGAAGCGGAGGAATCCCGGAAAACCTGAACGCCAGGTTGTGGTTCGCGCATATCTGCCGGGACACGAGGACTGTCACGACGAGTTCAAGCCATGGGACGAAATTAAACCGTTCGTTTGGAATTGGTGGAATTGGGGCAGCATCTGGGAATTCAACGAAGTTTTCGAGGTCTGCTTCCCTTCTCCTCAACCAATCGAAAGAGCTGACTGTTGAGCAGGAGTTGCTGTCGCTATCGAAATATCCCAACATCCATTATCTTGCAATTGACCGTCCAGCGCGGCTGCGGCCAGATGCGCATGTACCGAGCGATTGTCTGCATATAATGGCTGGCGCAGGTGTCCTCGAGGGGTGGTCCCATTACATCTGGCATTTCGTGACCCGCGAAATTGGAGCGCGACGGATTAGATGACGATAGAAAAGCGAGGTCAATCATTACAATACATCCACATGGACCAGAATCTGTATTTTGGAATATTGCTGGGCGATAGATACCACGACGGGGACGATCGTTGAGCCATCGCGTTCAGAGATATAGAGCAAAGAAACGGATCAGTGATGCGGATCGTACCGACGCTTAGACGCCGACCACTACATTGCCCCTCATGGTCTTTTCCAATCTAGGCGCAAACGAAAAGGACGCGTTTTTCTCGCTTCTGGATGAGTTCAGCGCGTTCAAATCTCGTCTGCGCTCTCATTGACTCTCTGGTCTTAAAGATACTTTGCTTCCCGGCCAGAGATATTTGGCAACTCGGATGATTCGACAACATCTGCAGCGACATCTGCGGCGCATCGGGCCCTAGCATCCAACCCAGAGGCTACGTCCAGGTTGATATCTGCTGGGCTCCGCCAGGCCGGGCAGGGTTTACCGAAATCTAGTCCTTACGCTACCGCTGTAAGGGCGCCTTTCCAAAGGTCCATTTCGCATTTAACGCGCATCCAGGCTTCCAATCCAGATATCAGCAATGCAGTAGGGCGCATGGGGGCGGCGTCTCTATCGAGCACAGCACCGTCTTTTCCACGGCGCGGAGCCGGAGAGTCGTCAATTTCACCCCCTCCAACGACGTCCTCTATCGCTAACTTGAAGACTGTCCGCACAATCGGATCCGATGTCGACACCACTTCCGCTAAGAACATGTTCTCCTCGATTCGCCACGCCGGGAAAGCGACGCCTCCTCAACCGAGGGTCCCGGCTGGGCTTGCTCCTCCTCCAAATAAATATGGTCCACCTCCTGCTCGGACCGCCGCAGCTGTCGTGACTCCCCCCGCCCACGAAGAGCCGGAAGAAGAGGCAGAGGAAGAAGAAGAGGCCCAGGGAGAATGGGCAGAGGCGTTGTACGATTATGATTCGGCTGTAAATTTTCGATGCATTTCTCTCTTGGTTTGCCTCACGCCTATTCGTAGGACCCTGGCGATCTGCAAATCCGCGCGAACCAGAACGTATGGGTCACAGAACGCACATCGGATGATTGGTACGCTGCATTCCTAGTGGTTGTGGCCAACCTCATGTTTTCTTCAAGGTGGACGGGAGAATTTGAAGGAAAGACAGGTTTGTTTCCTGCCTCGTATGTTAAGATCTTGTAGTCTGCCCCTTGTACAAGGTATCTCCTACCTTTCCTTGTATTTCTTTCCTATAGACCCTGTTGGTAATCTTATTTTGTTCAACCAGTGAGATTGGGTCGGAATTCGGTGACAAACTTGCTTCATACAACCCACTACGTGGCATCGAGCTCGAATACGAAGACAACAATTATTGAGCTACACAAAATGCGCGTCTAAAACATAGGACCCTACGGATACATTCTAAACAAAAATAAGCGAATAGTCATTCGACCCGCCGTCCTCTATGAAGATGCGGCTGTCTCTACAGCAATAGCAGCCTCGCCGGATGAGGGAGGCTGGTAAAAAGGTATGGTGCGGAGATTCTCCGGAGCAGGGCTCTCTGCGTCCAGTTTCTTTCTCGCGCGGTCTGTCTAGAGAGCACATTCAGCGAAAGCTGCACCGGGAGACATGAGTATTCACGCACAATACCAGAGTTTGCCATCCCACGCTCGAGTCCTTCGAGTAACGTGCAGGCCTTGCAGAGATCGTTGCTAGACATATACCCGCATCGTTTACAAGTTTCTAGAAGCCAACAAATTAGGTGGATTATGACACAGGGTAGACGATGCACGTACGCTGGACTTTTTGTGTAGCCTTGACATCCTCTCTAATCTCAAAGGCTTCACCAGAGTGGATTATGTCAATGATCGCACTAGGGCGAGCAGCCTCTAGGTCCTTGAGAAAGACGCGGGCATGTCCACGGTACGCATCCGGGGAATATATGCATTCCGTGGAGAAATAGTCTAGTTTCTTGAAGTACGCGTACCTGTAGAAGTGATTAACCACACGTCAGTGTGAAAAATAAATGGAGGGCACATCACAATTTCCTTCTCGTATGCGTACTTGAAGGGCTTCGACCGCTTGATAGTGTCCTCTCCTTGGGTGCAGATCGAGGTACATCTTCCCAGTCGTGCAATATCGCCGCGCATGACTACGAAGCCGTCAAAATGCTAATCATCATCTCAGGAGGCGCAAAACTTGCTGTTCATGAGGACCGTCTCTGCAATATCGTCTGCATTGTGCCCGGTAACGATGTGGTCCACACCTAGCATGGCTGCCCCGCGGTCGAGAGCTTGCCGCCGAAAGACCCCGCAGAACGTGCAATTGTTTTTCTTGCCTACTTGAGAGACGATGGCGTCCATAGTCCACCCGTACAGCTCATCGTACGATAGTATTTTGAGAGGCATCGAATATTGTTGTTGATTTCGCTTGACGGTCTGGGAAGGATGAATCACGCGAACGAGTCTAAAGGGATGCCTCGGACCTCGAGGGAGTCATCCCGATATCCAGTAATACCCTCGTCTATTGAAAGAAGAAACAGATCGAGGCCATATTGGTAGCGTTCATTTAGAGTCTTCATGACATAGGCTAAAACAGTAGAATCTGCACATGTCTGGTTCAGCGATTGAAACTATTGAATGTGATTACACGACGACCTTTTCCACCTGATGCACCGATGGCTACTCTATCTCCCGGCTTGAATAAATTCGACTGAGTGATCGTGTTGTGCACTTCGGTTTCAAAAACATAGAAGAAGCAGTCTCGACATATTTGCTGTCCCGTTTTTGGTCGTTTCAACATCGCCCGGTTGGTCGCACATAGTCCGCAAGTTCGTGGCGGCATCGCGTCGCCAACGATGTCCCAAGTCGAGTCAAGGCTCAGAGGAAGTGACCGGGATGTAGGGGCCAAACATCCATACCTTCACGCAAGCACTCGTCAATCTTACACCTCCAACCTCCCAAAATGGAAAATGATTTGTCAGCGCGAACAGAATACATCGAATAGCAGTAACAGGCGAGAGCACATCTCCGAGGCAAATATACGAAATCAAGTGGAGTTCTGTGACGCCTGCCTGACAAGCGATAAAGCCGCTGTATCACGCGGTATGATTTGATACTTGAAAGGTTTGACATGGCTAGTTTCACACACTCAGTAAGCCAGTTTATGAGGAGTGAAAGCGCTTACGATACAACACCACTGGTGAACGCAACCTCAGGTTCAATAGTCTTGCCGCTCGAGTCTAATGGCTTGCAGATCGTCATGGTTAGCAGAGACAGGACCATTTGAATCCATATGGAATTCTCGGCGAGATGTTGCCTGAATATTCCAATGAGCTATACTCTCGTCTGGGGGTCCGATGTCCTTACCCGGGGCAAATCCGTCTTCCGAAGCTGGATATTCTCATCAGTGCCCAGCAGATATTTAAAGAGGGTTTGGAACCAACCCAAAAGCATAGTCTCGAGGATCTGCCTGAGGTTTATCCCCAAGAAATCGTGAGGGATCGAAAGAAAAAGGGTCAGGGTAGACAGTGGCGTCATGCATCATCGCCCAAATATTCGCCATTATTGATGTTTTGGCAGGAATGAGATATCCCTTGTACACATCCGGCTTTGCAGTGCAGTGAAACAATCCAAATGGTGACGCTGGTGCCCATCTCAGGACCTCTTTCAGGATGCATTGCACGTACGGAAATGCGCCCTGGTCGTGCAGCGTCGGCAGTCGGTGTTCAGAGGCGAAGAAGCGGTCGACTTCGTCCTGGGCCTGACGCTGAACTGAAGGATGCATCATCATGGTAAAAAAGAAAGTTTTCACCACAGACACCGACTGGTGTATTTATCAGGCGCGCAGACGAAATCATCAAAGGAACCTACGGTGTCTGCTCCGGCGAAGTAGAGAGCTCCGGAAGACCAAAGTATCCTGTCTTCCTCCTCTGCATCGACTGAATGCCCATCTGAAGGCTGGAGCAATGCCGATGTAAACGATGGAATTGCCGTGCCGGCGCGCTTCGCGTGGGTGGGTGAGCAGATGGCACCTCAATGCTGACAGGAACTTACGAGCTGCTCCTTAACCCAAGTGTGTGGTTCCAAGGATTGTTCATAAAGCGTCTGGCCCCATTCCTTTGCCTTGGTTTTGAACCCAGCCCCAGGGAACCAGTCTGGCAGGAACCGAACTGAAGCGGCAGATAAGTCGAAAATTATGGTCGTGGCAACCTTATCAACTAACGAATAGGAAAGGAATCCACAAGCCATTTTCCCGGCGCGCTTGCCATACTCGCTATCTTGATGCCTATGGTTCACGGTCATCTCCTGGAACCAGAAGCAAGGTGATGGCCTGCACCTTCTTCGGCGAGCGCTACGAAATGGTCGTCATTACGAGTCACAGGGTAACCGTAAGAAATTTTCATGATGACAGCCGCCGCATTTCTGTTTGATTCTCAACGACGAAAGAAAAGGTAATTCCATTATACGTACCTTCGAAGGTGCTCCACTAGGTTTTCAGGAGACGCTATAATACTTTCGACGAGGATTCTTGCTTCCTGCTCTTCCACCTCCCAGAACATCTGCGAGGCAGTGGGGTTAAATGACTGGTGCATGAGTCTTCGATAAGTCTTCAAGCGGTCGTTATAAGAGCTATCCACGGGTGAGGATCAGAGTGATAAGGAAAACAAATTGCGGTTCACATGCAGAATATGCTCTTCTCGCGGCGCATAAGCCGGCCGGCCATTGTTGCAAAGGGGCGGTCTGAATAAATTGCGGAGCGCTTGCTGAGGAGATTGAACGCATCAGTGGCCGAATTGAGGATGATCATACGCCGGCCGAGGATATGGAATGAGATTAGCCCATCGACGCCTAGAAATATGGCCTGAGGCAAGAGTAGAATATTGCAAAAGCGACGGAATAAAAACCATATTTATGTCCCCACTCTGCATAGGTCTTCCAAAAGTGGGTTTTAGGGTGATTCAACGCCACACCAAAGATGGGCCAGCCGGGCGGTCCAGGGGGGTAGTTCTTGGAACGCATCGTCCGATTCAAGACGATGTAAGTAAGCACGCAGCCACAAATGGAGACGAGAATGGCTGGAGTAGTAGACATGACGAAGGGTAGCATCTGACTTTTGAACATGAACGAGATTATAAGTTGATGGCGCATCGCCGCTCATGTCGGAAATTAGGAAACCACCGTCGCATGCCGAAGGAGAAATCACTAGAAATCAGCGCATCATCCTCTCACCAAATCGACGCCGGGGACGTCAAGGCGGCCAACCGTGGAGATGAAGAATTCAATTCGCCTCACGATGCTAACGATCTGGTTAAACGTGGTATGTGAAACACCGTACTAGTAGATATCGCACTAAAGCGCCGTGGTTTTTGCGTAGTCTCGCTTAATGACCACATAAAATTCTGTTTGATCGGAATATTGTAAGTACTTATCTTCTACGCATTCAACCCAGAACGCAGACGCAAGTTCCTAGACAGACCCACGATGTCATTGAGATCCAGAGGATGAACGTACCGGCAGTACTTAACCCATCAAGGTGAAACAGCATTCAATTATCGCGCGCAGGGATATTTTCGGAGACGCCACGCCGTTGTGGTAAACCAGTAAGGTGGAAAGGTGGAAAGATTGTAGAGAAAGGGCCTGAAGCACCGCCACTGATGAAAATCAACGTCGATCCGCACGTGGCGCGTCGCGTCGACCAAACAAGTCAAAGCTGTTGATGACTTGGGCCCAAGCACGCGCTTTTAAATTTGTTTAAATTCTCAAAACTCGCGACGTGGGGATGGAGATATAATGCCATATTCATATTACGTGGGACATATATGATGTTACAATGCGTGGTGAACAGAGGTACAGAAATGATGAGAGACGTGGGTCTATAACCATGAACACGTCAGGTCGTGCATAAATTCACGAGCGCTCGCCGCGGAGACGGCGCGCAAGAGCAAGATCCTTGGGCTGGATAGTGACGCGTTTTGCGTGGATAGCGGCGAGATTGGTGTCCTGTAAGACACGAGTATTCAGTGAGTGGTATGATGGAGGAAGAAGACAGAGGACACACCTCGAACAGCGAGACGAGATACGCCTCAGCGGACTCCTGAAGTGCCATAACTGCGGAGGATTGGAAGCGCAGGTCGGTCTGGGTAAAGAATGGTCAATGGGGGGACAGTGTGAGGGCGGTGGCACGCACCTTGAAATCCTGGGCGATTTCACGGACGAGGCGCTGGAAGGGGAGCTTGCGGATGAGCAGCTCGGTGGACTTCTGGTAGCGTCTGATTTCACGGAGCGCGACGGTTCCAGGCCGGAAGCGATGGGGCTTCTTGACACCGCCGGTGGTACCCGAGGGCTGCTTGCGAGCGGCGCCCTTGGCAGCGAGCTGAAAACGCGTGTGTCGGAACGTGGATGGGCGAGCAGCGAGAAGCGAGGACGTACTTGTTTACGAGGAGCTTTGCCACCGGTGGACTAGAGCATGTTTCATAAATGGAGGAGAGGTGGGAAAGAGTGTACGCACTTTGCGGGCGGTCTGCTTGGTGCGTGCCATGTCGATGTGGTTAAAGGTGGTGGGTCTTGAATGAAGGACGCGTTAGCGAACGTTCCGGGGGAGAATGGGAAGAGAGTACCTTGAGGATGTGGTGAAAGGCGAGCTCGAGCACTGGAGGTGTGTTTTGATAAGTAGTAGGAGGTCAAGAAGCACAGAGACGCGACCTCAAACAATCAACAATTTATAGGCGTATGACACGTGACCGTCATATTTGTGCAAGTTGTTCGCTTTGAATAGGGGTTTGTTTACGCGACGCCTAATTTAGGTATCCCCCAGCGATTCCGAAAAAATCGTGAATTACTAGTCATCCGGTAATGATTATACAACATGGGATTTATACACTCTATACTCTGACTTCTGAGGATGCCATTATTCTCATTTCTACCGCTTCTCGACGTCCGCAACGTGTTCTCTCTCCTTGAGCGCATAGCTCTCGTCTACAGTCGTGTCCATCGGCACCTCCGCCATCAGCAAGCTGAACAGCAGCCCAAGACCCGCGATGCCAATCATCACCTGCCAAATGACAGCCATGCTATCCGCAAACGCCGCCTGCACTTGCTTCCGGAGGGGCTCCTCGAGCAGCTTTATGGCTGGGATCGCGGCGTACGCAATCTCGAATCCGGCCGGGAATTGAGCGACGAATTCGGCGGGGAGCTTCTTCTCCAGCATATTCTGTGAACAACATAAACATAAACATCGCGCCAGTGCAGGAACGAAGATGAGTCATACCTGCAAGACTGTGCTAGAGATCGTAATTCCCCAGGTTTGGAAGAGGGACCGGGTAAACGAGAATAGTGCCAAAGCAGATGCAGCACGGTTATTCGGCAACGGCGCCAGCAGCGGGAAAACCGGAGCAGAGAACTGCACCAGAGATGAATAAGGGTCGGGGACGAGACAGAGTGACATACGATTAATCCAGTGCCGATGGCCACGATGACCTGGTAGCCGACCCACTTCCCGACGGACGCGTCCTCTCTGAGGGTACTCAACAGGCCCATTCCAATCATGATAACCATCCAGCCGACCCAGTTTACAAGGCGGTATTTCTTTGATAAGGTTATAATCATGCCAGCCACAAAGGCGAACGGGGCGGTAAGGAGGGCACCGGGAAGGAAGTCCACGGCGGAGCGAATCGGCGATGCACCGAAGCAGGCTTGGAAAAAGACTGGACAAGGCATCAGGGAGAGCGGTCGCCACCGGACAGAATATATGCACCTGGCAGGTAGTAGATGACGGAGATACTGACGATCCCATGAGCGGCGGTCGTTAAAAGCCTGGAGGATCAACTGTAAGACTTGATTGTATGGCGGGCAAAAGATACGTACCCACTGAGCGACGTGCGGTTGGCGATCACGTCCAGAGGAATGGTCGGCTGGCTGGGTACCTTCGCTTCGTAGACGGCGAAAAGGAACAAAAGGCAGAAACCTATTATTAGAGGGGCAAGGACTTGTGCGGATGCCCATGGATAACGGATACCCCCCCAGGTCATACCAATAATGGCCAGTCCAGAACCCACGATGGCGATAAGGTTGCCGCTAGAGAAAGCAAAGAAATGAGGACGCGCCGGAAAAGAAAGAAAGAAAAGACATACATCCAATCCACTCTGGCCAGCTTGCTACGGACAGTTCCCTCCGGATGGCGTACGGAAAGATACATCGACACGAGAAGGAACGCGATCCCGGTGAGAGGCAGGTTTAGAACTGAGGGCGAATGAGTCGCAAGCCCTATTATCGAAGGAACGAATCAACGCACAGAACAACCCCCGCCACGCTTTGTGGCCTCGGTTTGCCAGGGCGCCACCCTATAGATTGTCAATAACCGGAAAATTGAGATGAGAAATGCATGCATACAATGGGAGGTCCAATGCTCTCGATAAAGTTTTAGAAAAATATCAATATGCACAGCAAGAAAATCTCACAGATGCGAACGACCAGACGAGACCTAGCATGCCCTGATACAGGCCACGTTCCGCAAGAGGAACCAAGTCGGCCGTCAAGATTTCCGAGAGATTGATGATTCCGCCTCCTCCAATGCCTGCACATTATGAGCCTTTGCCAGCCGGCCGACGAGAGAAAATAATACCTTGAATGGTTCGGGCGGCAATCATCATGTTCTGTACAACGAATCACCGTCAGCAAGGATTATACGACGAGTTTCTTTCGACCCACCATATTCTGTGCCGAACCGGCCAACGCGCTTCCAACCGCGAAAAACGCAATGCACAACAGCATAATCGGTCGTCTGTTCGACGATCAGAATTGAAGGCAACAAACTGGCCGGAAAACTTGCCTTCCAAACGCATCGGCGAGACTCCCGCTTAGGGGAATAAAAGCCGTGCTGCTCAAGGAATACGCAGAGCCGACCTGCACGTGTCGAATTAGCGCACAAAATCCGGGCACGCGAGAAATACAACACACCCATATATAGTCACCTTTCGTGTCGTTCAGCGCGTCCGCGATGGTCGGCAACGCGGTCCCCACCGCAGTCAAGTCGAGCGCGCTCAGGAACGTCGCGACCATAATCGCCGCAAAACTCATCCAAAACGCGCGGCTCTTGGGCTGGGGGCCCGCCTTGACGTTCGTGAGTGTCTCTGCATCGTTATCATCGACTGAGGACAGCGGTTTGCGTGTCGGGGCACCGGAATATGGTTGAACCAGCTCGTCTATCGATGCTGGTGCTGAGACTTCGGGAGGAGCAGCCATGTTGAGGAAGAAATCTTGGACGACACCATTTTTGCGTCGGGCCTTAAGTAGCACGGCGCGAAAACGGTAGGATAATGTTTCTTTCTTGTTACCGGTTTACCGTCTTCCCGAGGCGCGTAGCCATCACCGTGACGTAAATTTGATGACATGCAATTCGCGGCCTCGAGAGACTCTCTGGTTGATGCCGATGAATCATGATGGCGCGTCCCTCTACGGCATTGCGCGTCTCGCGAATTCGGGAAAGCGGAAAAGCGGGTGTCAGGCTGCTATGCTCTGTCAGATCACGGCCTTGAGCCACAGTGCGCAAGTCTCGGGTTTCACTAGGCTCAAACGTTGAAAGCCTCTATAGTAATCTGAAGTGATTTCGGGAGATTTAGAATCATACTATAGAGGCCTAGGGGCTTGGCCAGGGTTCAGTTTATCGCGGCAGATAGTGGTTTCCATGTTGATTCGCGCAGCGTCCTTAGAGCAACACTCGGTGTTACGGGTCAACATGGGAGGGATGACGGAAGAGTCCTTGACGTAACCCCAGATTTACCGACCAAATTCGGCAACCAAGTTCCCATTCTCAGCCGTCTTCCCTCTGCGCCTTATCTGGGATATGTGCTACAATGGTATGTACTGTACAATCGTGTGTGTGTGTGGTATCGTCTGTGCGTGTATTGTATACTCGTAAATTAGTGCTCGATTCTATACGTACACATGGATAAATCCATTATGGTCTACCCGACAACCTTGACGACGACAGTCCCCCCGCGCAGCACGCTCGCATCGCGGGCCCCAAACACCTCCGGCGCGCGCTCAAACGGCAGCGGCGTGCGCTCCTCCTCGACGACGGGGCGCAGGCCCTCCTCGCGCGCCATGCGGATAACCGCCGCGAGCGAATCGCGCACGTCCTCGCCCTCCCAGTCCACGTCCTGCGCCCCGTTCACCCACGCATACCCCACCTCGCCCCGCCCCTTCTTCTTCTTCTTCTTCTCGCTTGCGTCCTGCTGGCTCCCCCGCAGCGCGCGCAGCCCCGCGCGGAAGTTATCCTTGGCGCTCGGCACGGGCCGCGCGGGGCAGTCCCCCACCGTCGTTGTGAACTGCTTCCGCCCCGCGCCGCCGCTCCCTGCGAGCAGCCGCTCCCCCACCTCCCACACCGCGCGCCCGCCCACCGTGTCCACGACTGCGTCGAATGCGTCCCCGTCCCCAATCAGCCGCTCCACCGCCCGCACCGTCGCGCCCGCGCCACCGTCCCCACGCTCGCCGTGCGCGCCGCCGTCGTCAAACACGACCTCCTCCACGCCCCACGCCCGCACGCGCGCCTGCACAGCGGCCATGTGCGCCTTGTCCTCCTCCGTCTCCTCCGCGGGCGCATCGTCCGACAGAGAGCCCGGGGCGTGCACGCACACGCGCCAGCCGTTGCGTGCGAGCATGCGCGCAATCAGACCGCCCGTGCCCGCGTGGCCCTGCAGCACCAGTGCGCGCCGCGTACCTGGAGTTTTCTCGCCAGCCACTCTAGCGTCTGGAAGTGTTTCCTTACTCCTCCACGGGTCGTACATGTCGTCCTCGGACAATTTGTATACATCCACACCGATGAGTGTTCGCACGGCCCGGTGTGCGGTGAGGCCAAGCGGGAGGAGCGCGAGCTCCACGAGGCTCAGACCCGGTTCTGGGGGCGGCCGCGGCACGGACTTGACTCGTCTATTGTATTGTTGCGAGAAGGGGCGCGAGGGTGAGGGAGATTCCAGTCGGAACGAGAGCGATGAAAGACGCGAAGGAAATGGCGAGTCTTGGTCGGAGGACGCAGATGATGGCGCGGAGGATGGCGCGGAGGACGGTGGCGTCGGCGTTGACGATTGAGGCATGTACGGGTGCGGGACGCGATGAATTCGGTGTCGGTCAACGGTGATAAATTCCGCTAGGGCACCACTCTGCGCACGTTTAGCATTCAACACAAAAATAGACGGTCGAGAGAGGACGCACTTTGCGGATGTCCATTAATCCCACCACCCACTCGCCGCGGCGCGCTACTTCCTCGCGGACCTCCCACCCGCAGTCAAGGACGCGGCCGACGAAACTGCGGCCCGGGATGAAGCCAACTTGAGGCGAAGCGTGGGAGGGCTCTGTGTCGGATATAGAGCCTGCGTCCGACGTGGTGCGCCGCTTCATAGTTCGTCCGACGAAACGGCCAAAACTCTGCGTGCGTGTGCGGGTCAGATCCGTTGCCTGGGAGGCGCCGAGGAGGCGCAGATCGATGGCGTCCAGACCAACGGCCCAGACCTGGACGAGGACGCTCGCTTTTGGGACGGCGGCCGCCGGGGTGCGATAGTGTGTGAAGCCGAGGCGCGGTGGCTGGCCGTGAGAGGGGCCTGCGAGGCCGCCTACGACTTCTACGGAAGCCATGGTCGTCTGAGCCAGGCGGGAGCGTGACAGATCCACGGTCTCGCGGCGGAGGGAGGAACGTATGCGCTTGGAGATGGATTCGGAGCGGGACAGGGGGCGGGAGGGTGCGGGGGCAGGGGGGATGACGAGGGAGGTGTACGCAGGAGTACCATAGGATGGTAGTTCGGGTGGACCTGGGGGAGCGTAGTAGGAAGAAGTGGCAAGAGAGCGGGCACGGCGGTGTGCGGCGCTAGTGTACTCTGTGGGTGGAGTGTCCTCGTCCTCCTCCATTAATGCAGCCATGTTCATCATGATGCCAGGGGTCGGAGAGCGGGAAGAGCGGGATGGTGGTATTGTGAGCGAGGTTAAATCTGAAGTAGGCGGGGTTGTGATGGTCATGGACATGGATGCTTCTGGGGTATAGACGTCGTGCTATCATTGCAATATAATGAATTCAGATTTTATACTGCACAAGACATGACGTACGTCTTGCGCAATAGCTGCTATCCGCATCATAGTCGCCTTGTCCGAGTAATATTCCCTGGGTACAGGCATGCTGTACTTTTGCGACGGCCGACCCAGCAGCGTCTGCAGCAACGTCGGCTTGGCCATCGGAGTCGAGAAAAGCTCATTACTCGGTCCCGGCCATCACCAAATTTGTCGATCGCATCAATGGGCCTCGTGACCGCGGCTAGCCCCGGACAGGCTTCGTCGCGTCGCGCAAGGCCCTTAAGAGCCCCTTCGTAGGCTCTCTTCCGCTTCGCTAGCCCCCTACCAGCCTGCACACAACCTCTTAACCCCCTATAACGGTCAAGTTTAGCCTCCTACCCGACTCTTAAGGCCTTCGAGCTGGCACCCTTTGGCTAGTCTGTCCGGCATTTCTCGTTGCTTTTCCGGCTCGATAAAACTCTTCTCGTGCATGCTTCTGACTGTATTAGCCTTATTTATTCTCCTTCTGATGCCAAAATGCACTGCCTGCAACCGCAACTGCGCAGACAGTCGCGGACTAGCCAACCACGGAAACAAATGCCCGAAACTTTTGGCATCGCACCAAGCGGACGTAAGTCATGCGATGGCGGTTGATACTGCTGCTGCACTTGTTGCTGAAGCACAACCTGCTGTAAGCATATCTACCCTGGATTTATGTTTCGAAAATTCATAAATATGAGGATGACTTTCGTCCCCCTTCTCCAATTATTTCACCGCCCAGTCCCCTTCCTCTTGGGCCAGGTGGACGTCCTCGCCGACATAGCCGTCTTCCGGCTCGTTTTCGTGACGATGTCCCACCTCCCCCTCCCCCTGTTGAACTTCCCGACGAGCCCGCCGCTCCGCATATCGAGCCAGATGAGACTAATGGTGCCATAAAATGGTTTAAAACCGAGCCGAATGATTTTGGATTGTATAAGGTCTTCCCCAACCGACCCACCCACGATCCAGATGAATCCATCTCTTTGGATGAGCTCTGCAAATCATCTGAGCTTCTTGTTGCGACGAAACCGAGTGCATCGGCTGCAACGCCTGCCTGGTTCCCTCTCATGAATAGCACTGTAGCCCGGCCAGGACCCCGAGGAACTGGAGGCAGGCGACGATGAGGAACCTACCTCCGACTCCGACTCCGGCTCCTCCGACATTTCCGAGTCCAGCGAAGAAAGTGAAGAAGAAGAGGATGAGAATGAAGGGGAGGAATTGGGTGCAGAGGGAATTGAGCCTACGGACGAGGACCTGATTGAGTTTTCTGGTTTTGATGAACTGTAGGGTATATTTTGTATTTTTGGGTCCGCATGAGAATTTTCTTGGAATTTATTGCCTTGCTATTCACCAGTTTTCAAGTTCTCGATGGTGAAATGCTGTAACACGTGACCGCGGATCGGACTTTGAAATGGGATCGCACTGGCGCGCTTTTTGCTCCCGACCACCACCATGCCCACCGAGACCGCCGCCGCCAACACACCCCCCACTGACACCGCCGCCTCTCAGCCTCCTCCAGTGGCTTCTAAGCGAAAGTTCGACGAAGCTGTCGCGTCCCTTGGCGCAGAACGCCCTCAAGCAGCCAAGAAGAGCGCAAAGCGTGATGCCTTGTACGCAGCATGTACCACTATCTTCACATCCTCTCTCATTCCTTTCCAGCGAATCCAAGTCCACCCTTGATCAGCTTACATCGATCGCAAAGCGCTTTGTCAGAGCTGTTAACCCATACCTCGACATCTCGCTCGTTCTGCATTACGGCTGCCAAGCACGCTGTGTTGCCTGAATCGTGTGTATCCTGTCCTATTCCCTGTTTTCCGTACTGACCCTCGACACAGGGAGCGTGCAGAGGCAAAGACCCACGCTGATGCCTTCGACAAAATGCTTGCAAGCGCGCCGAGCTCCGCTGACGTGATACGCGAATTTTGGAAAGATCCCACGCAATGGCCCCGTCTCCAGAAAGCCGTACGCACCGCTAGGTTACATAGATACTCGACGTGGTACTAATTTCTTCTTTAGTTCCGTGATGCAGCCAGCAACGCGCGCCAGGGAGATACGACCGGGCTCAAGCACAAATTAAACTATCTGCTCGCTGACACAACTCAGTCGCTAATTCCTAAAATCAACGAGACTGCCAGTAAGTCCGACTGCGGGCGCAACCACCCAATTCTCCGTGATGCCATCGTTCCGTGGCCGTTACGCATTTTGTTGAACGAGACAGAGGCGCCCGAGCCTGAGTACGTCGTCCTACGTGCATATATCCATGTGTACTGACCGGTGACAGTGCCGAGCCCGTTCCGACACCGCGCGCCGTCACGTACGCCGTTTTGCGTGTGCATGTCCATTCCCTCACCCTTCTCAAGCGCCCTCAAGAATCTGATGAAAGGAAAGTCCGCAGACGGCAAGAAGAACGCACCTACTGCCGGCCAGTACCCGTCCTGCTTCTACGCGGAAGGCTCCTTCGACCCCAAGGACCCCTCGCAGGGACTTTTTCGTAGCCCGTTCTTGCTCCGCGTGAGTCTTTCCCTTTATACTTCATCTTTGTGAAGTAATGCCGTACGACAGACTGCACGCCATATCTGGACGACCCCAACCACCGCCTTTGACGACTCTGGTAAGGTTCCGAAAAATTGCAAGGCACGGGCGCATGCGCAGTATACTTGGACTGGTGAGATGATTGGGTATGTGTGCGGGCAGGTGAGTCCAGCTTTCCACCGCGAAAGTGTGTCGCCTCATGATCCATAGGCGCGAACGATGATCTCAACATCGGATTGGACAACCAAGGACGACATGTACAATTACGAACATATGTTTAAATCAGTGGTCAAGCTCTTCGAAAAGAAGACGGATACCTGGGTAATCGACACGCTCGCATTCTATCAAAAGTTCTTTCTTTCTCCTCCTCTCTCCTCCTTTGTGCGATGGCTAACTCTTATTTTTCCAGACACGTCTTCGGGTCGCTCGACAGGTCGGCAGACGAGTCCTCGGAAGATGACGACAATGACGACTCTGATGCTTCGGCCATACTCGCCCTTCAAGCGGCCCGTGCTACCCCCTCCAGCGAGGCGTCGTCCTCCTAATTAGTATGTGTCGCTTTCTATTTCGTCTTGGACACTAATAACTTGATTCTAGCACTCCTTTTATCGGCCTACCTTCAATAATTCCTAGGTGAGTGATTTTTTTACCCGCCTTGCCCACGTTTGACACTGATGACTTGCCCGTGTAGGATCTTCCCAGCTGTGCTGTCCATTCACCGCAAATAATTCGGCAAGTGACCCCTTCCTTCTGCGGCCGCTGCTGATGGTTTCCCCGTGTAGATCCGACGCCGCGTATTGTTTCAATGATGTATAGACTGTCAATAATCCTTAGGCAAGTCGTGTCTTCCTGTCTTCTGCTGCGCTGAAATCCCCAGTCTCTAGTCATCCGTCCAGCGCCCTAAAACTGGTGAGTTATCCAGGCTCTCCTCTTCCTGATACTCATTGTCGTTTAGTCTGTTAATTGTATGTTTCGTTCTCGCGATGCGGGACAATGCTGACGACTCCTCAGGCTGTATTGACCATTCCCTCGCTTCGTAAGTTTCTACGACCAACAGATGGAGCTTCACTGATTCATCTCTCAGGCTGTATTGTCTCGCCCTCCAACTGTATTGAAAGTAAGTATATTCTCATCGCCCGCCTTCAGGTACTTATTATCCCTCAGGAATTTCTCCCGGAATGTCGCACGATGCGGTACGTTTCCCTCATTCCATCCACACCTGCATGCCATTGATTCCTTGTTTTCTTCTCAGAATGCACTGTATGTTACGTAGAGTTGTAGTAGTACTCGATGAATTCATTGGCCTTTGCTGCATCACTGCCTGATAATAAGATGGGAACCTGGGGGCGCTCGTAGCCCGCCAAGGCCTTAATAGCTGTCCAAAGGGCATAAGAGGGCGCAGAGCCCTAGCTGCCCTCTTAAGGCCTGTGTAAATTTAATTGTCACGTTGGAGCCCCTTTGTAGGTTGCGAATGGGCTCGTTGGGCTTTAAGGGCCTTCGGGCACATTAAAGCTCCTACTAAGGGGCTTCAATGGCCCGCGCACATTTGGCGATGCGTGACAAGCGATCCGCGACACTGATGACGCTCAGTGGTCTGTCAGACACGCGAAAATGAAGTAGAAAATTCTAAAGAGTTACAGAGACGACGTAAAGTAAAATAGAGAGAGTAATCTAGATGAAGCCATCGAGTCTGGGAGCCGAGTCCAAGCAAGCAGTGTGATGGTGATTCGGGAGACTTCCGAGTCAATGCAGATAACCAGACGCGCCCGAATCCATCCACCACCCACCGTTTTCGTCCGTATCGAGCTTCGTCGCTTCAGTGGGCTCAGCAAACAGTCGGTTCCCACACCCAGAACCAGAGCGGCACGTCTGCCGCTCTGATCCCAGCCGACGCGGAAAGAGATGAGAGCGTCGGGCGTCCCCGGCCCTCCGTGTCGTGGTAGCACGCTCAGAACCAAAGGGGCACGTCTGCCCCTCTGACCCCAGGCGGTGCAGCGGGACATGCGAACGTCAGGCGTTCCCCCTGCACTGTGGTAGCCGACCGTCCGCGAGTCCACCGGTGGTCGAAGGACGGCGCGTTGACGCGTTGCTCGAGTCGAAGTCGAATGGCGGGTGGCAGATGAATCGAGGCGTCTGTAACGGGGCGATGGGTCTCTTGCTACTGGCGTTCTACCACCGGGGCGCGGCGAAGTGTTCGCGATACGCGAACGGAGTATGCCGGACGTTGGGCGAGAGGGAAGCAAGCGGCCGGTGTTGACCGACTGGGCGACGAGGCGGGCCTGAGCGTCCGTGGAAGACGACGCCGGAAGACCGTTGTGGAGGAACGTAAGAGTAGTCTGGCATGGGCATGCCAGCCGTTGTCGCAGTTGCGCCGTACGTGGAGTAGAAGACGGTAGGTACCGGAGCCTGTACAGTCTCGTAGAAAATTCTGCCGTGACCCCGGGTTGAGAATGCCGTCTCGTACATTATGCGGCTCGGGGATGTAGTTGCCGGGGGGTCATACAAAATTGACGGTGGAGTCTCATACAATATATTGCTGCTTGCGGTAGACTTGAGCGTGGGGGTTTGGTACAGTATTTCTCCAAGGGCTGAGTGGGTGGTAATGAGTCTTGACTTCGCCTCATACGTCGCAGCAGCTGCCGCGTCCGGAGGTATATTGACAACGGTCGCCGTTTGCGGCGGGACAGCGATTCGCCGGCGCGGGTTGGCGATGCGGGGACGAGTTTCAGCTGACAAGGTAGTTGAGCCGACGCGGGGTGAAAACGAGAACACAGCTTTGGGCCATTGGAGGTGGAGGCAGACTCTCTGACGGGAAGTGGGGTCTCGGCGTTGTTCTGTTCGCGCGCGAGGGACTCTACGGCCTGGAGGAAGCCGGCGCCGTCGAAGGTAAAGGTGACCTAGCAGAGTGCGTGTAAGTGACGGAAGATAACGAGAGAAGTGGCACGAACCTCGTCGACGGATAGAAGCGACGGCGAGAATCGTCTGGCGCGCTTCGGAGGAGGGAAGGCCTGAAGAAAGGGTGGCTGATCCGGTACGCCAATCCGTGGGATTTAGTTGGGATCGCTGATCTTCACCCGGACCGACTCGGAGTAACCCTTCTGAAGTTTATGTAAAGTTTTCCTAGTCTCTCTAGACAGACACTGTAATGATACCAGCTCGTTCCTCGCCCATTACAGTCTGTTAGTTACCGCGGTCTGATTAGCGGCGGTCCATCTTATTATGTAATGATGGGAGATGCACAACCAAACACTCATTTATTTCAAGCGTCTCTGTGTTATTTGACGTGAATTTGGACCATAGAAGCTAATGTATCAGTCTTGACCACGCTCAGATTATTTGAACTCACAGACTTTTCTCCAGCTCAGTGATTCTGAGGTCAGGCTCTCCACTCGACCGAATTGGGCAATGAAAGCCCCTAAAAGTGGTGATGTGCTTCATCGAGCTTGTTTGCTCGCAACGCATCCCATAAACATCGAAATGGATATTTTATGTGAATAAAACTGTTTAACGCGTGGTATCGTCCTCTGCGCTACCTACGACGCGTGAAGTCGCGTCCGGCGGTATTACACGTGACCTCCCAATCTGGTGATTATGTAACAAGGTGGACCGCCTACCATGATGGCGTGGTAACCACAAGACTAAAGTTTTCCGCCGTCGTCACCGTGCAGGTTTCGATGTCCCATGGATTATTTCCCCGCGAATTTCGTTCCCAATCACAGGCAAGCAAAAAGAACGTCTTTCCTTTTTTTACCGCAAATTCTCGTTCACACGGGCAGCTGCTACCTACCACTTCAGAATATTTGCTGCCAATTTTCCGATTTTATCTGCGTCGCAACGTATGCATCTCTTTCCAGGTTGAGCTTTGGGCAAATCTCCCAGGCGACACCGCTCTCCGTGGCACATAATACATGTGCTCGGCCATCTCGGTCATACGAGCACGACATTTCCTGCCTGACTTTCACAGCATGGAACCGGGATCCGTGGTCAAATATATACCCCAAATAAAAGTATGGAAGCTCTCCAAAATTCCAACTGTGCTATAACTTGGCGTGGCTTGACACGAGTCGAGATTCAATAAGGTTGGTCAAAGGTCGTCTGCATACTATTCAACGCGCGAGATGGATTGAAATGATGGAACATGTATCCGTACTTTGTCCCCTGTGTTGGCAAACCCCGCATCGGCGTCTGACTGGGTACGAGTAATGACATGGACAATCGTCGATGACTTGTGATTCTAGCAACACCACGGAGGGAAGTGCGGGAATGAATGTAGATGAACCTGAGCTCACATCCGTCACTGATTCTCTTGCGGAACCGCCATGGATTATTCACATTGGCATCGGCATTTTCACCGTTGAACCATCCTCCATTCCCCGACCACGAAGAACAGCACGGAAATTGAACCTGGCCAAAGAAAGAGTCAGCGGTATGGGGTGGGGATTTACTCGACACTCTCACGTTGCCAAGAGCGTCTTCACATAGACTAAAAGCCAACGATTGAATATTGTGTAAAAGTATGGATCCATGCAAACCTCTCGTGAGAATCTGATCCAATGTGAAATAGATCACACACCGGGAATCCACGAATTTCGTCCCAGCGGAAGTTGATTACGATTTGTTAAGTTTCATATCAGAAATCGGCGTTGACTCGAAACCTGGAGTTTCGATTGCCACCAAATTGCTTCGGGGTTGCTATATATGGTAACCCCGAAGCATTTCGAATGCGGCTTCGGCTCCCATTTCAGGTGAGTCAATTCGCGATACCAAATCGTAATCAACTTCCAACGGCCCGAAATCTTCAAAGTCCCGGTGTGTCAGCGCATCTGGCGCTCCAATGAAGTACTGTCCCATTTTAAGCTATTGGTCGTCCATTCAGGGATGTTCTTACTTACCGCTTCAAGAAATCCAACACTGATGACACTAAAATGGATCAGACGATAGAAGATCGACTATGTAAAGCCTTGTTAACATTCCAGTACTTCCAGTCCAAAGAAGCAACCTGATTCAGATAATAGATTGATGTTGCGGTGATCAACATATTGGCGGCAGTTTGTCCGACGATACTGAGCTTCATCTGGAAACACCTTTCGGGCACATAGAGGCCCGGTCGTTACCGTAGATCACCGGTCACTAGGTAGCAACCCATAGAGCCGAGCCTTCACTGTAGAGTGCCATCGACACCGTCCTTCTACGGTCGAAACTAACTTCTATTCTGGAAACATTTTACACTGTCGCTGCACGTAGAGCCCTTCGATCCACGTGAAATTGTCCGAAGCGATCCAAAACCCCCATGGACCTGCCAGTTAAAAAGACAAGTTCACGCCAAGTCGCCGCCTGCCTTTTCTCCCCTCCCACCATCATCTCCCTTTCACTTCTCAACCTCTGTGCCCTTTGTCTCACGGATCTCCTGCTATTTTTGAATCCTCCATTGCCATCCGCTGTACAACAAACTCTCCAAGCCAAGTCAAATTGCTAAATTCAAACGGGCATCTCTCAAGAATATCAAGTATCCTGATAATGCAAATCTTCCAGCAACTCCTCTGTGAACATCAAATATCTTCCGCAAGTCGCTAAAATGACGATAGCAGTCTACTCTGGAACACGGACTTGGGGGCTCTTCCATCTTCCTGAACCTTTATAAGTAGCCATTGCCCAGGTTTACTGCCTGTGCCGCCCCGTATCATCGTAGCAAAATTGTAGCAAAATACATTTTTATTGTGCCATATCCCTGTCCGATCCTGTCCGATCCCCGGCCTGACAACCTGATGCGAGCAAACGAGCCATGTGAATGCTATTTTTGTCCTCTGTGGGCCTCTACAGTAGAACCACCATGCTCGCTGTAGCTCTCTGTAGCTCTACAGCTCTACAGCTCTATCGGTTACAGTGTCTACTGTAGAGGGGACATGCCTACAGCTCTACAGCTCTACTGGGCTCTCTATAGCTCTCTGTAGGCATGGGGTGTTTTCCAGATGTTATTATTATCCTGAGTTAGAAGTCGTCACAGTGTAACACCAACAACTATGGTGAATGAACTGAATCAGGATCTGGTTATTACGGCGGGAGGACTGACCTATTCCGAAGCCTGGAGCGCGAATACAATGTTAAGAATATCTCCCAAATAAAGTGGGTACCACAATTGGCATCACAATTCCCCCAAAAAAATAACTTAGTCGACGAGCCTCCGGAGTCGGGCGGGAATCTTCCTGAACCTTCCTCTGATCAGGATTGTCGGCGCGATACTCGTGCTCGTGGCAGATACTAGTACTGATACTGATACTAAATATTATGTAATATTTCACGTGATACTTCGGATGTTTCCGGACAGGCCTCGTGGCTTTTCTTATCTTCATCTCGTCTTTTTCTCTTGCTTCATCATCGCTCACCGTGCTTGTTAGGACAAGTAAACGGTAATTCTGTGTTTCTTTACACTCAACAGACCCAGCTCTGAAGGCCCCTAGGTCTTAAAATAAGCCCAATATCTCCGGTCTAAAAATTGCGCTGATGGACAGCAACGACGAAGATATGATGTGGGAAGATGATGAAGAGCTCTCAGAACAAGCATCGAAGGACTTGGATCGTGTTGAAGTTGACAGGTATTCTACTCTTCTTTTATATTGTGTGTATTCAATTTCATTTCATGATTTACTAGCATCATCGCAAATCTGACATCCAGTCCAACCCCTTCGGGTGATGTCAATATGGAAAATGCAGATATTACAGCAATAGTGTCTCCATCTCCTCAGCCTACAGGATTTTTCTTGCAACCAGCCCTAGCACCTATTTCTAGCAGCCAGAGTTCTTTCCCCACAGGATTTTTGGCACAGGCATCAACTTTGGATTCTGGTGGCCAAAGCCTTCCCCCTCAAGGCAGTTTTTTACAAACAGCATCTTCTATTCCTCAGAGTGGCCCAGGCCTGGACACTATGCCAATTATTTTAGCTTCTAGAGATATTCCTTCTGATTTACAGAAGAAGGGTCGTGGCAGACCAAAAGGGTCCAAGAACAAATCAACCCTTGCTAAAGATCCTACAACCATGGAGACCCGGCCTGTTGGTCGTCCCAAACTGGTTCTGGTCCGAAGCAAAAACAACAGGCAAAACTGGCAGAAGAGTACCATCAACGGAAGAAAGAATTTGAATTGAAGAAATTGGTATGTTAGCATTTAATTTTGTATTGGACTGTCACTAAAAATAATTGGTCCAGAAGAAAAGTGGTCCTTCAAGGGATACAGACTTTCCAGAACCAAGTGAAAGTAATGCAGTAACCTCAGGTGACTTCTTTTGTATCTTGATGTCACGCTCAAGGCTCAAGTACTAGTCTGAGAGGTCGCACGTTGCGTTCTCAGATGTAGCAGGTAAGAGTGAGGCTCGAAGAATGATGGAATAAAAGACTAAGGAATACAGGCAACTAGCTACACTACTTATACTGTTCAACTGTGGCTATGTAACTAGTGCTAATAATATATACAATAGAGCGTCCATGTGCTACAAGCACCATAACCATGTGTTCTGAGTAATAAACATGCTAGAACCATGTGTTCTGAGTAAGAAACGTCCTGAAGCCATGTGTTCTGAGTAATGCCCATGCATACTCCACATGTCCGCAGCATGACACCTGTCAGCTGTCCGATCACCAATCTGTCGTGCTTCATTGGCATGTTCCTGTGAGAACCCGATCCCTGGCTGTCTGATCACTGATGACTCAAGCATAGCCTCGATGTTTAAATAGACCAGCGCTTATCCTGGCGCTTAGATAACGAGATAAGGTGTTGTCCGATTAGATAGCCTGCTTAATCGTGACATTACCCCCCTCTTAGGGTCGGCGTCCCGACGACCGTGAGAATCCGTCACACCTCAACTGAGGTACCGCGCGAGCATCCTTCGTTAGGGAATTTCTCCACGATCATCCTTCGTCTTGTGATTGGGTCGTATAGATAGCGAGTTGGATAATCAGCCGACTCCTGCTTCGGCTTATACCGCTTGATAAGATAATCCCAATGCCCCAGCGGCAAGACCGGAATCCCCTCGGTCTGCGGCTGTTCCTGGGCATCTCCTGGGGACTTAGCGCCTAGCGCTTCCTTTGGTGGCATCAAGCCTAATTTCCTGAGCTCTGCCGCCAGCGCGTCATTGCTCTCCTTCGACCTTCCGGCAATCAGGTCCTCCGCCCATCGGCGCAAGTCATGCTCTGCATTGTACTTGTTGAGAATGTCCGGTGCATTCTTAAGGTTCCGGGTTGGCTCCCAGTTCCGTTCCCCGATAGGGTATCCCTTCCACTTGATTAAATACTGGTATCCTCGCCCACGTTTCCTGTGGTTGAGGATCTCCTCCACCTCGTACTCCTTCTGTCCCTGCACGATCTGCGGTCCCGGCCGCTTCTCTTTCCGTCCCTCGGGCGGCTCCACGTAAGGCGTGAGAAGTGCTTCGTTGAAGACCGGATATGTCTGATCCGTCTCCGGCAATCTCAGCTTCCACGCCGAAGCCCCGGCCTTCTCCAGGATCTCGTAAGGGCCCAGCCTGAGATCATCTATCTTCTTGGTCGGTCTGTCTGTCTCTATGTTCTCTCCTTCCACCCAAACCATGTCGCCGACTTTAAATACAGGCGCCTCGCGCCTATGCGCGTCATAATACTTCTTCATCTTTTTCTGGGTTTTCTCAAGAGCGACCGATGCTTCATCGCGGATCCTCTTCATTTTCTGTGCGAAGTCGTTCGCGGCCTCATTGCGCGACTCGACTGAGTTTTCTATCCCCTTCCAGGGGTGGTATCCCGTGTTCGTATAGAAAGGTGACATGCTCGTCGACGAGCTGGTCTTATCGTTATGAGTGAACTCGGCCAATGCAAGCCACTCCGCCCAATCCGACTGTCGGTGGTTGACAAAGATCCTGAGATATTTTTCAATCTCCTGATTCATCCGTTCTGTTTGTCCGTCTGTCGCCGGATGGTATGCCGTGCTCGGGTTCATTTCTATGCCGAGAAGCCGGTTAAGCTCTCGCATGAACCCGGATAAATATCGGGTGTCCCGATCCGATATAATTTTACGGGGAATGCCGTGATATCTAATCACACGATCCCGGGTAAGTCGGGCGACACCTTCACTCGTCAGCTCCATGTTCGTTGCCTCGCAATGGAGCATCTTCGTGTATGTGTCGACCCAGACTTGGATAGCGTTAAAGCCATTGCTGACCGGCAGCGGCCCGATGAGGTCCATAGATATAATCTGCCAAGGCCCCTCAGCGATCTTGTGCGGGTTAAGCTTTCCCTGCTTGTACCGGCGCACTCGAGTCCTTTGGCAAGCCTCACAGGCCTTTATATATTCGGCGACCTGGTTTCCCAGTCTCGGCCACCAATAATTACGTTCCACCATTTCCTGCGTGCGGTTCTCTCCGGGATGGCCGAGCATGGGCAGGTCGTGATGGAGTCCGATAATCTTATCGCGCAACTCCTGATTCCAGGGTACATATATAAGTCCGTTGTAATATATAATATTGTCCTTCTTTTCCCAGGCTGGTAGCTTTTTCTCGAGCGCCAGCTTAACGCTCTTATCGATCTTCTTCTCCTTTATAATCTCTTCCAAGATTCCTGTCTCTGGCCCTTCCAGCACTATGTCCTGCGCTCGGAAATACTCTGGCTTCAACAGAACGACGTTCTCGTTGTCGTCTTTCCCTTGGTCGTGATCCGATCTCCGAGATAAGAGATCTGCCTTCTTGTTCAACGCTCCGGGCCGGTGGTGCAACGTGAAGTCGAACTCCGCCAGTTCCTGAATCCACCGGGCCTGTCTGCGATTAACCTTCTGAGGCTTCTTGAAATATTCGAGATTTTGATGATCAGTAAAGATCTCGAATGTTTGGCTTGCGCCCATCAACAACTCCCGCCACTCGTCCAGCGCGGTCATGATTGCGAGCATCTCTTTGTCGTAGATCTCATAGTTCCGCTCAGTCTCATTGAGTCCATGAGACATGAAAGCAACAGGGCGCCATTCGCCCTCCTGCTCCTGTGCGAGCTCCGCTCCTATAGCTCCATCCGACGCGTCAGCCTCGACTCGGAACTTCCCGTGATCCGTGGGAAGTGCCAGTACGGCGTCTTCGGCAATGCGATCCTTGAGCCTTTGGAACGCTCTCTTCTGCTCCTCTCCCCAGCTCCAGCCTTCCTTCCCAGTCAACCTCGTCATCGGCTTCGCTATCTCCGCGTATCCTCGGATGAAGCGGCGGTAGAAGTTCGTGAAACCTAAGAACGCCTGTGTCTGCTTAAGGTTCTTTGGTTCTGGCCACTCCATCACGCCCTTGATCTTCACCGGGTCCATCTTCATCGAGTTGTAGGAAATGATGACTCCTAGATACTCGATCTCCGTCTTCTCAAAGTCGCACTTCTCTGGTTTGAGAAAGAGCTTGTTGTCTTGCAGGATTTTAAGTACCCGCTTCGTCAGTGCTCTGTGCTCCTCCAAGTTGTCGGTGAAGATAAGGATGTCGTCCAGGTAGACTATGACCTTTCCCTCGTTTATGAGCTCTCGAAGGATGTCGTTCATCATTGTCTGGAACGTCGCCGGGGAATTCGTCAGGCCGAAAAACATCACAAGCGGCTCAAACAGCCCTCGGTTCGTCCTGAATGCCGCTTTCCACTCATCTCCCTCCCTGATCCGCACGTTGTTGTACCCCCATCGGATATCCAACTTCGTGAAGTACTTGGCGCCACGGAGCTTATTTACGAGCTCCGAGATTAACGGAAGTGGATAACGATTTTTAATCGTCATTTCGTTGAGCTTCCGATAATCCTGGACTGGTCTCAGGCTGCCATCTTTTTTCTTCACGAAGAAGAACGCCGAAGCCATCGGCGATTTCGACGGGCGGATCCTCCCACTCTTCAAGTTCTCCTCCAGGAACTCGTTCAGCTTCCCCTGTTCCGTGACCGAGAGCGGATATATCTTGCAATCTACAGCCTTTGATCCTGGCTTAAGCTCGATTGCGTGATCCCACGGCCTTTTCTCGGGCATGGCGTCGAACGATTCCTTCGCGAACACCTTCACGAACTCGTGGTACTCCTCCGGGACCTTCCCTTCGGTCATGCGCTCCTTCCCACGATTCGCTTCCTCTGCCATCTGCTGCGCCTGTGATCCTTGCGCACGCAGATCGATCTGTTCCGCAAAGTCGACCAATAGGATCGACTCGCCGTCTTGCAACTTCTCTTCCTCCGCGGACAATCCAGTCCGGTATTCCGTGCCGTGCATGTTGCACTCGGGTGGGCAGCGACTGAACACGATCTTTTGTGATCGCCAATCCACCTCGGGGTTGTGCTTGAACAACCAGTCGTACCCGATGAACACGCGAGCCTTGCCTAGTCCTGTGACCAAGAACCGTTGGCGCTCAACGTGGGGTCCGACCGAAAGCATCAACTCAACGTAGTGAGTGATCTTTCCCCGAGAGTTCTCCGTTCCGTCTGCGTTGCGGGCGACGATGTGCACGTCAAGCTCGTGGAGCTCGAAGCCTTCTGCCTTGGCATAATCTCGATCGATGCATGTGGTAGTGCAACCGTTATCAAGAAGAGCCTTGACAGCGCGCGTCTTCCCGGTGTCCAACGCAGTCAGCGTAACGGGAACTAGCATCTCGTGGTGCCGCCTCTGGTTCTGGATTTCCTTCATCTCCTTGGCAAGCCGATCCTCAGGCTGTGCCAGCTTCTGCGCCGCCTGTGTCTTCTTCTGACTCAGCGTCACGCGTGTTTTCTTCTGTTTGGGCGCTTCCTCCCGATCCTGGGATTGAGCCCTCACGGCATCGCCGTCCTTTTTCGTCGCACTATTTTTCACACTGGTTTGGGTTCCAGGGGCCTTTTTGAATGCGCTCCAACGCTTATTTACTTCGTCCATTCTGTGATTCTTTAAATTACGTTTCCGATTCTGATTCTCCAAGATACGTATTTTTTGTTTGTTTTCTACACTAGCTACTAGGAAATCGTTTATACTCTTTCGTAGACTAGTATTTTCTGGAGTATAAATATCATCAGCCGGGTTGGTAACTACATTGCTAATATTAAGTTCGGGCAGTAAAGTAAAAACGTTGGTAGGCATAATGTTCGTCGTTGGAGCGACTTTGTCCGTGTCCGCAGGGCGCCCGGCTTTGGCCGCAAGCGGGGGCCCCTTTAAAAACCCTTCTCGCGAAGGACGGCTGCGAGAGCCTGCAGGTCCTCCTGCGAGTGGTCATCGGTCTTGAAGGACCGGATATTGAATTTAGACTTGGGAGGCTCCGGGCACTCCCGCTTCATGTGGCCCTCCTTGCCACAGTTGTAACATTTAAAAACGCGCGGCGTCTGCCGTGCGCGGTCCACATCCATTGGGGCGGTCTCCCCCGGCCCGATCTTCTTCGCGAGGTTGGGCGCCGGCCCGAACCCTGGTGATGTCTTGGCAGCCGGCGCTTGTGCGCGCGCCGGGGCCCAGAACATCCGGCTCTGTTGAGCCGCTCGGAGTTTCCCCCGCTCCATGACCCGGCTGATCGCCGTCAGCCTCTTCTTGAGTCCCGCGTAATCCTCCGGGACCTCAATTCCACCCGCATACAGCTGGGTGCGCACCGCCTCCTCGACGAGGCCTTCTAGTGTTTCCACTAGGAAGGTGTTGTGGGGGGTGTCCTTGTCGTTCGGGGCGTACCCCGCTTCCTCGGCGTTCAGCTCGAACGCCTGGATGAAGTCGGCCAGGGGAGTCTTTCCCTGCCGAGTTGTCGTAAGGCGCATGTGCGCCGTCTGCTTGACGTTCTTGTCCTGGAACGTCGCTTCTAGATCCGAGATCAGATCATCGAAGTGGTAGAGGCTGTCAAGCCCCTCGCGCAACATGCGCTTTCGCCAATTACGTGCCCAATTGGTAGCTGGACACGAGGCACCATCGGTTCGCCCCAATAACGATAGGGTGAACGCGATCTTCTTCTTTTCGGAGTCGAACTCCGAGTCGTACGCCCATAGGTAATTAAGAAGGGCGTCGAGGAAAGTCTCCCACTTGCTCTTGTCAGAGCCGTCGAAAGTGGGGGGGAGGCGGGCGAGGGTGATCCGAGAGGACCTAGTCTCTCTCGGGGCGGGGTCGAGGTCCATGGCGGGCATGTGAGAGGTGGTGCCCTGGTTCTGGTCTTCGTCGGCCATTGGTGATATGAGCGACGGGCGAGGTGGTTGGTAAGGTGGTTGGGCGAGAGCGGCGTAAAGTCGGTCGAACGGGGTGAAGGTAGGAAGTTCGGCGGAGCGGTATAAGGAGGTCGACGGGGATGAGGTTCCCGACGAAGAGGAGGTGGATGGGGCGCGGAAGGTCACTGTGTTGGTACGAATCCGCACTCAGCGGTTGGTGGAATCGCAACGGTCTCTTGCGACAGAACTACCCCGGGTCTTCTACAACACCCCCGGCGATAGCGAGGCAGTCTTCCCCGAAGGTCCGGCTGGCACTCCTGCGACTGCTATGTGGCTTGGGACGGACTCAACGTTTCCCGTGGCCTAGCGTCTGTCTGTTCGGTAAACCGAAAACGACTGGTGCTGCACTTGTTTAGACTCGCTGTGGACGAGGTAGAGAATCGGCGGGTGGGGAGTAATGGAAATGGAACTTCAAATACGAGAGTCCAAGTAGAGGTACGAATCCAAGTAGTGGATAGAGGGATGTGGGGAAAGGGAAAGGAGGTCGGAGGGTAGGGGCGGTACGAAGGTATGAAGGGTAGTCTTTTATTATGTCACGCTCAAGGCTCAAGTACTAGTCTGAGAGGTCGCACGTTGCGTTCTCAGATGTAGCAGGTAAGAGTGAGGCTCGAAGAATGATGGAATAAAAGACTAAGGAATACAGGCAACTAGCTACACTACTTATACTGTTCAACTGTGGCTATGTAACTAGTGCTAATAATATATACAATAGAGCGTCCATGTGCTACAAGCACCATAACCATGTGTTCTGAGTAATAAACATGCTAGAACCATGTGTTCTGAGTAAGAAACGTCCTGAAGCCATGTGTTCTGAGTAATGCCCATGCATACTCCACATGTCCGCAGCATGACACCTGTCAGCTGTCCGATCACCAATCCGTCGTGCTTCATTGGCATGTTCCTGTGAGAACCCGATCCCTGGCTGTCTGATCACTGATGACTCAAGCATAGCCTCGATGTTTAAATAGACCAGCGCTTATCCTGGCGCTTAGATAACGAGATAAGGTGTTGTCCGATTAGATAGCCTGCTTAATCGTGACACTTGATCTTCTGATTAAGTTATTTCTAGCCTCTCAAATTGTTCCTTTGGCACCCATTTTCAGTAAATCCTCTGTGGCAACTGTAGCAGCCCCTTCTGTACATCCACAAATCACAGAGACTCTGCCTGAGCAAGTGGAAGCAGATCTGGGAGCCAATGAGAGCCACCCAAGTTTATAGGATGATGATGATGATGTGCTGTTAATGGCAGGTGGTCTCGGAGATGATAATGAAGGTTTCCCAGATGATGAGGAAACTAATGCAAATGGACCATCGAGGCCACCAAGGAACCGGCATCCATTGCCAAAATGGCTTCAAGACACATTTGAGGAAAAATGCAAGGAAGCACCGACACTCTACTCTGAATACCAAACATTTTGGTTTCCACAGAAATCAACATATTTTCTTCTGCAACAGAGGCCCATGTCGCCTGTAAACCTATACAATCCACGGTTTTTTCTTTGGGATCCTGAGTGCTTATGCCCTGGTGGTATTCCATGTCCAGAATGCAAGCATAAGCTCTGTCGCCACCAGCTTATTGACCGCCCACGACAATGTGTTGGCTTGTATCAGACATTTTGGTTGATTGGCCAACGCTATAAGTGCCCTGAATGCGAAAATAAATCCCTTAAAAAGACTGTAACATATCAGAGTTGGGATAGTCGGATTTTGGCTGTGTTGCCACCTGCACTCGCTGCTGAGTTCCCAGCAAGACTCAGTCATCATAGTGCAATCTCGAACACGGCTTTTGGTTTCATGTGATCCTGCTTTCAGAATGGAATGGGTGCAAAGCAATTCTCTGATGCGATCCCAGTGCGTCATCTTCAATGCTATGATGAACTGCAGCTCCAATATTTGCAAACTATTGTTGCTGGGGCAAGCATATCAAATTGGTTTGGGCAAACATTCAAGGCTTTTCTACCATTTGAAGACTCCTCAGAGGAAGGGTACCATGGTTTCGTTCCAAGTGCCCAGTGGCTTTGAGACATGTATGATGATTTTGTGGAAGAACATGACCAGGACTATAACCAACATTGTGCAATGCGGACCAATGAGATTGGCAATGCGGACCACAGCCATAAAGTACGATTCAGTAGTATTCTTTGACTGTGTTTACTGATTTTTTAATCCAGCTCACAAAACATGTTGCAAAGCTCAATGGTGTTCAAATCTTCTCTGGAACCTTCATCATGACAAATGAGAAGGGAGAGATTCGTGTCTTCATTCTTGTTCCTACAAAAGCACATTCCCAGTTTGAACTTGCCTTTACCCAAGTTCGGGAATCGCTCCAGCTCTATGATCATTCACAGCCCAAGCTCATTTACACTAACAATATGGCAGATAAATACTTTCTCGAGAAATGTTTCCCTTCACTTCTTGAGGACCTTGTGCCAGTCGAAAAATATTCCAGTCTCCCTCTTCTGGAAATCCCTGATGATGTTCATGTTCTTGTGCGCCAGAATGAAACATCTGTCAATGATGCCATGCGGACAATATTGGATTCACTTTCAAATGAGAATGGCATGCAACCCATTGTGATTGGGTTCGATTCTGAATGGAATGTTGATGTCTCCATGCAAGGACATGTTCAAGGCCGGGGTGAAACAGCAGTCATTCAAATTTCATATGAACGTTGTGTATATGTTCTTCAGGTAAAATATAATTTCAAGTTCATTGTTTATCTAGATCTGAGCTGATTTCTCCGGCAGGTTGCAGGCTTCTTGGGTAAAAAATCTCTTCCCATCCAGCTCAAAGAAGTCCTTGAGAATCCAAAGATCTTGAAAGTTGGAAGACTAGTCAGTGCTGATCTCCGATATCTCCAGCAAGCCTGTGGTTCAAAGAAACCATTTGTTGGTGCAGTCGATCTGGCTAAATTTGCTAAGCACCGGGATCAAGCTGCAACGGCAAATATCTCCCTTGCTGATTTATGTGCATCAATTCTTGGAAAGAAGTTACAGAAGAATGTTGCAGCACGTGTCAACACATCATGGGAGGATGAAACTCTCAGTGATATTCAAATCAACTACTCTGCCCTTGATGCATGGGCTGCACTCGAAATTTATCGTGTGCTAGATCAGATACCTCTTCCCTCTGAATTGCCAGAACATCCACCTTCTGGCCTGCGAGTTGCCCTCTACAACACAGATAAAAGTCGAATTATAGCTCAGGGCTGTGTGTCCATCCACTCTATGGATGCTAATTTTGATGAAATCAACATTTCACCCACCCGGACTGTAATTACAGTAGACGAAGTTGTTGTTCCTGGTGCAATTGTCACAACTCACAAGAAATGTGCTTTAAATTCATTTGGAGACCCACCGTTTGATCTGGTCTGCCTCCGCTCACATCTTTGAACTTCTGTCCCTCAAGTGACAGGTCATATATCTGAGTCGGTTCCAATTAAATCAGGTCAAAGAGTTAATATATCCAACCAAGACTTGCTAGATGAAGAAGAACTAGAGGCAGAGGGAAATATTGGTGACCTTCTATTAGAGGGCTTCGAGATTCCAGACCCTGAATCAGCAGCAGAACCACACCCTCGCATTTCAGACACTGATAGTGCTATTGCAATTTTGAAGAAGAATTCAGCTCAGGACATTGCTATTGTTGGTGATACCGTTGTAATTCAAAGTCGGGTTCTTAAATATGCATTCCATGTCTTCAATATGTTTTATATCTCAACAGCACATGGACTACGACTTGACTTTGTTCAGGCTCTCCGTGATGCACTATTCATTCCGGACAAAGATAATAAGCGTCGGATTCTTGCATGGGCTTCCACACAGGATCCACCACAAACCTGGGATCAGTTATTACGAAGAAAGCCAAAATGGCTTTGGAGACACTGCAAACAATCTATTCCCCCTCCCGAGGTCCTTTATCCACTTGTGGAAGCTGTATTCCAGACCTATGGTCCTTTGAAGGACTCGAAAAATGGTGCACCACTGTTCAATCTTGCAGCTTGGAAGACTGCGAAGAATGTTCTGGAATTAATCCGAAATGGTTTTGTTTCTGATCCACCAGGAATCCCACTTTACCGCCCTCTTGGACCTGATGCTGAAGCAGGTGGATTGCAAATTTATGGCTGTGACCGCGGCACAAATAGGACAGAAAATATTCATACCCATCTTCTCTCACGGCTTCCCAAATCTGGCTCTGGTATCCGGCACCTGCTTGCATGCATCCAAGATTTTATTTTGCGCCATAATCTTTTGGTATGTGACTCATGATCCATCCTTTTCTTTTCCCTCATAATTCACTTAGGTTGGCACGTATAATAGCACTGGTGTACCATACCGGGGACACGATTGTATTTGGCTCACAAATCAGCTCCAGGAAATGCAAGCCTTGACTCGAGACATTGTACCCAACAGTTGTTTAACAGTGAAAAATTGGATCAATGGAAACTTGTATATCCCTACTTCTGAGGTTTCTGGGGTTCTTCCAATTCCACCCAGTGTTTGCAGTGCTTCTGGGATGGGGGACTTCAATCCAACCACAGACTCTAAACAGCGCCATCGATTCTTGGCCTCACGGCAAGGCACCCGGAAACCAGTGCTGCCAGTTCATACCCCAGAAGGGCAAACTCTCTTCAAAAGACTCATGGAATCTGAACCAGCCTTTAATTCAAGGGCAGCAGGGCCAAATTGGAACCAAGCAGTCAAGATATGGAATCAAAAAGCTGAATTTTATGGGAATAATGAGGTGTCTTACAAGGTATTTTTCCTTTTCTCCAATGGGTGACTATCTTACTGATAAATGAATAGGTTGCCAAACATCTTCATGCATACTATGCCAACTGGAAGACAAATGTTAATGTCAAACAGTCACTCTCAGTCACTGCGCCCATCCGAGTCCCTCTCATTGCCAAGCTTAGAGACCCTCAGCGCTCATTGCAGGCACCACCTGTTCTGCAACGAACTCAGCAACCACTTGTGATTGCCCAAGGTTTTCTTCCTCCTCTGCCACCACCACCTGCACCAGTCTTGCAACAAACTTCCCAGTATATCCCATACTCAGCCATGCAAATGACTGGGCCAGTATTGGACCTTGCATTGAGTGGTCATCAGGGCAGTAACCTTTCATTCCATGACCAACTCTCCTCCACTAGAGCGACAGCAACCACAGCACATAAACCAGTACAGAAAGAGCGCAAAAAAAGGTCCTGTCCTAAATGTGCCAAACTGGATTGCAATGGGAAACGGGGGGCCTTCCTGTGTCAAAATGCTTGTCAAGACTGCAATAAAAAAGAATGTCGAGGGCGGAACTCCAAAAGACCACTGAAAAGTTGCGAGTATGCATGGGAAGATAATTAGGAGATGGTACCGGTGCATGTTCATAAACTAGCTACAGTTGTAATATATGATTTGCAGATTATGGTAAGCGGAGATGTGTGGAACAGACACAGAAAAAGAAAAAGAAATTGCGCAGCGTGGATTGAACACAGGCACACAAAAATGCAAGAATAAAGTCACACACTAACCAACTGAGCCATATATCCATTACAATAGGTTAAATACATTCATACTTATTCAGTACTCCTTTGTCGAATATTTATTATAAT
The DNA here is from genome assembly GCA_029448575.1 of Mycena maculata. Classification (NCBI taxonomy): domain Eukaryota; kingdom Fungi; phylum Basidiomycota; class Agaricomycetes; order Agaricales; family Mycenaceae; genus Mycena; species Mycena maculata. Next base: position 247,656 of record JARJLG010000042.1, on the reverse strand, counting down.
TATTAATTTTTGACCACAGACATCAGTATCGGGCTCGGTTTAGAGTTAGTGTAGCACGTTACGCGTCGAAAGGCCAGGCACCGCCACCATCAAAATGAACCACGCGATCACGGGACGGTCTCGACCCTTCTCCCGCGAACTCACATCTGACCATCTCGTCCATATACCGCTCGGCAATCTACAGTGAACCTTACTTCGAGCCCTAAATGGCACCGCCGAAGAAGAGGAAATCGGACAGCGCACTCATCTCGAAGCGTCCCGCCAAACAGCCGCGCCTTACTCTCGATTCCTTCTTCTCCCCCCAAGTTCTGGCCCCGGCGAGCTCGACCAACGACGACGACAGAAAGATGGTGTCGCTGAATGCAGAACAAACTTCGATACTCAGACAGGTGGTCGACGAGGGCAAAAACATATTCTTTACCGGAAGCGCAGGTCAGTCTCATGCCACTCGCTTCCTTCCATCGCCGCTTGGCTCATTCAACACAGGGACCGGAAAGTCTCTTCTTCTCCGCGCCATCATTACCGCCCTCAAGAAGAAATACGCAAAGGCTCCGGATGCGGTTTCCGTCACTGCCAGCACAGGGATGGCAGCTTCAAATATAGGAGGTATGTTATGCTCATCAAAATTTCAGCGATTAAAATTGTAATTGGCGGACAGGAGTGACTATCCACGCATGGGGCGCCGTGTCGCCTACGCCCACCGACTTTGAATTTCAGATCAGTTGTATCAAAAAGTGCAAACCCGCTCTTCAACGGTGGACCAAGACGAAGGTCCTAATTGTCGACGAGGTATCAATGGTCGACGGCCCTCTGTTTACAAGAATCTGTAAGCTCGCCGAGAATTTGAGGAAGAAGAGTGACCGCCCGTTCGGTGGCATTCAGTTGGTTATCACCGGCGACTTTTTCCAGTTGCCACCAGGTGCGCGCCCGCATCTTACTATCTAACCACACCTAACGTAACCGAACGGCGCAGTTTCGAAAAACGCGGCGCCAGTCTTCGCTTTTGAATCCGACGAATGGAAGCAGTGCATCGAGCACACACTAACCCTTTCGCACGTATTCCGTCAGAAGGACAACGGTAAGCATGCGCGTCTCCACTATTGGCGCACTGCTCATCCGCTTCTGCAGAGTTCGTCGACTTACTAAATCAATTGCGTCTCGGGACGATTACAGCGGCCGCTTCTGCCACCTTCAAAGCACTGTCTCGCCCCCTCCCACCGGACCCGGCTGGAATACTCCCCACCGAGCTCTTCCCGTTGCGACAAGAGGTGGAGCGTGCCAACTCCGCGCGTCTCGCAGCCCTCCCCACCGAAGCCAGCACTTTCACCTCGCGCGACTCGGGCTCTGCGCCGGTAGACAAGCGCGCGAAACTCCTAGAGAGCATGATGGCGCCGCAGAATCTTTTGCTCAAAGTCGGCGCCCAGGTAATGCTCGTAAAGAACCTCGATGAACGGCTGGTCAACGGCAGCGTGGGCAAGGTGCTTGGGTTCTGGCGGCAGGGGGAGGTGCAGGGCGGCGCTGGCAACACCGCCAAGAATGGGACGAACCCGATTCGGAACGTCCAGCTGCAAGCCGACGGGCGGACACCAGTCCCCAGGATCTCAAGGGCCGAGAACAAGGAGAACGAGATGGCTCCCGCCGGCAGGGCCAAAGTGGAGGCAGATGTCAAGGCAGACAAGGGCAAAGCGAAAGAGAAGCCGAAATCTGCACTAAGAGATGAAGAGCAATATCCGCTGGTGGAGTTCCCTGCCCTGGATGGGTCGCACACGGAGGCGGTGCTCCTTGTTCGCGACGAGTTCCGCGTGGAGGACTCGCTGGGCACGGTCCTTGCGAGGCGCATGCAGGTCCCGCTAATCCTAGCGTGGGCCATCAGTATCCACAAGAGCCAGGGGCAGACAATCCACCGCGTTAAGATTGACCTCGGCAAAGTCTTTGAGAAAGGTGAGCTAATTTTGGATTTGCTGGCGCCGCAGCTGACTTGTGCAGGGCAATCTTATGTCGCGCTCTCCCGCGCGGCGTCTCTAACGGGGTTGCAGGTCTTGAGATTTGATCCCAAAAAGGTCTGTTCTTTGTAGGCGTTGGGTGGACGTAGTGTTGAGATTTTCGTCAGGTCCAGGCACATCCCAAAGTCATCAAGTGGAATACGACACTGCAGAGCCATCAGGCTCCGTCGTACAATGTGGCTTCTTCATCTGGCACCAAATCCGGGGAAAGTTGATTGTAGAGCCTAAACTTATCCATTCGATCTCTTAGAATCTTAAATAACCGCTAATGTATGTATATGGACCAGCAAAGCACGGTGTATTAATCCAGTATCGGTTGTGAATGAGGGGAGGTGTGGGAATACATGCAAAGCCTAAGAAGAAATACAAGTGAGAACCAGATCAATTCTTGTCCTCCAAAAACGCGTCCAATTCCGCATCCAAATCCTCGTGCGTCAACGCCGGACGCTCATTCCGACCGCCGCGTCGCTCGCCTCGTTCCCCACCACGTCCGTTTCTCCGCCCGGCGTCTCTCCCGCCGCCCCCGCTCCTGCCGTTCCCGTTCCGGCGCGGTTCCCTGCCCCACGCATCCTGCTCGCCCTCCCGTCCCCATTGCAGGCTGTCCTGCGTTCGTTTGTCCTCCATAATGTCCGCGTACATTGTTCCACGCGGCGGCGCCCTCGCACGGCGAGGGAGCGGGGCGGTGAGCCGCGACTCGAGCGAGTCCGGCCGCGCGCGCATCACGGAGGTGCGCTCGAGGAGCGACCGGCCGTCCGTCGAGATGTAGTCGGACCGCATTTTCGACGGCGCGTCAAGCTCAAGCTCCGGTTCTGGCTCTGGCTCGTCATCGGCGTGGATGAACGCGTCCAGCTCCGCGTCGAGCGCCGCCCGCTCCAGTGCTTCGTCCTGCCCATTGCTGCCTCGGCGCCGGCGTTTGGGAGGCGTAGGCCCTGTGCCGTCGCCGTAAGTCTCCTTTCCCGCCGTCCATCCGTGCTTCCTATAGAATTGGCTGTCCTTCTTGGCCCCCCGCTTCTTCACATCGTCATTCCTGGCCCAGCGCATGCGAATCGTGCCCTTCAGCCCTTGCCCTTTGCCGAGGCTATTGTTGATGCGCTCCTCTGGTGGCCAGACAGCCACAGGGATGGGTTTCGCCGTAATGTAACCGTCCGCGTCAGGCTCCTCTGAGATGTGTTTTTGTAGGAACTTGTACGCGGCGCGAGCGTCGGTTCTTGAGTCGAAAACAAAGACACAGCGCTCGTCATCTACCTGGCTTGTTTCGTGAATAATGGTATGCACATCAGAATGGAAGGCAGCGTACCCATTCGAGGCCCAGCGGGTGTGCGTCGAAGTGTGTCGCGTACGCGAATAACCGAGCAGTGGGTAGACTCGATATTGGTGTCCCATGCAATAATAATGCATTCCCTCGGTTGCCGGGATCTGTCCGGGGTGAGGAGCAAGGTCGCGTTTAATTCGCCAATCGCATACCTTCGTCCATTTCGACGTCGGCTGCATCTGAAGCATCCTCTTCTTCCTCGTGTTTGCGCTTACCGTCAAAAAAAGCACAGATATTTGTAGATCAGGTCCTGTCGCCTTCCCTCCAGGATGCTACCAGCGCACCTTGCCTCTACTAGTAGCTACCGTTTCCGACAAGAGGTAGACTTTGCTGGTGCCTATCCGGTTGGCGAGCGAGGCTTGCTCTGCTGGTGTTGGGAGCTGCTCCTCGTAGGCAGTCTCATCATAGGAAAGAGCTGGATACGCGTCGGGAACTTCGTCGGGAAAGTTGTCCATGAATATACGTTGAGGGGATATGAAAGGACAGAGGGCGTCACGTGGAACAACATCGTTCTCCGCAAAATCATGAGCGCCTCGGACGAAGAGGTCGTTGTGAACAAGAACAAGATTCACAGAAAAGACAAACGTTAGTTTCGCTTCGGTCCGAATGGGCATGGCTCATCGCGCGTTGCAGCATGGGACACAGACGACATTGATCAGTGAGCTGTTTGACCTTTTTTTTCTTTTCGTTTTGCTGAGGGCCTTCGTTAGTGTAAGGAGAACCCTCTTTCGATTTCCCAATCTAACTTTGAACAGTGGAAAGTCGAGCCATTCACCCGGGAGGACTACCAAGTAGGAAAGCCTTTCCTCGAAGAGTCTTCTTTTGCAACCCTGTTCCCAAAATACCGGGAAAAATACCTGCGCGAAGTATGGAGTGCCGTTACGCAAGCGCTGGATGTACATGTTCGTCCCAGCGGAACTGTGCCAACTCTCAGTTGCCTAACCTGCCCCAGTTCCTTGCCTGCACACTTGATCTCGTTAGCGGTTCAATGTCTGTCCGGACAACCCGTAAAACATTCGACCCATATATCATCTTCAAAGGACGCGACCTCCTGAAACTGCTTGCCCGAGGCGTTCCTGTCACACAGGCCGTCAGGATTCTGGACGATTCCGTCGCGTGCGACATTATAAAAATCGGTACCCTTGTGCGGAATAAAGAGCGATTCGTGAAGCGGAGACAGCGGATAATTGGCCCGGATGGCAGTACTTTGAAGGTAATGTTACGCGTATCTCTTCCTACCTCGCTAATCCTCGCAGGCTATCGAACTATTGACTCAGTGCTACGTCCTTGTCCAAGGAAACACCGTTAGCGTTATGGGGCCCTATAAATCTCTCAAGGAGGTTCGCCGGATCGTCTTGGACTGCATGAAAAACATACATCCAATATATCGGATCAAGGTGCGTCCTGTGCATCGTATCCTGGAACGTGAATAATCGATAGCAATAGGAACTCATGATTCGGCGGGAACTAGCTAAAGACCCCAAGCTGGCGACAGAATCTTGGGATCGTTTCCTACCTACGTTCCGCAAACGCCACTTGAAAACGTCCGAAAAGACGGCCAAGAAGAATGAAAAAATCGAGGCCAAGAACGAAGCTCGCACTGCTGCCGGGCTCCCCGCTGCTGGGCCCTCCAAACCGGCCAAGAAAGTGTACACGCCGTTCCCGCCGTCACAACTTCCTCGAAAAGTATGCATGCTTATTCCCTTGAACTCAATATCAGTGCTCATCATGCGTAGATCGATCTGCAACTCGAATCCGGAGAGTACTTCCTCAAACCTCACGAGAAGGAAGCTCGCGAGGCCGAGCGGCGCAAGCAGAAGGTGAATTTGCGACGTTCATTCTCAGACGACAAGGGATACTCATTCACGAATCACAGCAATCCGAAACGACGGCCAAACGACGAGCAGAGCGCGCAGAGGCCTTTGTCGCTCCTGCGGAAGAGGCTGCGCTCACGGTCGAGCAGAAGCGCAAACGGAAGCGCAATGCGGTGGAAACGGAGGCGGAGGCGGTCGCAGAGGGAAGCGCGGACGGGAGTGAGCCTATCAAAAGGAAGAAGAAGAAGGAAAAACAAAGGGCAGAGGATGGCGATGAGATATGATTCTCGTATGTCCGTATGTGTGGCATTACTTTGTATCACCAGCAGTGCTCGAGGATCTACTGTGCATCGTTCTGATCAGGGATGCTCGCAAGGAGTCCAAGAAAGGGATCCAGCCCGGAGCGCTGAGCGCTGAGGTTTCCTCGCAGTGATCGTTTCGACGACCCTTGAATTCTTCATATATTCACTTTCTGCCTAGCTGTTAGACCGGTAACCGTTCTGTCTACTAGGAAACAAGTTGTCGGTAGAGGTCACCGGTGTACCTAATTGTTGGATCCACTCTGAGGCGCCGTCGATTTTCGCCAGATTTACCCGATCTTTTTCACGAGACTTGGGCTCCTAGTTATTAGTTCGTGCCTTTCTCAATTTTCCGGCGCTGCCCCGCGATAAACTCAGACGCAAGTGAATTTTGCGAGTACCCAGAATAATATTAGTTCGTGCCTTATGAGTACCTCAGATATAAGTATGAATCCTGCTATCTGGAATACGGATGGAAGTTGTGCTGCCCACGCGAGTTCGTGCGCGCCGGGCCCACCCCACCCGCATTCATGACCATCCGTCCGAAATTCGGGTTCATCATTCCCGTCCTCATCCCCGTCATCGCGCCCATGCCCGTCCCCGTCCCCGTCCCGCCGCCGATCGGCCCCATGCCCATGCGCATCGCACCCATGCCCATCCCGTTCATCCCGGCCATGCCGTTCATTCCGCCGCCCATCATGTTCATCCCGGCCATCCCAGCCATAGGGTTGAATCCGTTCATGCCCATGCCCATGCCCATCATGGCCATGGGGTTCATGTTCATGCCCATCATGGGCATAGCGCCCGTGCCCATTCCGCCGGTGCCCATTCCGCCAGCCATCCCGCCGTTGCCCATCCCACCGGTGGCCATCGCGCCAACGCCCATCGTGCCATTGCCCATCGCACCACCCATCATGGGGACCTGCCCCATCTGGCGCTGGAACATCATCGACATCTGCGGATTGACGAACGGCATGCTCTGCGGCGGCGTCCGCGAGTCCCGGTCGTTGAACATGGCGTTATCGCGCCCATTTGCCATCCGGCCCTGATCTCGCTGACTTCGCGGTTGAGCCATTTTGACTTCGATCTGCGTTGGATGTGAGTAAAGAGTACGGCGGGGAGGAAGGGATCCAGCACCTCCTTGTCGTCGATTGTTAAACCAAGTTTACCAACTAGCTGGTCGGCGTTAGTAGCGTCCTCGAACGTAACAAAGCCGAAGCCTTTCGACCGTGCAGATTCCCGGTCGACCATGACCGTTGCGTCTACGACCTTGCCATCTGAAAGATGGGGGTCAAACCAGGAACGAAGTAAAATCAATGAGGATTTACATGCGCTGAAGAACTCCTTCATTGACTCAGAGGTTGTTGCTGGTGACAGTCCTCCAACGAAATATCGCGTGTTCCGCAGGTGCTCTTCTCGAGGGATTGCGCGCTTGGGGTCAATCTTTTTATGTTTATGTTCAGTAGGCGGCTTCTCCCAAGGGTAAAAGTGCCTACTGATTTCCCATCCAAAACGTGAGTGCGTCCCATGACGGTTGCTACTGATGCTGGGTCTTCGAAAGTCATGAATGCGAAGCCTCTGGAGGTCCCAGACGGGTCGCGCATAATGGTACACGCATCGACCTTGCCTGTGTATGAGGATAACCCAAAAGGGGAGCGCACGCAGACAATACCTTGCCAAATTCGGAAAAGTAGTTCCTTAGGCCTTCTGTACGAGGGAAGAACGAAAACGACGGTTGTGATTAGCTACATAAAACGAGGTAGATATAAGAGCACGAATACCATCTGTTGTGTCCCAGTTAAGGCCGCCAATAAACATTTTGCTATGTGTGTGGACCGTAGGTGAAGTGCAGAGAGCAGAGCGAAGGCAAGGTATAACAAAAGTGTAGGCGAGAGGGTGACCAAATGAAATGGTGATACGAGTATTAGTATCGGCTGAGATAGACGCAAGAGACAAGAAAGACCACGGATAACGAGATAACGTAACGGGTTATAACTTCCAGTATACGTGTAGATAGCTAGCAGCCCATACCTCGCAGGACAAAATCAGCGGGAGATGAACGAAAGGCTTACCCAGCATCGTGCATTTCAGAAGGCTTCTTCCCGAATACCGTATCTTCAGAAGAAGATATACTGTATGTCGAGCTAGCCAGGGTAGGAATGGCCGAAGTCTGCTGCGCGCGAGCTGGGAACGGCATCTCGCGCTGTTGTCGCTCCTGGCTGGGCGTCTGCTGGTACGCAGAAAATTGCTGAGCAATTTGCGCAGAGTACGACAAAGACGCCGCATTGGCGGCATTTTGTTGCTGCTGGGAAGATGAGGCAGACACCGAGGCAGACCCAGGTTTTGGAGGGAGATTGTGGTGCGTTTCATGCTTCACAACTGTTTGCGTTGGTGGCTGGGGGTCAGGGTTGGTCACTATCGGCGTCTGTCCTGCGGCAAGAGCAGTGCTCTCCGTGTCGTCGTCGCCATAGATATCTACGCAATTCAATGAGCGTAGAAAATGGGTTGAGAAGACGGCTCTTGCCTCCGTACAGGTCGTCGAGAGCAGCCTTGGACATGGTACGAGAGTAAAGGTCGACGGTATCAATAGGTGGCGGTGTAGGCCTTATGACCCTGTCTTGACCCTGTCAAACGCAAGTCAAACCGTGTTCTCTGCCTGGCCAGTGCGCTGGTTTTTATGGGGGGCTGCTCTTCGAGGTTGAAGCATGAACGATGTACGGTACTATTCTGCATCTCGTTGGACAATTGTAATATTTTTACACGGAAAAGGAATCGTGTTATTTATTTCCATGAACAGAATGGAGAGACCTCCAAGCCTCATATCCATCCTGCGGGTTCCAGAGGTTCTCGTTTGTCTCGATGCGTGGCCACCGTGCCGCTAGACAGGATCCATGCTTGCTGCTTCAAAAGCCCAACAAAAGCCAGTTTATGGCCATCGGGATTCGGGTCGGACACAATTCGGATCATTTGACAGATCGATCACGCGGAGAAAACACGAACACACAATTGTGGCGCGCTCGACCATTTTGTTCCAAATTTGTTCCAGGAATCAGGAAATCCGCTGGATCTTCTGCCAGTTCAGAGCTTCCTGTATACCTTACTGTAACGACCGAAGCAGGGAGGACAATTTAATCTGGGCATGGGCCGAAAACCCCAAAGCGTATTTTAGGACTCTTCAAGTTTTGACGCGACATGTCAGTGCCGTCCTCCGCTGGGATCATATATTTCTGAATGATGAACGATTCGGGACTTCAACGTTTCCGACATGGCGCCGCGGCCGTTAATGCCGGTCGGACATGGTCGTGGCCCGTCACGGTGTCCGAAGATTCGAAGTGCCGACCATTCCCTGCGCAAGGATGTCCTTTGCATCGAATTTCCAAGAAACGATGACCTACTCCACGCGACACATTCAATCGACGTTTCGTATGAACGCGTCGTGTATGCAGAATTGACGCTGACAGATACCGTAAGTTTCTTGCATCTCCCCGGGATTCCACTTGGGTGTGAATGGGCGCGTTGAGGCCGCGAGATTCCACAGTACATATGGAGAGCCGTGATATGGACATCTGCACACCTGCCTTGTCCATGTCTAAGATTGCGGACCGCCGTCTGTCCGTGAGGCATTTCAGACGGCACAAATTATATGCGGCTGAAGAACCATACCTGGGAACTCACGGACTGATTTATTGCTCGAAATATTGGACTGCGGATGATGCGTCGATTAACCTGTTCCAAATCCGGTCTCCGCGTCAGCGACGTCGGTGGACGGCTGCAATATCGCGAGGGTATTTCATCTCGCCGCTTTCGCAGTGGTAACGATATTTTTCATGAATACAGGCCATGAAAACTTCCTGGATGATGTTATGTAAAGTTCCGCGGCTCGTGACAATCTGCGTACCTCCGAAGAAAAAAGACGGGAGGGCCGTCGATGATGGAATTTATGTCGCCAGAGATGCAGCACTAATTTTAGTGATGGGAACCGAGTAGCATAAAGGGCTTGGAAAGGGCTGCCAAGAACCACTGCATCTCTTGAGCACGAGGAATGTCCCAGCCCCGAATCCCAACGTCCTGGAACCTACGTCGAAGGTGGTCATGCACGTATTCCAGCCGTCAACGATTGCTGAAGCGCTGGGGCGTCGCCCGGAATCCGTACGGAACGAGGGTAAAACGAGAGAATAGTCGCGTCCCGGCTATCCCGTCCCGTCGGCGGTTTGCGTATTAAGTAGCTTGTTGGACTAAACCAGATGCTGCAACGTGGACATCATGCGGCGTGTAATTTTATTTTTTCTAGGACACAGCAAAGTCGACTAGCAGGATTTCGTGTGCCTTGAATGTCGGGGGCGTGGCCAGGACCGTTTCCGCATGCCAGTGAATTGGTACATAGCAATATTAGCTATCACCTTTTATCACTGTGTGAAGTTTGAGCAGGATTAAATGAGTTTGGCCAGCATTTCCCTTGTCCTGGGCTGGGATCGGATGTGTCCTGTAAGATTAAAACCCTTCGCCGCAATTACTTGTGGACCATATGTACAATCAAGATGATTTGATCAGCTCGCTCGGCGTCAAGTATGAATTATTTTACTTCAAGGATCCATTAAACCTGTTGATCCAGCAACATGATGGACGTCAGTGCGGCCCCGGATTAAGTGCGTTACCACGACGAGATTATGAAGATGCTCAGAGATCCGCACAGTGGTATGGAGGTGCAGCTAGGTGGAGATGGCCAAACTCTCACGTTAGACAAGAATGAAAAATGTAATGGATTTTCCCCATGGGTATCAATGCTGCAGAGTCGTCATCTGTAAGTATGAGTATCAAATTAGCTATGAAAAAGGCAAGAGGGATCCGGTTCAATTATCTTTTACATGGGATCAGCTCAGATCGACCTGCGGCGATCAAATCTGGCTCTCGCGTGCCCAGAATGGGGACAAATTTGGGCAAGGCGGCGGGGTCGCCGGCTTGGAAAATCAGTCCGTTCAAACCTAAATAGGTAAATCCAAGTACAACTGGAAAAAAGGATCAATTTGACACAAACTGCCAGGATATCAACGCCACCTGAAGGCCGCGCGAGCGCCACATCGTGCCTGAAAACCAGCCTTCCAAGGCCCAACGAATGGAGAGGCTGCAGACATGCGTATAGCACGCTGCAAAGAACACACATATATGGAACAAGCCATTTACAAGCCGTTCCATAGGAATGCCGACTGGAACGACATACCAAATATACGCCGAGTTGGTTACGGTGGTTTCCAGATGCAAGCTAGTTTGTCCCACCAATGTTCTACTGCGATTTCTTTGATTAAGATCTCTCATGCCACCGAGTGGCGCAGAATGTGAAGGCCTGGAACCGAAGGATTAACGGCTTGCTTTGCACCGCGGAACATTCGAAAACCCATCGAGAGCGACGTCGACTTGAGACGGGAGCTGTGGCGAGTAAGATAGTGGCCGAGAAGGACATCTTGGAGCCGCCGGACCGTAGATTTTAAATAAGACTGTCGGAACCGTCCAAATAGCAAAAGATGTGTGAAGAGGGCGACGGGGAACCCAAGGAACCGTTCGGGCAGGCTGAAGGAAAGTAAGAGAACCATGCAGAACCGGTTGTATGACCCCGGATGCATTTAATATAAGAACATGGGCGCTTGAGAACCTTGAGAATCAAAAGAACTTCTATAAGTTTCCTTGTCCGAAATTGTCTCACGGTTCTCTACATCTCGATAGCGAGGTTACTTCAGTTCTTGGCAGATATGACGATCGAACTACAAAGTCGGCCGGTATTAAATTTATCGAGTTCAAGGGGATTTTTGTAGCTTTGGTGGTTGGTGATTTTCTAGCGATGAGTACACAAGGGGTACCCATCCTAAATTTCCGACACAGGGTCGGAAAAGTGAATTAAACTCCTCTCGAGGCCTACTAGCCGAGCCCCATATGGAAATTTCCCACGATAATGTTCCGAAAGCGTGATTCTTTGGCCGGATTCAACTGAGATTGAGACAAAATCAAACCTTAATGGGCGGAAAGCTCGGCGCTTAAGTGGTAGGTTGTTTCCAGCCTCACAAGATGACCGCTCCCGCTCACCTCCACCTTCAAAAAAATCCGACTTTTTTTCTGATCCCTGTAAACACGTTTTTAGTTCTGTGCAAATTCCAAAAAGTGAATTAAGAGGGTCCGAGACCCTATCTACCTGTCTCGGCATCTTCCGGTGGGTACCCACATGACGACGGAATGCAACGCTGGATGGGGTTAATTAAATATTGATGTCGGACACATGCGGTTACCGTAAACTGTTCGAAGATTTTTCCCTTGGTCCCCAGTTTATTCTAGTCAACCTGGCGTTGAAGGACTGCCTTTACGGCACTTACGGCCTATCTGACCGTCACCATTCAACTGTGAATATTCCCCGGCTCAGCGCGTCGTCTTCGCTGACGAAAGCTGCTTCCCTCGTTACCTCTTGCCATGGCCTCCCCGTCTCGTCTCCGCACAACGACTTCAGACATCACCGGTTTCTTCAGAACTGGCTACAGTTCTAGGCCTCGCGCTACCGATCCTGATCCATCGTCCTCGACCTTCCTTTCTGAGCCCGAATCGCCGGTCAAAAAGCGTAGTAGCAAGATCCCATTTCTGGGTCGGCAGCGGAAAAAGTCATCCACTTCAGACGCGTCCACCTCTGCGTCCTCAGTGGGACCATCGAACCGTCAGTCGGACTCGGATGTCCCTTCGAGGAAAGTAGAACCTAAGTAAGTAAATATTTTTTGCGATACAGAGATCGAGAAACATTCAACAACCTCTCCTATGTTTTAGGCCAGCCGTCCCGACCCTTCCATCCCTCGATGATGACCCAGAGCGCCCGCTGCCGGCTCTCCCTCCGATAAATTCCTACTCCCCCACCTTGGGCTCCAAACTTGCCGCCCACTTCGCTCCTTCACGAACAAAATTACTTAATCTCTCGCCGCGGAAACCACCCCGGCCTCCGACTAATGGAAACCCTTCCGATACATTATCACCCCCAATACCCTCCTCCTCTCGTGCGACTTCTATGGATTCCACCTCGTCGGAAAACCGGTCAACGACCCCCCGGCCTAACCAACCCACCATCACGGTGTCCCTTCCACCGGATAGCCTCGAAGGTTACGAGGGCATGTTCACCTTGCCGACATCCACCACCCTAGATGTCGTCGAGGACCCGCAACTAACGCCTACTTCGAGCTCCCCGTTACGTTTCCCTACCCCGCAGCCTTCCGGTCGCGACCATATATATATGGATACTACGGTAGAACGCCCTGGTTCACGCTCTACGACAGAGGAAAGATCATCTAGCCGAAGTTCCCGCATCGCTAGGAAACATGTCGGAACCGCTTTTAAGCAGCCCGAGGTCGATTCCACCGACGCAGAAGATTCCGAGGCGGTTATGTCGGACTCTCCCAAGGCTTCGCCGCCCATGAACGTCGGGCCCACTCCCACCGCAGAGAAACGTCGAACGCTGGCCACAATGCCGTACAACTTTTCGGAGAAGGCGTCCCAGCCAAGATCGATTATGAAACACACTTCAGACCGGCGTGCGAGGCCCCCCGGCTTTCCGGCCCCTCCTCCGCCTATCAATCCTCCCCCGTCATCAGCTCTCCCTATAACACCTTCCCGGAAGTCGAATGGCAGTCCTCCCGTTGGATCATCGGCCTCGCGCCGCCCAAGAGCACAGACTCTGACGGGTGTATTCAGCGCGCCCATCACGTTTTCCCCTCCGTCATCCTCGCTTTCGACTGTTCCCTCGAGGCGGATTACGAAGTCCATTAGCGAAGCGAGCTCCCCCGCTGCTGCCTTGGCCAAAAGAGTCACGGAGGAGTCGTCTGGCAAGGAAAACTTTGATATGGAGAAGGCGTCAGCCGACCAGTTGCGACAGGCGCTCACGCTACGCAACCAACAGTTTGATGAGCTTGCCAGCTATCTCCTTAAAATTACCGAAGCCCACGTCGCGGAAAAACATTCCCTACTGAAAAAGGTGGCCACCCTTGAGCAGGAGGCCACGCGCAGAGAGAACGAGATCAAGGGTCTCACTTGGCTGGTTACAAATAACACCCGGCCAGGGAGCTCAGGATCCATCGGGATGCTGGATGCGGCGTCCAAGTCAACGAGCGCATTGGAGCATACCGCAGAGAAACCGACCTCGGGGACAAAGACGAAAGAGTCGTTCGGCCATTCCAACCCTTCCAACCCTTCCGAGGACTCTGGTGCTGAATCGCACCAGACAACGTCGGGGGCAGAGGAGTCGTATAGAGAATCCGGGCCGGAGTCGATGTGGGGTTCGGGGACTTCGGGCGGAGAGTCCTCCTCGAGCGAGGCGAGAAAGGTAAGACGAAACCATACGCTAATGCCTAGCTTTTATCGCTCGTCAACAAAAAGCCCGCGGCCAGGAGTCGAAGCTGTTTCGACAGCCACTCTACCGTACACGTCGAGTCCCAGCACTAAACGGTCCTCGTTATCATCCTTCGGCTCCTCGCCATCATCTTCAACGTCTTCGCTTTCGCTGACCACACTTACTCCGGCAACAACCGTTACTTCACTCAGCGCTATTCCGGAGGCGGCACCCAGGTCGAAGGATCCGGTCGTCGCTGCCGCTATTCTCGCGACTGAAAACCAGCGAGAAAAAGAGGAGCGGCGCGCCAGTCGTGCTTCAAACCGGTTATCGGCGTCTTCCGCGACTGCATCCACGGCGTCCTCGTCATATTCGGCAAACTTGAAACGCGCGCGGCCTCCGTCGATCGCGCAGGTACTTGCACAGTCTCCAAAAATGGAACACGGGCGGGACAAACTGAGGTCCTACACCAGCGGTTCGGCCTCCAGTTAAGGTTAGTCTCGGGGAGATTAAACGGGCATCACGCTGATACATATATATCTTAGGATTTTCCCCTCCATTCCTCACCTCGGATCACATCCACCATCTACAAACATACCACATTCGTTTACCCTCGCCCACAAATCCAGCATATACGTTATTCGCCCTAAATATGTCTGGGTTATTATTGTTATTGATCGTAATACTGGCAGGTCGCTCTGTATCACATCGCATTATCATTTTCTCCGGCACCACCTGGCTCATCGTGTCTTCCGGACTCATGGACACGAGATAGCATTTCCTATCATGTATCTTCGGCACTGTATTATACGCACAAAACTGATTTATAATGCATAAGAATTCCCTAGCTAGCCGTTCCGGTGTCATAACTCTCAGCGGAGATTGGTGAAAAATCATTATCCGGCATTTTTATGCGATTTTACATTACTTAACATATAAGACCGGAGCGAGCGTTTCATCTGGTTGCTCCTGCGGCGTCCGTTGGCGATTGATGCACCTCGGGTGGGATGAGAAGGGAGGCTATTTCAGCCTGTAGGGCTGTTGCCTCCTCAACTTCTTCATGGAACGGTCCGGCGCAGGGATCCGGGAGGAACACCATTTTGAGCCCGATATAGCGCTCTTTGTAGGGCAGCAATCTTGAAGCCTTGATTGCCTCATCAAGGTGAGTAAATGCTACAGTTGTGCTATGTCAAATCAGGTGGCTGAGAGCACAGAAGAGGAAATGAATGAATGACATACGTTAATTCGGAGGTGAAAACACGCTCGACTCCGTACTGTTTGCAATCTTCTCGTAACATGTTCGGGTCCACAACCCCTTGGATGCCCAAGCACCGGGAAGCGCCTAGTCGGACGTGTTCAAGTAAAAATGGGGGTAACTCCGGGGACTCGGGAACGAATTGAGCGGAGATACGCTTGTTGTTGACCATGATGCCCCGGTAAATGGTATGGTGAAGAAAGGATGCCGCAGAGGAGTGTTTTAAAAAATATACGAACTTTCACAATATAGTCAGATAATTTTTTGCAAACCACTGGAAAACGTACGGCAACCTCACTTCGTGGTATATAGTTTATTTCGTGCAAAGCCCCGCCTCTGATCTGGTCACACACATCGGCGACAGACGCTGACCTGGGAATATCACTCAGGACGACCGTCCGTGAACGCTTCTCCAGGGCAGTAGTCCTGGCCATCCCAGCGGCCCGACAGCGATCAGCCACAGTTTTGACGTCAAAGCCCTGAGTCTGAAGGTGTTCCACTGCCTACAGAGACAGAATGAGGGTCAAACTTGCACAAGCAGGTGGTAACCCGTACCCGGCGACATGAAGCAACGTCCAAGAAGTTGACATAAACCCGATCCGCGCGTCCATCCTCTTTCACGACTTGTATTCGGTCAACTGGACCGAATCGGGTCATATAGGATGTGAGGCCGGTCGTGAGCCGGTTTATGCCAGGGATCAACAACAGAGCACGACTCGCTTTCCAATTAAGGCGAGGGGGGTCCGGGCCTTGACCCCATGAAAATTTCAGGGGACGACCGTGAAAAATGAACCTGTTATTTGTGGCCTCGCGATAAAACGCGAGGGCGGTATCAGAATCGAAGAAAGTAAGAGAAACCACCCTGGAGCCATCTATAACAGAGTCCTCTACGAGAAATATTGGCCCAAACGTAACGAGGTCGAGAACTTCTTTGATGGGGGCTTCAGTGGGTGTATTGTGTATGGAAATGGTGCGCCAGGGTCCTGCCAGGGGAGTTTGTTCCCAGGAAGAATCGGATGCCCGAGTATCGTACTCCCGTCGGATCCAGGGCTCTCGAGGCTCTCGAGGCTTGTCGGTCTTTTCTTTCTGGCGGTTGTTCTGGTCGAAGTAGATGCGCTTGTTTCGGAGGGGATTTACTAAGGTCGCGCGTTCGCTTTTGAAACGGACATGAATGGGCGGTCGTTTCCCAAAGCATGGAGACGTCCCGTGAGGGTGGACCCTGAGGAGGTTCCGAGCAGCAATGCGAAAGGCAAAAAAGGTGTTCATGCCTGTGTTTATTCGTGAGACGTCTCCGAGTCGCATATGGTCAAGTTCACGTACCGAGGAAGGGTGGTGTGTTTTAAAATCATAACATGGGAAGATTTTTAGGGGAACACGTCGAGCAGAGACGCTCTTTCGAACATTGCACTTGGATAAAGCTGAAGGTGTATCCCGGGAACTCGGCCCGGCGGAGTGATTGTTGGATGATCCACGCCAAGGGGTGCCGGCCCGTGAATCCCGGACCGGGGGCCGTCGAGGTTTTTTTCCCCTACTAAAAGTTTTTTGGGATGCGAAGTGGTCCTGCGTGGGGGCGCCTTAAATCTGTCCTTTATACCTCATGAACTGTTGTAAAACCCCTGGTAGGCCGAATACAACGGGAATTTGGCCGAGACTTCCATATTGGGTCAGATCATATCAGACGCAAATAACTGACAAATCACAAAGGAAAATTTTACGGATCGCCGCTGACAACAAATTTGAACCAGACACCGAGATGAGTGAGGACCCCTGTTAATACCATGGGAGGTAGGATACTAAAATGGGGGGTTCGAGATGTTTTGTCCGGACTGGGCACCTTTCTGATGTCGAAAATCTTGTCCGGATCAGAATCAGACCCTCGAATTTTTGTCCGGACTGAGCATCAAAGGTCAAAAAGATCGCTAAAAATCCCAAAAAAATATTGTAGAATGCTAATCTTCCACAGATGTTTATATTACCCTTTCCCTTCCTTTGAACCATATTCAAAGCTGTGATCATCTGTGCCAATGCCTCACACTCTGCTAATAGTCTATTGCACAGGGTTGTGGCTGCCCGTGTGATCTCTGCAGTAGACAGGGTGAGATTGACGGTGTTAGGGATACAGATTAAGATTGATCCCGAAGGTAGATGCGCAAATCAGGAGACACCAAGCATAGAAGTGACGCGATGGATGCGTCAGAATGAGTGACCTCCAGAATGCTCGAAGGTCTGAGCAAGGACATACGAAAATTTTCCGATTCCGGGGACTTGCTCAACCCAGTCATGTCGGCCAGCCTTACCGCCAACTTACCGCCGCCCTTCGAATAGATTGAGATCAGTGTAAAACAAAGTCAGTTGGGAGTGGTCACGACGAGAACTTGGTTGAGAAGAAAGATACTTCCCCCGTGCCAGTAAGATATCCGTCTTTTCAATGATGAACACCCACGAACACCATCAATGTTTTTGTCCGGACTGGGTATCATAGCTATACCGAGTCAAATTTCCTTGTCCGGACCAAGGATCCAACATCGTGATGTCCGAGACTGTTTTTGTCCGGATGAGTATCACAGGTTGGGCTGATTTTCAAAAAAGATTGTCCAGACCTCGTATCCTACCTCCCATGGTATTAACAGGGGTCCTGATAAGTGTTACCGCTGATGTTGAACCTGATTAATATTTTTCCAACTTTTAACAGAACGATGAAACACGGGAGCTTCAGACCGACACGCTGGGAGCAATCAACTTGGCTGCTCACATTCATACAGTCTCCGCAACCACAAGTTCAGTGAACACAAGACATTCTACCCGTAAACACAAGGAGCATGAAGATCTGGGGGACCTCTCTGTAGCTCTAGCTGTGTGTCTCTGTGGGAACTCCACGGCACCAACTGATCCTTCCAATTATCCAAACTTTACAAAAATGAGTTCTGTGAAACGAAATGGGTAAAATCATATCTCCTTTGTTCTTCATTTAATTTATTTCAGTATCATCTTTCCTGCTTGAAACTAGGTAATGTTCCTGGGTCTGTGAAGCTTGCCCATCCGCTGGAGGCCGTAGAATGAAGCACTGTCAGGGTGTGTGGTAGGATTACATTGCTGTGCTGTAATGGTTTGGTGCTGTAAAAGTCCAAAAAAAACCATAGAAGACCTCACATGCTATTTATTCATTGCAGCATGTTGACTTTTAATTTTGGAAACCCATTGTGGAATGTTTTCTGAACCGTTTTGATGCCTGGAGCAAGAGGTATGTGAATTATTTGCCTTATTTGGACATCACGTGGTATGACGTGGTTGGTTGGTTCCCCCCTCGACCCCGAAAAAAAAAAGTCTGGCCTATGTTCCGCGGTTCACAAAGTTTGATCCCCTTGATCCATGCCACTTCCTAAGAGCGAGACTCGGTCTGTTCTGGTTCAAGTTCTGTTGCGTTCCAAAACTGCGAATGCATTCGAAAGCAGGGACGCCAAACATGTAACCATTTTCATTCGACTAGAGTCCGTCAGTTTGGACTTAGCTTAGGCAGGATTTCATTATTAATTTATTCCTCAGTGAGCTTGTGTTACTGTATTTTTGTTTTGAAAGCGTACCCTGTTTTAACCCCCACCGCATTTACAACCATCCGTTGCGTCATTGGGCCTTTCCTGGGTGTCCGACTGTGAATCCCAGTGTGATGTATGTACGATTTGTGGCTCGAACCATCCATCGCTGCCAAGCTGGACCCTCGTCCACAGCAGTCGAAGGGATCCCTGACTATGCTTATCCATGAGGCCGCTTGTCTGAAGGAATGTTGCCCACTGAATGACTTCACTTAAAAAATCTTGGCAAACTGACCCCGAGGCACCATGATAAATGACTCACCAGGCTCCTACCCACCCTTGTGTTATGGGTTGGGAAGACAGAGTACTCAGTAGCGTTAGAATACCGCTCAATCTCAATAGTGAGGTGAAATGTCAAATCACTGTCAGCCGACAAAATTTACCAAAACATCTGAACTTCAAGGCCCAACCCCTCTACAGAGGCTGGCCTTTAACAAGCGTAAACAACACAATTTGGCGAAATATTCAGTCCCAACACCTGGCCGTCAAAAAAAAAAATTGGGGGTGGTCCCAAATGCTTTCTTGGGCACACGGGGGCTTGGGGGCAAAGTTTTAGGGCGGTAGGACATCGACTCATAGAAACCTGCCCAAGCAGGTGGCTGTGTTGTTTACACTTGTTAAAGGCCAGCCTCTGTGGAGGGGTTGGGCCTTTGAAGTTGATGTTTTAGTGTCGGCAAACAGTGATTTGACGTTTCACATCACTATTGAGATTGAGCCGTGTTCTAACGCTACTCTGTCTTCCCAACCCTGTAAGACGAGGGTGGGTAGGAGCCTGATGACTCTTTCTCAACTCTTTCTTACTCGTAGTACTTGTGAGGCCTAGAGACTCGTCCTCGTCAGGTAATTCTCCACATGGTTTGTGTGTATAGTGGTGCCACCGGTTTTGTAGGGACGGAGGCTGTTGGACAGCTCATGAATGCTGGATACCCAGTCTGCGCCACTGCAAGTCAGGTCAAAATTTCGGGCTGCAGTCCCGATAAGTATTCCAAAAGAGTCTGATGTGTGCAAATGATAATGATGATGTTTCATTATTGGTTACTGTCGGTGGCCGGGTTAGGCCAGTAATATGCCCACAGGGCATGAGGTTGAGCGGACCGCAGGTCCGTGATGGACACCGCTGATCTCCATCACCAAAACCAGCGATCACCATCAGCCTCGGCTGACTGCACCATACCAACCATCCAGCTGAAGAAAACTGGTGGCGTCTGATGGCTTTCAAGCATGCCAGAAACCACTGGTTTTTGGCTGGTGCAGGAAACCACCAGTTCTCAATGGTTTTTTTTTCACTATGTTCAAAGCCGGCAGTTTTCAACTCCTGAACAGAGCCGCCGGTTTCAGATGGTTCTCAGTTCCAACGACCGCCGGTTTTTCCCTCCTGCCAAAACCGTTAACAACCAGCAGTTCCCTATACTTTCTAGAACCACTGGTTTTTACCCTTGTACAGATACTGTTCTCTTTGAATAGACATATGTACAACAAAACCCATCCAGAACTGGCGGTTTTGGTCAACTTTAGAAAACCGAAGGTTCTGGTCAACTTTTGAAAACCATTGGTTTTGCCCTTGTAAAACCGGTGGTTTGGTCAGTTTCAGAAAACCACTGGTTTTGGGCAGCTTCAGAAAACCGCTGGTTTTCCTCCTTCATAACTTTTTACTGTATTTCCTGAAAATAATGGCAACAGCATTTTGTTTTGTGTGCTCCCCAGAAAGGAAATTCCCAATGTGGACAGGCACACCCAGGATGGGAACCTTTTAAGGTCGCTTAAAAGACCTATGGAAAGAATGTGTATTTGTAGTCTAATATATCTTGATTGATTTAGCGAGATTCAATGAAGTAAGAAAGGATTACAGACACAACTAGAATTCATAGGTCTTTTCGACTTGATTGATTTCTATCTTATTCACCATGTAAGAAAGGTGTCTGAAAAGAACATCAATCAGGTGCCAAATCAACCATATTTGATTTTTGGGGTATCGACGGTACATAAAAGCACATTGGAAAGTACATGTTTTAGGCCAATGAGGGATTTTTGCTATTTGTCCGGCATTTTCCGATCCAATGGCAAAAATCCCTCATTGGCTTAAAACATGTACTTTACAATGTGCTTTTATGTACCGTCGATACCCCAAAAAATCAAATATGGTTGATTTGGCACCTGATTGACGTTCTTTTCAGACACCTTTCTTACATGGTGAATAAGATAGAAATCAATCAAGTCGAAAAGACCTATGAATTCTAGTTGTGTCTGTAATCCTTTCTTACTTCATTGAATCTCGCTAAATCAATCAAGATATATTAGACTACAAATACACATTCTTTTCATAGGTCTTTTAAGTGACCTTAAAAGGTTCCCATCCTGGGTGTGAGGTGTGGATTCAATTCCGGGCGGTGGCACATTTTTTCCAGGAGGCATTCTAGGGCTCCGTGGAACTTATGCAGCATGTATTGCAACAGAATTGAAGGAAAGCATTTGAAACACTTTTTGGGAGCCTAATTTTGACCAATTGGGGTGTCGGATGCTGGCTACATGATGCTAGCGCTTGGTGGACAGCCTGTTGAGAAAAAAAAAATCAGGTGTGTATTTCCAGCCCTGTCCTTTCTTTCCTATGCAGGGATTCAATGAATTGAGCAAGCAGCTGCAAGCTGAACCACATACATATATTCTGGTATTTGGGTTTCAGTTCAATGTGAGCATCGGGAGTCCTTTGAATTATACTTCAATGTTTCTTTAGGAGACTGCAGGCTCTCTTCTGATTTATTTCAGATGATTACTGGTCATAATATTACCCCACACAACAGCCCTGAACGAGTCCACATTCATTTAGAAAACATGTCACCGTCAGGAATCGAACCCATGCCGCTCCGCATCGGGAATATCCCTTTTGAGAATCACGCAAAAAAAAGTGCATTTGCCATTATTTTCAGGAAATGCAGTAAAACTGCTGGTTCTGGTCAACACTTGAAAACTGGTCCTTGTAAAACTGGCCAGCCTTGTGAAATCAGAGATTTTGGTCAGATTCAGAAAACCACTGGTTTTGAGCAGCTTCAGGAAACCACCGGTTCTTGGCAGTTTTACTCCTTCATATTCTTGTTCTTTCACAGAAAAAAATAAAAAGTCAATACATTCAACTAGTATTGAAGATCCAAGTCCATCATGGTTCCATTAACCTCATCCCAGAACTCATCTGTAAGCTCTCGTTTCTTGGACACCACCCTCTTCTCCAATATCTCACCATACATCATCATCAAAATATGAATGTAGAACCGCCGAAAACCATTGGTTTTTGTGCCAGGAGTCACTGGAGTACATAGGAGTTGATTCAAACATGTGCAAAACCACTATCTAATCATGGGTCACCTGTGGTAACTGACAGCTGCCAACAACCACCAGTGACTGGGACACATCCGAGCATATAACTCGGTTAGGCCAAGAGGTGGGCGCCCCTGTCTTTTGGATTATCATGCCCTCTTCGGCAATTGGACCGGTAAATTTTGATTCCTCTTTTCCTCCATAATTACGGCTCCTACGAGGTCAGTTTCCTTTCAATCCCCCCCATTTTATAACTTTCCCTGTCACCTTATCTAATTTTTTCGTTAAAAGATCAACCTGTTGGCACAGCTGAGCAAAATTGATGGAATTCCCTTTTATAGGTGTTCACTTGATGTGAGCTCTATAGTTCACAGAATAATGAGTATTGGCCCTTGAAAACCATCAGAACCCCCCTAGAAGATGCCCATACATATTGCCTCGAATTTAGCTCGCATTTTCTGGACGCTCCATTATGGAGAAAAAGCCACATCAGTGGTTTGACCCTGCTGCCCAGCAACGACTATCAAAGGGAAAAAAACAATTTCTTCAGAAACGAGGTCTAAGCAAGATATAACCTCATGATATCATTTATTTTTCGTCTGCCCACCTCTTGGGTTAGGCACAGTACAATACATGTAGCTAGATGTGATGCTATGGTGGTTAAGGGTTCCTGGTGTATACGAGGCTGATAAAGGGAATAAAGTAGACCGATGTGTGCAGTTTTTTTTTTTTTTCGAATATGGAGATTGGTACTCATTGCAAGCAGCAAGCAATCTTTCTCGATCAGACCCAGACCTCTCTGATGGGGCTCCCAAGTCGGGCTATCCCGTTGATACGGCTCGTAAATGTGTACCGGTGTAATCTTGCATTTTTGGACTTCTAGTCGCCAACTAGAGCCTCTATCTGGTGATATATAAGTAGAGTCAAAATGAGCTCCGAGCTGCTGGCTAGGTGTTCATGCGCGGGAGGACTATTGTCTTCTAGATACAATATGGTTTAATCCTTATACCATTGGGGGTTAGCGTGTGGTGTCTGGGACTCAGTGGGCTTCACAGTATTGAATTGACTTCACAAAGGGTCGGTTGTACTAAAAGCTAGACACTGTATTGAGGAGGTAAAAACACCTAAACTTGAGACACATGCATGAAGTCCACAGATTGGGCATAGAAAGTTATATATATACACTAGACTCTGGACGTCTAGTCGCGACGACTATAACTTGGTTTGTGAACAGTAGTTCGAGCGAGAATCATGAAACCAAGAAAGCTGAGACATTGGAGATCGTCGGGAAATGATTGCAACAAGTGTCGATCATGGAAGGACACATCACGACGGCAATCACACATAACGAGATAGTCATCAGAATCGATGACAGACACTTGGACTGAAGGAATGAGCGAGACACGTCGGCACGGCCAGACAGCAGTGTCGCGTGACACTATCCGCCCCGAAAATATCCACTATGCTCCAAATGGGTCCTGGGCCTCTGGGCCAAATTTCGGGAAGGGCAGCATTTCAGCGAGGATGGTTTGCAGAAACCCCACTATGTCAGTGGCTATGTTGTTTACGCTTGTTAAAGGCCAGCCTCCGTGGAGGGGTTAGGCCTTGGATATTATGACATTTTCATGATGACTACAGAGATTTTGCCACTGAATCCCACTACAGAGATTTCTAACCCCAAAACCGAGGTTGGGTATTAGGAGACTGTATTCTGTCCATCATTTGTAACTGAATTAGCGGATCACCCGGACTGGAATGTCTGGGTTACTGGTAAGCGGAATAAAAGTTTCTGACATCAACCTCTCAAAGTTTTGACAGGCTGTGCAGCCTGCCACAGTGCAAGAGGGAGGGTGTGGATCACGGGCTGTACACCGCAGCCAGTGCTAGCCATCATTTAGGGGGATAAACAATTACCCGACCCGGTGCCAAGAGTCGCCGCACCAACTACTTATTTCAGTGTCCTCGGAGTGATCGATGATGTAGCTGACATTATCCATCACAAAGATTATTTATTTATTTCATCTGAGAGCCCTCTCTAAATAATTGTTTAAGTCCCTCTGAGCGTGTAGAATATGTGAAAATGGGAGGATAGCCAAAAATACAGAGGGTGCTTGGGCGAAGTACGGTGTTGAATTCAAAGTTTCTGATTTTGGCAGTCAAAAGTCGCTGGTGTGGCTGTGAGGGGGAGGTCTGTGTTTGATCGGGAATTCCGGCGCAGTCCTGGTGTTTGTGGCATCACATTTCTTTATAAAGAGTGAAACCAAATCTGAAACAGATGGAGATAAAGTGAAATCAGATAAGGGAATAATTCACGTGTAACTGTGGGAGGTTTGAGTTTCCCCAGTTTGTTTTATTGGCGGCTGGGGGCGAGGCATTTTCGCTGGATAGAATCATCTAAATTCACTAATTTATTGTATTATTGACTTTGGAAGACCCTGAATTTATATGTCCTATTCTGGTCGCTCAGTACTTAGAAAAGCAATATTTAGTTGTACAAAACCTTCTGGAGGACAGGATACTTAAAATATAGTTGAATGCATACAGAGGGATTCTTTGAATACTCCTTAGAGAGTCAGCCAATACAATGGAACTCGCCACCCCGCAGTTGAACCAATGTTCTATGCACTGATGTGTCATCAATGAGGGCATCTCTATGCCTTTCCTTCGGCATTAAGTCACCAACACCCAGATCCCACAGAATTGAGGGCCCTGACATGGAAATAAGCCCATACGACCAGGTTTCTATTTTTTTTTTGTGTTGCAGGATAGTGAGTACAGGCAAAGTTTCAATGTGTCAATGATTGTCCAAAATTCCCCATATTATAATGCTTCCTGTCATAAATGAGTGAGATTCAATAACAAGACAAAGTATCCAGGCATAATTCGATGAGAATAAAAGACCCTAGGTTAAAATGTTTGCCTTAAGTGTGAAGTGAACATCATGATGCTCTCCTCAAACACCTGCCTTGATTGCTACATTGTGTACCTGGGCTCCATACTAAGTGAAGAATATACTCATACTACAAGGATATTAGAAGGTTCAGTTCTCACTGATGTCAAGGTATCAACCTCAGTACTCCCGGACTTTTCCAGATGCCAACACAACAGACCTGCTGCTGCAGAGCGGCCGATTTTCCGCCCTGATGCACCGATTTAGCCCTGCATTGACTGTGCAGCAAGGAGAACTTTCACGGCAATTGTTACAAGGGCTGCTCAATTTATCCGTCGTTCACGTCGTTCACACAATATTTGTTCGAAATAAATAAAGAATTCAAACTCCGCTTCACATGCACTGGCAGTACTGACACCAACCCGACCATGCCTGTCAGCGACGAGGACTGAAGGCGCTGTCCCCATTGGCCTCACAGACTCAATCCAGGAGCATGAAGTGCTTGTTCATGGACTTCCACTCCAACTCGATGGAGGACGACATGGGCTCAACATGGAGGCAGGGCAAGATGACAAGATAACCCAGTATCGGCCGTTGGTGGGGTCCCGAGTGGGCGAGCAGGGCGTGAAGGGCTGCCTGTGAGCTGTGCTGGTGCGTGTACCCTTCCTGCCTGCTCCCTATTTGAGTCACTCACTCAGTACATCTTAGCTGTGTGGATATCCATTCTATCAGCCTATTCCCTTACATTCCTGCCACTCCTCACCCTCTCCTCCCTCAGGCCTCACCAGACCATCTCAAACCCCCTCTGTCTGTCTGTCTCACGCATCCCTCGGCACGGCTTCCTCATTGCTGCGATAACCACATCGTTGCCGTCCCTACTCTCCTGTGGGAACTTGAGTAGTGGGGAAACACGGCCCCTGTGCTCGCGCGCGTCAGAAAAGGATGCGAGCGTGCAGCGGGAGGTTGTGTCTGCTTTGGTTCTGATAGGGCGGGGGATGTGCACGTGGGTGGTACTGGTGCTACCCAGCAAGCAGTTTCTTCTTTGTCCTACCTGAGGTTACCTCTCTACCTCTGGCTGTACACGGACATTCTCAGCCACATGTATTTAGATTTGAATTCTAGTATGTACATTTGCTACAAAAATCCGAGAGAGAATCATAGTCTATAGAAAATTACTGCTGCAGCGGAGTTTGAATTATTTATTTATTTCCAAGTGAACAATGTGAATGACGGATAAATTGAGCAGCCCTACATATGAGGGCAATAAATCTCCCTTTATTTCTTTTTTCTTTCCTTTTCCTCTTTCCTTTTTTGGTGTATTTTTCACAATTCTTTTGGGATCCCACAAACACCGTAACCGAGCCGGAATTCCCGCTTACCTCTTGACTGACAGGCTTGCCTCCATAGACAGGATTTGAGCCTAGTTATGGTTAAAGATGCTACATCACCTGGTTCATTCACTTATGTTGTCCATTCAGGCGACTGTCAGTGCAATTCCACTAGTCTTGTGGTTACCATGCCATCATGGTAGGCTCCACCTTGTTACATAATCACCGGATTGGGAAGTCACGGGTAATACCGCTGGACGTGACTTCACGTGTTGTAGGTAGTGCAGAGGACAATACCACGTGTTAAGCAGTTTTATTCACATAAAATATCCATTTTGATGTTTCTGGGATTGGCATTGCGAGCCCACTTTTAGGGGCTTTCATTGCCCAATTCGGTTGAGTGGAGAGCCTGACCTCGGAATTGCTCAGTGGGAAAAAAGTCTGTGAGTTCAAATAATCTGAGCGTGGTCAAGACTGATACATTGGCTTCTATGGCCCAAATTCACGTCAAATAACACAGAGACACGTGAAATAAATGAGTGTTTGGTTGTGCATCTCCCATCATTACATAATAAGATGGACCGTTGCTAATCAGACCGCGGTAACTAACAGACTGTAATGGGCGAGGAACAAGCTGGTATCATTACAGTGTCTGTCTAGAGAGACTACAATTCCACGTGCTTCTATCCAGAAGGTTGACGACAATTCTTTTCTGTAGATCTGCAGGTAATTTTCAATGAAAAAACTATGCTTCTACCTAGTCTCTCGTAGACAGACACTTCAACAATATGATGCCTTGTACCTTGGTTTGTTGAAGTCTGTTAGTTACTGCAGGTCAGAATCTTATTACAGTTGGGGACAATTAAAACCTGCCTATTTGGGATGCATGGGAAAGTCGAATGCCCGGGGTGGGGAATGCCGTCGGGAAGCCTACAAAATAGTTTCTATGTGAATCAAGGCCCAAATGAAGAGATTGGCATGAGCAAAATGTGTCAAATCAATGATTTCTCCGAAACCGACCCAAAATATTGAGAAAAGCCAAAAAAAATCGCAAAAATAACCTAAAAATTACCAATCAACTCCTTTTGGTGAGCTTGTCATGATCCTGGCAAAAGCAAACAATTCTATCAAGCTTTTCCTTTGGAAAAAAAATGATTTACTGTGTCAATTATTTGATCTGAAAATAGCGTAAAAATGCATTTGTATCTTAGATATGGCTTCTATTGGCTGCTAAATGGTTCTAATGTACAGATATGTGACTTGAGAGAGATTTGTTCATAAAAGTACCCCCCATAGGGCCAAAAGGGGTACACACAATTCCGTTCAACCGGCGCAAAATTGTGATATTGTAGTATAATTGTAGTATGATCACGTCTTGTTTACTTTAGTTAGCAGCGCAGAGCACTGACTAATCAGATCTTGTTTTGTGCATAACTGCCGCGACGACCAGCTGAACCCAGCTGAAGTTGTGAGTGCGCCCGCGGGACACTCGCTCCGGCTGGGCATCCAAACTCTGCTCACCTCCCCAGGTAACAAGGGCCCTGTCAAGGGTTACTTGGCCCCGAAGCGCCGGGTTACAGACTCGAGCTCCATCCTATGGACATGAGCTCATCTTCATTCCTTCTACCTACCTATGACCTTATCTGCGGTATAGAAGAGGAATGAGATGGCTGGAGCCGTCTCTTCCAAGCCTTCAGCTTGCGAGAAGCCCTTACTCACAACCCGAAGCCAGAGCGCTTCACAGTGGAGCCCACTGCAAGGGCTTTAACAAGTGAGCTTGAAGACTTGATTCCGTCCATTTGGGCTAGGGATTTGAAGATGACCACTAGGACTAGGCCGCTTTCACGCTCACCCCTGCGGCCGTTTCAAAACCCTCAACCCTCAACACATGGCGAATATTTGCTTCTGTTGATGCTTGAATATTCAGTCGCCTTATCGCCCGAATCCTTCCCATCCATTCGCCATCAAAGTTTGGAAGTTCATGGGACTCCCTTTGGAGGTTGAGTCCCCCCAGCACCCACGAACTCTGACGAAAACTCAATAAATTCCTTTTGTTCTCGTGCTTTCGTGAAGTCAATCCCCTCAGAGCTCGAAGTACTGGATTCAATCCCTGACGACGTGGTGCCACGTGTGACGCCACGCCGTCGTCCCGGTCTCCTGCTCCCTATATAAAGGTCGAGCGGGGGAGGGAACATCCTCAACAATTTATTTTCTTCATCAATGACATGTCGACCAATAAACCCAACCCTCCCTCCAAAAGGAAGAGCAACGTCGCCGTCCCTCAGGCCGCAAGCGGCAAGGCCCCGTCGAACCCAATGGGAGGCCCAGTCACTTGCGGCAAGGAGATGATACTGATCGCTCAGGGAGAGGCTTTGTTCCCACCTCCCTCCTCACTAGTGACAGCTTCCATGCCTTCCACTCCACGTCCGCCCATCATTATCAAGCTGCTTCCTCCGGGTGCCAAAACTCCTGCTTCGTCAGTCAGGTCAGGAGGTCTTCCTGATTTACAGACTGTCTCCGACTCCTCCGTTTCTGAGAGCCCTTCGGGAGCCCAGCAAAACGTTGAGGAGAGGAGCATGTATATATCTACCCTCCTCCGAGCCACTAAGGAATGCTCGGAATTGGGAACCGAGGAAGCCGCTCCTTTTGTCAGCAGCATGTTGTCCATGATGCGTGGGGTCTGTGACTCTGAACCGCCTTCCTTCGCTTCCCTCGTCAATCCACTTCCGTCCAAAGACGCTTCTGCTGCTCTTTCTCAAATCGAGAATGACAGCATCACTGCTGCTCTCATGGACCGCCGCGGACGGCATGTGCCCATCTTTATTACCTACGCATGAGACGTTGAGGTCTTTGACAAGGAAATCGGAGCCTGCTTACATCATCACCACCCAGCATATGACCCCAAAACCGATGACAACCCCCTTCTTCCGTACGGGGCTGAAGACAGCGTCTTGCCTGGCAAAACACCCGAAGAAAGCATAGCGCTTCATGACGTCGTCATGAGGTGGAGCCTTCCTCATCGTACCTGGCACTGGAATGATCTCAAAGAGGGCGTTACCTTATTCTACGAACCTCGGGTCTCCCACGCGGACCTCATAGTCTATCTGACCGATACGGGCGTCAAGGTTTACTCTCTCAGGAAATTCCACCTTGGCAGAATTGCCCAGCTCACCCCCGCCGTTCACCAAGTGCTTTATGGAATCTACGAATTTTGCGAGACTCTGAAGAGTCGTCCGTTCGAGATCGACCCGCACTGGTAGTTCCTGCGCATGATGGAGGAAAATCTTAGTCACACTCAGATTCTCATGGCTTACGCCAGCCTCCAATTCCGTCTCTATCAGTCCATGAAGCACGCTAAGAAGAACCTAAACACCATTAAGATGGTGTACGGCCAGAACAGATTGGACATAGTCAGCTCCGTGGACTCCACCTTGAGCTCCGTCCGCTCCAACTTCAGGAAGGCTATGCCTTCAGTTGAATTGGGAAAAATCATTGTGCGGCCAGACTATGGCGGTCAGATTGAGCCTGAGATCCGTGCTCATTTTGTCACTCGTTACAATTCTGAACATCACAAGCGATACTACCGGTACGATACGATGGCCAAAGTGATGGCCCAGAAGCTTCCGCCTTCGCCGGATCCCTCCCCAGTTGATGGCGAGGATGTTCCGCCACAAGAGACGCCTCCAGTAAGAAAACCTCTTTCTGTGGAGGCTGTCTCAGTGGCTTGGAACGATACCACGGTGAAGACCACACCTCCTTTAGTTCCAGATGAAAGGCCCACCATTCAATTCACTGTCCCACCCTCCTTATCGGCCGTTGGGCAAGGATCCATCAGCGTCCTCCCCGGAGTCGGCAGACTGCCCACCGGCTATGGGGAAATGGACAGAGCTAGAGATGGGGGGCCACTGTTTGCGCAATCTTCAGCATTTGCGGAAGGCACGACGATCAGGGAGGTTCAGGCAGCTCGTCTCGCCAGTTCCGCCCTAGCGTCAGCCAACCACGCTAATTCCTCAGCGGCCGGTAACTCCCTCCCAGCCCCAACTAATGCGCCTTGCGGTACCTCCTCTTTGCCCCTCCCGGAGTGCACAATCCTACCTCGCACTGGACCTCCTATAATTTCAGAAATGGACAGTACCCCTCTTCCCTTAACGGTGTTATTGTGCCAGCCAATACCGCGGTCGCAGGTGGTGGTGGAGGAAATCCCGGCAGTGCAGGCCCGCCTTATGGTGGAAAACCTCCTCCGGGAATGCCGAGTGGAGGAACGCCTGGAGGCGGAAACTCGTCCGGCCTGGGTGGTCCTCCCTTCGGAGCGATGGGTGGAGGAGGTAGTAGCGCTGGAGGTGGAGGACTGCCTGGCGGCGGAGTTTTGCCTGGGGGTGGTCCTCCCTTTGGCGGTGAAACAGCGGCTATGGGTACACTGATGTTTGCGAAGATAATCAGAAAGCTGCTAGACGGCAACTAACCAACTAAAAACACTACAACCAACACACACACCTGCCGTACTCTGATGGAGACCGCACTGGATCTAGACTTGGGATCGCGACCAAACTCACTGGAATGGATGCCAACGACCGGGTACTGCGACTGAATTCACTGGAACAGTGCCAACAGCAGACCTGAGGTAACAATCAAGCAGGTGCCTTTCACACAAGTGTCGCGACTCTCCACAAACACGGCTTAAGTCCTTTAAAGCTTATATATGCCAACAAGACCACTTTATATTTGAACGATAACAACAAAGATAGTTATATAAACGTATCTCCACGCTAGGCTCAGACCAGCACCAACACCGTTACCTTGGTGGGAGATGCAGTACTGAATCACGGGATCTGCTAGGCTTTTTATATGATACAGGAATTGTAGATAGTAATGAGAAATGAGTCAAGATGTAAGAGAGATTTGATGTACATGGAACTGCGGAGGTATGCCGCTGGTATTCGTAGTACGAGGCCGAGACTAGTCATCTAGATTTGACCAGCTCGAACCCATACTAGGTATATTGGTTTGTTCCCGAGGCCTGCCGGTCCTAACACGTATGCTAGCCGGACACGTGCCCCAACTGCTTGCCGCGTTGAAACAGTGGCTATGGGTACACTGATGTTTGCGAAGATGATCTATAAGCTGCTAGAGCGCAACCTACCAACCAAAAACACTACAACCAACACACACACACACACACAATTGAGTTCGGGTCGTCCTGCAGTTTACAGGTAAGATTGAACTTTCTCGTATTTGTGTCTCGAAAACGCCAACTTGATAGAAGTCTTATTAGGACTAGTATGAGCACAAAGTAGTCAAAGATTGACCAGGGATTATCTACTTCGACAGAAGCGATATGGATTTTATATATTTTATACTTCTAGACGCCACAAAGGCAATCTCGAAGACCTATAAGTCTCTCTAGACTTAGTTAGGGTTTCCTGCCATACTCTGACGGAGACCACACAGGGTCTAGACTGAAGATCGCGACTGAACTCACTGGAACAGTGCCAACAGCAGACCTGACGTAACAACCAAACAGGTGCCTTTCAATCTAGAAGTGTCACGACTCTCCACGAACACAGCTTAAGTCCTTTAAAGCTTTTTAATGCCAACAAGACCACTTTATATTTGAACGATAACACCAAAGATAGTTATATAACGTATCTCCGCGCTAGGCTCAGACCAGCACCAACACCGTTACCTTGGTGGGAGATGCAGTACTGAATCGCGGGATCTGCTAGGCTTTATATACGATACAGGAATTGTAGATAGTAATGAGAAACGAGTCAAGATATAAGAGAGATTTGATGTACACGGAATTGCGGAGGTATGCCGCTGGTATTCGTAGCTCGAGGCCGAGACTAGTCATCTAGATTTGACTAGCTCGAACCCTTACTAGGTATATTGGTTTGTTCCCGAGGCCTGCCGGCCCTAGCACGTATGCTAGCCGCGCACGTGCCTCAACTACTGGCCGCGCGACCTCGTAGGTCGCGGCATATTGTCTAGCTCTCTATTGGTCAACGCGACACTGCCGTCCGGCAAATGTCTACACGTCTCGCTCATTCCTTCGGTCTAAGCGTCTGTCATCGATTCTGATGACTCTCTCGTTATGTGTGATTGCCGTCGCGACACGTCTTTCCAAGTTATAGTTGTCGCGACTAGACTTATCCAAGTCTAGACGATATATATATGACTTTCCATGCCCAATCTGTGGACTTCATGCAAGTGTCTCAAGTCTAGGCGTTTAATCCTCCTTGGTATAGTGTCTAGCTTTTAGTACAACCAACCCTTTGCGAAGTCAATTCAATACTATGAGGCCCACTGTGTCCCAAACACCGTACGCTAACCCCCAATGGTATAAGGATCAAACCGTATTGTATCTAGAAGACTATAGTCCTCTCGCGTCATGAACACCTAGCCAGCAGCTCGGAGCTCACTCTGACTCTAATGTATATATCACCGGATAGAGGTTCTAGTTGGCGACTAGAAATGCAAAAATGCAAGATTACACCAGCGCGCATTTACGAGCCTTATCAGCGTGACCACGTAGGTCACGGCATATCTCTAGTTCTCTATTGGTCGACGCAACACTGCCATCCGGCCGGATCGACGTGTCTCGCTCATTCCTTCGGTCCAAGCATCTGTCATTGATTCTGATGACTATCTCGTTATGTGTGATTGCTGTCGCGACGCGTCCTTCCATGATCGACACTGGTCGCAATCATTTCCCAACAATCCCCGATGTCTCAGCTTTCTCAGTTTCATGATTCTCGCTCGAACTACCGTTTGCGAACCAAGTTATAGTTGTCGCGACTAGACCCCGTCCAGGGTCTAGTGTATATATATGACTTTCCATGCCCAATCTGTGGACTTCATGCAAGTGTCTCAAGTCTAGGCGTTTAATCCTCCTTGGTATAGTGTCTAGCTTTTAGTACAACCAACCCTTTGCGAAGTCAATTCAATACTACGAAGCCCACTGAGTCCCAGACACCGCACGCTAACCCCCAATGGTATAAGGATCAAACCGTATTGTATCTAGAAGACAATAGTCCTCTCGCGTCATGAACACCTAGCCAGCAGCTCGGAGATCACTCTGACTCTACTTGTATATCATCGGATAGAGGCTCTAGTTGGCGACTAGAAGTGCAAAAATGCACAATTACACCGGCACGCAGTTACGAGCCGTATCAGCGTAATGGGAACTAGCATCTCATGATGCCGCCTCTGCTTCTGGATTTCCTTCATCTCCTTGGCAAGCCGATCCTCAGGCTGTGCCAGCTTCTGTGCTGCCTGTGTCTTCTTCTGACTCAGCATCACACGTGTTTTCTTTTGTTTGGGCGCTTCCTCCCGATCCTGGGATTGAGCCCTCATGGTATCGCCGTCCTTTTTCGTCTCACTAGTTTTCGCACTGGTTTGGGTTCCAGGGGCCTTTTTGAATGCACTCCATCTCTTATTTACTTTGTCCATCTTCCGATTGCAAATATTATGTTTCCGATTCTGGTTCTCCAAGATACGTATTTTTTGTTTGTTTTCTACACTAGCTACTAGGAAATCGTTTATGCTCTTTCGTAGACTAGTATTTTCAGGGGTAGAAATATCATATGCCGGGTCTGTAACTACGTTGCTAATACTAATGTCCTTGAGATGTGCATATTTGTTCGTGATAGGGGGCACCGCTTTGGCCACAAGCGGGGGCCCCTTTAAAAACCCTTCTCGCGCAGCACGGCTGCGAGAGCCTGCAGGTTGACCTGCCAATAGTCCTCAGTCTTGATCAACCAGATATTAAATTTGGACTTGGGAGGCTCTGGGCACTCCCGCTTCATGTGGCCCTCCTTGCCACAGTTATAGCATTTAAAAACGTGTGGTGTCTGCCGTGCACGGTCCACATCCATTGGGGCGGTCTCCCCTGGCCCGATCTTCTTTGCGAGGTTGGGCGCCGGCCCAAACCCCGGTGGCAGCCGGTGCTTGTGCATGCGCCGGGGCCCAGAACATCCGGCTCTGTTGAGCCTCTCAGAGCTTCCTCTGCTCCATGACCCTGCTGATCGCCGTCAGCCTCTTCTTGAGTCCCGCATAATTCTCCGGGACTTCTACCCCTCCAGCGTATAGCTGGTTTCGGATGTCCTCGTTCACGAGGTTACCGAGGGTTTCCACAAGAAAGGTATTGTGGGGGGTGTCCTTGTCGTTCGGGGAGTACCCCACTTCTTCGGCGTTCAACTCGAACGCCTGGATGAAGTCGGCCAGAGGAGTCTTTCCCTGCCGAGTTGTCATAAGGCGCATGTGCGCCGTCTGCTTGACGTTCTTGTCCTGGAACATCGCTTCTAGATCCGAGATCAGATCATCGAAGTGGTAGAGGCTGTCAAGCCCCTCGCGCAGCATGAGCTTTCGCCAATTATGTGCCCAGTTTGTGGCTGGGCATGAGGCACCATCGGTTCTCCCCAGTAATGAAAGGGTGAACACGATCTTCTTCTTTTCAGAGTCAAATTCCGAGCCGTACGCCCATAGATAATTAAGGAGGGTGTCGAGGAAGGTTTCCCACTTGCTCTTATCAGAGCCATCAAAAGTTGGGGGAAGACGGGCGAGGGTGATCCAAGAGGACCTAGTCTCTCTCAGGGTGGGGTCGAGGTCCATAGCGGGCATGTAAGAGGTGGTTCCCTGGTTCTGGTCTTTGTCGGCCATTGGTAATATTGGTAAGGTAGTTGGGCGAGGGCAGAGTAGAATCGGTCAAACGGGGTGAAGGTAGGAAGTTCGGTGGAGCGGTATAAGGAAGTTGACGGGGATGAGGTTCCTGATGAAGAGGAGGTGGATGGGGCGTGGAAGGTCACTGTGTTGGTACGAATCCACACTCAGTGGTTGGTGAAATTGCAACGGTCTCTTGCGACAGAACTACCCTGGGTCTTCTACAACACCCCCGGTGATAGCGAGGCAGTCTTCCCCAAAGGTCTGGCTGGCACTCCTGCGACTGCTATGTGGCTTGGGATGGACTCAACGTTTCCTGTGGCCTAGCGTCTGTCTGTTTGGTAAACTGAAAACAACTGGTGCTGCACTTGTTTAGACTCACTGTGGACGAGGTGTCATGATTTAGAAGCTATCTAATCGCGACAACACCTTATCTAAGCGCCTAATCAAGCGCTCGTCTATTCAAACACCAAGGCTATGCTTGAGTCATCAGTGATCGGACAACCAGGGATCGGGTTCCCACAGGAACATGCCGATGAAGCACGACGGATTGGTGATCGGACAGCTGACAGGTGTCATACTGCGGACATGTGGAATATGCATGGGCATTACTCAGAACACATGGCTTCAGGACGTTTCTTACTCAGAACACACGGTTCTGGCATGTTTATTATTCAGAACACATGGTTATGGTGCCTACTGCACATGGACGCTCTATTGTATATATTATTAGCACTAGTTACATAGCCACAGTTGAACAGTATAAGTAGTGTAGCTAGTCGCTTGTATTCCTTAGTCTTTTATTCCATCATTCTTCAAGCCTCACTCTTACCGAGCACCTCCAATCCGCATTGTGCGTCCATTGGGTGTTCTTGAGCCTTGAGCGTGACAAATTATTAAGATTACCTAACCTCTGCGCGATTGTCCAATTGCCCATGCTTCGACGTAACGCTGCTGCCTTCGGCGTAGACAGACGATTAGGGTGTGTCGATACGAAGGTCCCCATTCCCCTGAAACCTGACACTCAGCCGATTTCCATACCAATGTACAGTGCTTCCCCCGTGAAGCGAGAAGTCATTGACAAACAGATTGACGCTTGGTTCGAAGCCGAGGTGATTGAACCGTCTGTCAGCCCCTGGGGCTTCCCTTGCGTCGTGGTATACTGGAATGGGAAACCGCGTCTCGTGGTGGACTATCGCAAACTCAATGAACGTACCGTCCCTGACGAATTCCCGATACCGTGTCAGAGCGAAATCCTACAGGCTCTTAGCGGCGCTCAGGTCCTATCATTGTTTAATGCTTTAGCTGGTTTCACACAATTAGAAATGGCTGACGACGCTAAGGAGAAGACCGCCTTTCGGTCTCATCGAGGACTGTGGCAGTTCCGACGCATGCCCTTCGGGCTCTGGAACGGTCCCTTGGTGTTTCAACGTGTAATGCAGGGAGTCCTTGCCCCGTATCTGTGGCTCTTCACGTTGGTTTATATAGACAACATTGTTATCTTCTCCAAAAGTTGGGAAGAGCACTTGACACATCTAGACTCGGTGCTAAGCTCCATCGCCAGAGCTGGTATTACCTTGTCGCCCTCGAAGTGTTACGTTGGATATTCCTCAATTCTGCTACTCGGGCAGAAGGTCTCGCGACTAGGCCTTTCAACGCACCAGGAGAAGGTTGCTGCCATCGAGGAACTGGCTCGTCCCACGCACGTATCGGATCTGCAAAAATTCCTTGGCATGTGCATTTACTTCGCTGCGTACATTCCATTCTACACCTACATCGCCGCTCCGCTCTTCATGCTACTCAAGAAAGGCATTAAATTTGAGTGGAAGGCCGAACAGGAAGTAGCATTCCAGCAGGCTAAGGATACGCTCGCCGGCGCACCTGTGCTGGGTCATGCCATTGCTGGCTCGCCATATTGCCTGTACACCGACACCTCCGACTTCGCCATGGGATCCAGCCTACAGCAGATTCAGCCCATTGCAATCCGGGACCTGAAGGGAACAGCGGTCAACGATCGACTTTGGGGGGCATGGGAAGCGAATCTGCTGGTCCCTCGACTGTTCACTCAACTCACCAGTGACGCCATTGAGCTGTCGGTCCCTGACCAATGGGCTCCGGCGTTTGAAGACACCATAGTCCACATTGAACGTGTGATAGCCTACTGGAGTCGTTCCTTGAAACAGGCGGAGCGAAACTACAGCGCTACAGAGCGAGAAGCTGTTATATGTCGAGTTAAGACAAGGCCGATGAAGTCCGACCTCAGAGTTCGCGATTTCTCGCAACACTACAAAGAATAGAGTGAGCGACTATTCGGGTCCGCAGTTCCGCACAAGACTAAAGTCCGGAGTCACGGAGTTCGGAGTTCGGAGTTGAAGTCCGATCAGAGGATGAAGGCAGAGACTCGACCAATGCCGAGATAGCGAAGAAACAATCAATAATCAAACTGAAGTACAACACATAACTAACTAGCTTTTAAACTAAGTACGCTATTGTCTCTGGGATACAATAGCGTGCGAGATATTGGTAAGTAAGAAATGTAAAACAATAAGATGCTAAGGTGACTTTGTAAGGCTAAACAATAACGGACCTCGGGCTTGGTAAAGAAGCCCGAAGAAGAAGACGGACCAGACAATAAGGCCTCGGTGTAATATAAGTCCATCGGCCTGAGGAGTCAACCGTGCTTAGAAGGGAAACGCTCAGTAGACCTTCATAGCGTGAAAACCCTTCTCGGGAATTGCCGGACCGGGCCGGCCGGTCCGATAATGCACGGATATAACAGAAGCACTGGGTGCAAAGGAAGCATTAGTGAAGTTTCAACCCTTCATCGAGGGCGAGAAGATCATTCTCATAACAGATCACACCACTCTGCAGTGGGCAAGGGTGTATGAGAACGCAAACCGGTGTCTTGCGGCACGGGGGGCAGTGTTCACTGCGTACCCTGGGTTGAAAATAGTGCATAGACCTGGGCGAGTACACTCGAATGTGGATCCCTTGTCAAGACTACCCAGGATTCCGCCGCATGTATCGCCGGCGTGTGATGACCTACCTGCTATTATCCCGGACAAGACGAAGCAGGACCCCGCCCAGAAGGCAGAGGACTGTGACATGTTCGCTCCGGCCAAGAAGGCAGCCTTCGTGGCTCTTTGGTGGGAGGATGTTGTGGACCAGTTCGAGGCCTACCCTGTCTTGACTAGACGACAGGCTAAACATCAAGAAGAAGCCCTGGAAACTGAACTAGAGCAACCAACGGTCGAGACTACCTCGCCCGAGGAACAGTCTCCCATAGTGCGGCCAACGGTCGAGACTACCTCGCCTGAGGAGCGGTCTCCCGTAGACGACAAATTGCCCTTCCCTGCCGGAGACCATTGGACCTATTCAGTGGGAGTTAAACCGTCGGGAGAGCCTGTGGACGAGGAGTGGGACCGCCAATCTCACCTCCTGCTCGCCCTCAAGCCCAAATTTGTTCAAGAATTCGAGCTGGGGTACCGAGTGGATCCATATTTTCGCCGACATTACGTCGATTTGGTCCCCAACACAGAAACACTTCTAACCCCGTCTCGCTTTCAGAAGGGCTCCAACGGACTTTTATATTTCCTCGACGCAGACTGGAATGCTCAACTTTGTGTCCCGAAGTTGAAGGTGCCCTATGTACTAAAGTGGATGCATGATTCTCTGCATGAGAGTGCACATGCGGGACCAGTGAAGCTCTTGGTGCACCTAAAGGAATTGTTCTTCTGGCCCAAGATGAATGCGGACGTGGAAGAGTTAGTCCAAACGTGTGATGTTTGTCAGAAGATCAAGATAGATTGTCGCGCTCAAATGGGCGGATTGAGGCCTTCACACATCCCCGAAATACCGTTTGCTACTGCGTCTCTCGATCTCATCACCGGACTCCTGGAGTCAGGAAAGGAGAAGTTCACTGTCAGGGGAACCCCCCACCGACGCCCCTCTGGTATCTCCCGATGGCACCATGCCTGTGATCAAGCCCGGGATCTCTGCCGATCGCTCCGGTCACATGTCTCTGTACAGTAGCTATTTAGACTCCGCTCTGGCGTGGGAATCCTCAGAGTTTCTTCTCTTTGGATCTCCCTCGCTAGGTGCGCTATACTTTCCTGTATCATTGTGTACTTATTCATATACTTTGGATCTCCCTCGCTAGGACTCTTGAGTATCCTCGGGCCTCGAGGTTTCCCTTACAGCAGAAGAAACTCTCTAAGGGATTAACTGGTCAAGATTGCGGGCTTTGGTGCGCCAGACTTGGACTCGGACAGCTCGTCTAGTACCCCAGTCACCCCTACCCCGAATCTTGCCCCCTCCTCCCTAGTCCCTGCTCCCCACGTCGCCATGCCCGACACGCTGGATCTCGAAGCGCGGATGTCTGCGATGGAGGGCATACTCGTACAGCTCCAAGACCACATTACCCAAAACCCTGCGCCCCTGCCTGCCCCGTCCCTTGCCGCCCTGGCTCCGGACCCGGGTCCAGCGCTTTTTGCAACCCCCACCACAGGAACAAAATCGGTCCTCCGACCGAACCCCCCGTTCGTCTTTGACGGCGACCGGACCCAAGGCCGGGCGTTCCTCCACGCTGTCCGGTCTTATGCGGCGCTCATTCCTGAGGCGTTTGCAGTCAATGGAGTTGCTTCTGAAGAGCGGGTCGTTCGGTATGCGCTCTCGTTCATGGCCAAGGATGCCGCACAGACCTGGGCTGAACGCCACTCTGGCAAAACCCCGTTCCCCTTCCCTGACTGGAGCTCATTCGTCGCTGAGTTCAAGCTCCGGTTCGTCCAGGAGAATGAGCAGGACCATGCTCTCCTTCAACTCGAATCCACTGCATACCACATGGGCACCCGCGACGTCTTCCAGTACACGGACGAATTTGAGGACCTCGTCGACCTCGCTGGCTTCTCTGACCAGATCATCAAGGTCACGAAGTATCGCACCGGCCTTGACCCAGCAATTAACGTTGCTATTACTGGGTCGGGCGACGTTCCGGCGCTGGCAGACTACCCTGCATGACGCTTGCGTGCCTACCGGCAGTACGAGTCGCAGGTGAGCGCACGCAAGCGCACCCCTGGGAGTTCTGGAAACTCCGTTCACGCTCAGCCGCTTGCTAGACGCTCCGTGTTCCCCACTGGCCGCATTCCTGTTCCTTCGGTACGAGGCCCAGTTGCTGCCACAGCCCCGCAACCCCGCACTGCCGCTCCAGTGCTGCCACCCCCAGTTCCGATGGACATTGACCGTGCGCAGGCCCGAGGTACACCCCGCCGAGGATGCTTCCGTTGCGGCGATCCAAACCACTTCGCCCGTGACTGTACTGCTCCGATCGACATCCGGTCGATTGATATCCTCGACGAAGTGGTCCAGCAGCTCGATGGCCCGCTGCTAGAGGAGCTCCTGGCACGCCTTGCATCCGCTGAGGTTGCGGCCGACGCCCAAGCCACAGCAGAGCCGGAGGATTTTGCCGTCCGCGGCGAGTGAGCAGTGCGCCCTCGTTCGCATCCTATAATCGCTTCTCTGTCCTGTGTAACGAGTCTGACAATGCATCTCTTACACCCACGGAAGCGATAGACGCACCTCCTGATCCAAACCCCCAGGTGGCTAAAAATAGCGATGATGTAATGGGGGAAGTCTACTTTTGCCCTATCCCTCTTGCATCATGCTGTGCAACATCCGCTCCACCTCCCCCTGTGCCGGCCCGGGCCACCCCTATCTTTGATGACCCCCTCCGCTTGCGTCGTAAGCCTATGTGGGAGCGCAAGCTCCCCAAAAGCTTCACAATCGCCGCTGAGGCCGGTGCAAATTCCCTTCATCTACCCCTCGAGATAGAGTCCACCCATGATGCCGTCAAACTTTTGCTGTCCGGACTTGTGGACTGTGGCGCTACCTCCGACTTCATTGACTCGGAGTACGCTGCAGAAAACAAGGTCCCGCTCCGCCGGTTATCTCGTCCCATCCCGGTCTTCAACGTTGATGGTTCTCCAAATGAGGCCGGGGCTATCCGAGAGGTTGCGGACCTCATAATCTGGTACAAGTCACACAGTGAGCGCACAGTACTGGCTGTCACCCGTCTCGGCAAGCAGAAGCTCATCCTCAGGTTCTCCTGGCTCCGGAAGCACAACCCGGAGATCAACTGGGAAACCCGCGAGGTTAAAATGAGTCGATGCCCCTCGGTCTGCACGACCTGCCGCGACGAGTTGAAGGTCGAGCGCCAGCATGCCAAAACTGCCGCTTTGATCCTGAGGCAACTCCGTGCTGGTCCAGTTCCTCATATCTGTGCTGTAGACACAGACCTCGAGGACGACCCGATCGAGGATGGGGATCACATTTTCTACACCACGTTCTCTCCTCCAGAAGACATCCGGGCCACTGCCACGGTTTCGCAACGCCTGGCAGAGGCCCACGCCAAGAACTCTGCATCCGGTAAGGAGCCACTTCCTGAGTGGGTGCACGAGTTCAAGGATGTCTTCAATCGGGAGTTGTTTGACTCATTACCAGAGCGCCGGACCTGGGACCATGCCATCGAACTCGTTCCGGATGCGAAACCTGCCAACTGTAAGGTCTACCTGATCTCACCCCTCGAGCAGCGCGAGCTCGACGCGTTCATTGAGGAGGGCCTTGCGACCGGCCGGATACGGCCATCAAAATCTCCGATGGCATCTCCGGTCTTCTTCGTCAAGAAGAAGGACGGAGGTCTCCGGTTCGTTCAGGACTACCGGGCGTTGAATGCAATGACCGTGAAGAACCGGTACCCCCTTCCGCTGATCAACGACCTCATCAATCGTTTGAAAGGCGCCCGGTTCTTCACAAAACTCGACATTCGGTGGGGTTTCAACAACGTCTGGATCTGAAAGGGCAATGAGTGGAAGGCCGCATTCCGGACTAACCGGGGACTCTTTGAACCCCTGGTGATGTACTTCGGCTTGACGAACTCCCCCGCGACCTTCCAGACCATGATGAATGACATCTTCCAGGATCTCATCATGTCCGGAGACATCATGGTATACCTCGACAATATTCTCATTGCCCACTCAGACCTTACCCGGCATCGCGAGACCGTCCGGGAGGTGCTCCGGCGGCTTCGGGAGCACAAGCTGTACTTGCGCCCGGAGAAGTGCGAGTTTGAGAAATCATCAATTGAGTACCTCAGTGTCATCATCTCACACAACCACGTCGAGATGGACCCAGTCAAGGTCGCTGGGGTCGCCGCATGGCCTACTCCAGAGAACAAGAAGGATGTGCAGCAGTTCGTCGGCTTCACAAACTTCTATCGCAGGTTCATCCGTGGTTTCTCTGATATTGCCCGGCCACTCTTTGACCTCACGGCGAAGGGCAAGGTATGGGCTTGGACTGCCGTTGAGGCCGTCGCCTTCCAAGCTCTCAAAGATGCGGTCACCTCTGACCCCGTCCTCATCCTTCCAGACGAGTCCCGGATGTACCGACTAGAGGCAGATAGCTCTGACTTTGCCTCAGGAGCCGTTCTCTCGCAAGAAGGCTCTGATGGAAAGTGGCACCCTGTGGCGTTCTTCTCCAAGAGCTTGTCACCGGTCCAGCGCAACTACGAGATCCACGACAAGGAGATGCTCGCAATCGTCCGAGCGCTCGAGGAGTGGCGACACTTCCTCGAGGGCTCGCAGCATCCGGTTGAGATCTGGACCGACCACAAGAACTTGGAGTACTTCCAGAAGTCGCAAAACCTCAACCGAAGACAGGCACGGTGGTCGCTGTACCTGTCTCGGTTCGACTTCACGCTTCATCACAAGCCTGGAAAGCTTATGGGACGTCCAGGCACCCTCTCTCGGCGGCCAGACCATGGGTCAGCTCCGGACAACCAGGACATCACCCTCCTGAGTCCGCAGCTCTTCCACCTCCGTGCAATCGAAGGCCTTGCTGTCTCTGGTCCAGAGGTTGCAATCCTCCGCGACATCCGAGAAGCTCTGGCTGGCAAACCAGACCTTGAAGACCCCGTCGCTCTCGCGGCCCGGGAACTTCTCAAGGTTCGGGGTGCTCGCTCCTCCTGGAGCGCTGAGTGGCATGTCTCCTCTGGTCTCCTCTATTTCCGTGGCAAGCTTGTTGTCCCTCGAGACAACGACCTTCGTCGCCGGATTCTGGAGCAGCACCACGACACCCCGATTGCCGGTCATGCCGGTCGCTTCAAGACATTGGAGCTTGTCTCCCGGAACTACTGGTGGCCCCAGTCGTCTCGACATGTCGGCCGGTATGTGGCAACCTGCGACCTGTGCTGCCGCACCAAGGCGCTCCGGAAGCTTCCGGTTGGAGAGCTGCACCCAACGGAGATTCCTCCAGAGCGCTGGCACACAGTTTCGGTGGACTTTGTTGTGGAGCTCCCAGAGGCGCATGGCTACGATGCCATCATGGTCGTGGTCGATGTCCTCGGTAAGCGCGCTCACTTCAACGAGTGCACTACCCACATCAGCGCCATCGGGGCTGCCCGGTTGTATTACTGGAACGTCTGGAGGCACCATGGTACGCCAGAGAAGTACATCTCTGACCGTGGTCCACAGTTCATCGCAGAGTTCACCACAGAGCTTTGGCGCCTCATTGGAATCACTCTGGCAACCTCCACTGCGTACCATCCGCAGACTGACGGGCAGACCGAGCGCGTTAACCAAGAGATGGAACAGTTCCTGCGTATATTCACCAATTATAAGCAGGACGACTGGGACTACCTCTTGCCGGCCGCAGAGTTCGCCTACAACAACCACATCCACTCTTCGACGCAGCAGGTCCCGTTCATGACCGACACTGGGCGGCTCCCCCGGATGGGGTTTGAGCCGACCAGAGTACACTCGAAGGTGGAGTCAGCAAACGAATTCCGCGACCGGATCGCCTCTGGCGTCTCTGAAGCCCGAGCCGCACTAGTGAAGGCTAAGGAGGAGTACAAGCGGTACTACGACCGCAGGCGCACCCCAGCTCCGGACATCAAGGTTGGTGACCGTGTCTAGCTTGACGCATCAGACATCCAGACCACCCGTCCGTCGCAGGGTCTCTCGCACCGGCGCCTTGGCCCCTTCAAGGTGGTTAAGGTTGTCGGTCGAGGTGCTTACAAGCTGGAGCTGCCCCCCCGTCTCTCCCGGCTTCACCCAGTCTTTCCAGTGGTGAAGTTGGAACTCGCAGAAGACGACCCCTTCCCGGGACGTCCGGGCTATGATGAGCCTGCTCCGGTTCTACCAGAGGTGCCCGGGGACGCTCCAGAATGGGAGATCGACAAGATTTTGGATGCTAAGATCCGCTGGAAGTCACTGTATTACATGGTGTCCTTCAAAGGGTATGATGTTTCGCATAACCAGTGGGTCAAACACTCTGACGTCTTCGCTCCAGAAGCTGTTGCAGAGTACTATCGAACACATCCGACTGCTCCGCGCTCCATCTCTGTTGCCACCTTCGACTCTCTCCCCTTCC
This sequence comes from Mycena maculata, assembly GCA_029448575.1. NCBI lineage: Eukaryota > Fungi > Basidiomycota > Agaricomycetes > Agaricales > Mycenaceae > Mycena > Mycena maculata. Next base: position 203,431 of record JARJLG010000042.1, on the reverse strand, counting down.
GCAACCCTACCCTCCATGTCCGGTCTATGCGTCGAGGCGCCGCATTCCAAGGGGGGGGTGATGTCAGGGGAACCCCCCACCGACACCCCTCTGGTATCTCCCGATGGCACCATGCCTGTGATCAAGCCCGGGATCTCTGCCGATCGCTCCGGTCACATGTCTCTGTACAGTAGCTATTTAGACTCCGCTCTGGCGTGGGAATCCTCAGAGTTTCTTCTCTTTGGATCTCCCTCGCTAGGTGCACTATACTTTCCTGTATCATTGTGTACTTATTCATATACTTTGGATCTCCCTCGCTAGGACTCTTGAGTATCCTCGGGCCTCGAGGTTGCCCTTACATTCACCGCCATCCTCGTCATAGTGGACAAGCTTACCAAATACACCCTGATCCTCCCCACGCATAATGAACTTACTCAGGAAGGTTTTGGTTGGATCGAGTGGATCGAGTGGCCAATGTGTATGGATTGCCTGAAAGGATCATATCTGACCGGGACAAGAGATGGGCCACCGTCTTCTGGCATTCCGTGTTTGAGTATTACAGAGGAAACATGGCCTTATCCTCTGCTCACCACCTCCAAACCGACGGACAAACGGAGGTCCTCAACGCTACTATTGAACAAATGTTGAGAGCTTACGTCGCCTCTGATCATACCTCCTAGGCCAGATGGCTAAGTGAGGTTGGTCACGCTTACAACTCTTCTGTGCATAGTTCCACCGGCCGCTCCCCCGACTTCCTCCTGTTGGGATACCAACCCTGCACTACCACCAAAGGTCTTACGCTCGAAGTCAATCCGGTCAATCGTCCCTTCATGGCCAGCCAGAAGGCCAAAGACTATGTTGCTGTCGGCGAGGCTCAGCGCAAATCCGCACAAGACACCCTAGTTTTGGCCCAGGAACATCAAGCCCGAGCCTATAACAAAGGAAGACGACCCGTGCAGGAACTCAAGCCAGGCGACCTCGCTCTCATCAACCCTCATACTCTTAAGCTAGTGGACATGCAAGGTACGGGGAAGAAACTTATCCAATGACCCTTTGAGGTCCTGGAGAAGATAAATAAATCCCTTAGTTTACCGGCTTTGCCTACCCGACAACTATCCTATGCATCCCGTCTTTAATCTAGCTCATCTACGAAAGTACCACATCTCTCCACCCAAGTTTGGTGAATGCTCGACGCTGCCACCCACTCGGGATCTCCTCAATGCCTCTGAAGAATACGAGGTAGAAGCTATCCTCAGTCATAGACTGACTACGTGCAAGGAGGGTAATCGCTGACTGTACCTTGTGTGCTGGCGAGGATTTGACCCCTCCGAAGACTCCTGGATCTCTGAGTTCACGCTCCGCAATGCCCCCAAGCTGCGCCAGGAGTACCTTGCCCTCAAGAAATTAACGTAGAATATTACTTACCTCCAATTGCGCCGGACCGGTTGACCCGTCCCACGTGAGAAAGATCAGACTTGTCTGATCCCATCTTTTTCTCTTTTCTTCTCACCGCCATCGTCGCTCTCGTAGAGTCCGCTTTCGAGACTCTGAGGCCACTTTGACCCGGACTCAGGCCTTCCATCCTCTGGGAATTTTAATTTGTTTCTAATCTGCTACTACTCGGCACTATTACGACATCTCTCTCTCTACGTCGCCACCTAATTCTATCGCATCACGTCTATGGATTCCGACATGTCTATCCCCATGAGCCCAGTCGACATCGACACACCCGAAAAGGAAACACATGAGTTCACCACTCCGCGCCTCCCCAGCTATCACGGGTACAACACCCCTTTGCCTACAAGCGCCATCGACTGTGGACGTCCTGCCCTTTGTCACTAGCTACCACTTGCGCGTCGTCGTGATGGGAAGCTCTACCTCATATGGAGCCCTAAATCCCTCCAAGACCCGTATTACCCCGGAGAGTACGCCCTGGAAGGACTCAACAACGCTGTGATGGACAGGGGGGCCTGACCGACTTCACCAAGGTGCCTCAGGCATACCAAGTTTGGCGCCCGTGGCTCAGGTCAATACTCCGAGAAAGTCAGCGGAACCCTAATGACGTTGAGTACGCTCCCATGCACTCCATCTGGGAAAACCCCAACGACCAGTCCGAGAAGGGAAGGGTCAGACCATCCATTGTAGCCTCGCTTGTGCAGTGCAACACCAACCTCGACAAACAGATTGGCCTTCACCTGCCACGCATACCAGTCCTGCGGCACCCCCTCACCCTAACGGTTCCCCGATGGCCCGACATCTTTTGATCCGCCGCTTGGACCTGCAACGTCAATTCAAAGATGCTCTGGACGCCGTCACCAAAATTCAACGAGAAATAAGGGAGAAAAGAGCATGGCTGGAGATAGTGGACGGCTGGATCAGTTGTCCTCCTCCACCCTCGCCCTTCCCTCGTTCGGCTGTGATCATCCCTGCGGACGACTCCCGTCTCGGAGTCTGGATCAATTCCACTACAGAGAAGGACACCTACTGGTTTCTCACCCAAGCAGCTGTGCCATGCTTCATGATCCAAGAGTTGGGAGTTGACCAGAAACCCGCCAACGTTTGTCACTCGTTCGTTGAACGCACAGAAGTGGAAGGGCTACTTGACCCAACCAAGAATCCCGAGGATGCCATCGTGCACGGCGGTCCGCACTCATTCTCCACTTACGAGTGTTATCCCGTTCCCCACTCGACTGTCTCCCGCTCTGCAGCCAACCGTAATTGTGCTCTGCTGTCTCATCAACAAGGTCTTCCTATCAGTAGAGATCTCCCGCAAGATGTGCCGAGGGTCACGGCTTCGTGAGAAGAATGCGATCTCGCAAGGCGAGAGGCTGTCCTTGCCGTTGATACGGCTCGTAACTGTGTGCCGGTGTAATCGTGCATTTTTGCACTTCTAGTCGCCAACTAGAGCCTCTATCCAGTGATATACAAGTAGAGTCAGAGTGAGCTCCGAGCTGCTGGCTAGGTGTTCATGATGTGAGAGGACTATTGTCTTCTAGATACAATACGGTTTGATCCTTATACCATTGGGGGTTAGCGTGCGGTGTCTGGAACTCAGTGGGCTTCATAGTATTGAATTGACTTCGCAAAGGGTTGGTTGTACTAAGCGCTAGACACTGTATCGAGGAGGTAAAAACACCTAAACTTGAGAGACATGCATGAAGTCCACAGATTGGGCATGGAAAGTCATATATATACACTAGACCCTGGACGGGGTCTAGTCGCGACAACTATAACTTGGTTCGCGAACAGTAGTTCGAGCGAGAATCATGAAACTGAGAAAGCTGAGACATCGGAGATTGTCGGGAAATGATCGCGACAAATGTTGATCATGGAAGGACGCCTCGCGACGGCAATCACACATAACAAGATAGTCATCAGAATCGATGACAGGCGCTTGGACCGAAGGAATGAGCAAGACACGTCGATACGGCCGGACGGCAGTGTCGCGTCGACCAATAGAGAACTAGAAATATGCTGCGACCTACGTGGTTGTGCGGCAAGCAGTTGGGGCGCGTGTCCGGCTAGCATACGTGTTAGGACCGGCAGGCCTCGGGAACAAACCAATATACCTAGTATGGGTTCGAGCTGGTCAAATCTAGATGACTAGTCTCGGCCTTGTGCTACGAATACCAGCGGCATACCTCCGCAGTTCCATGTACATCAAATCTCTCTTATATATTGACTCATTTCTCATTACTATCTACAATTCCTGTATTGTATATAAAGCCTAGCAGATCCCGCGATTTGGTACTGCATCTCCCACCAAGGTAACGGTGTTGGTGCTGGTCTGAGCCTAGCACGGAGATACGTTTATATAACTATCTTTATTGTTATCGTTCAAATATAAAGTGGTCTTGTTGGCATATATAAGCTTTAAAGGACTTAAGCCGTGTTCGTGGAGAGTCGCAACACTAGTGTGAAAGGCACCTGTTTGGTTGTTACCTCAGGTCTGCTGTTGGCACTGTTCCAGTGAGTTCAGTTGCAGTACCCGGTCATTGGCATCTGTTCCAGTGAGTTCGGTCGCGATCCAAAGTCTAGATCCAGTGCGGTCTCCGTCAGAGTACGGCAGGAAATCCTATCTAAGTCTAGAAAGACTTATAGGTCTTCGAGATCTCCTTTGTGGTGTCTAGAAGTATAAAATATATAAAACCCATATCGCTTCAGTCGAACTAGATAATCCCTGGTCAATCTTTGACTACTTTGTGCTCATATTAGTCCTAATAAGACTTCTATTGAGTTGGCATTTTCGAGACATGAACCTGAGAAGTTCAATCTTACCTGTAAACTGCAGGACGACCCGAACTCAATTGTGTGTGTGTGTGTGTGTGTGTGTGCGTGTGTTGGTTGTAGTGTTTTTACTTGGTTAGTTGCTGTTTAGCAGCTTTCTGATTATCTTCGCGAACATCAGTGTACCCATAGTCACCGTTTCACTGTGTCCTCCCATTTCATCACCCCTCAAGGGAGGGACTTTGTCGAGCGCACAGATCGCTTACGAGATGCCGTCTGGTCGGGAGAACAACCGGACAGACTCGGTGATGCCTCCAAGGTCCCAGAAAGCGGCGAGCTTGTGATGATGCACGATGAACACGTTCCCTGGCTGTGCCCTCCGCTCGTTGCCGGGCCGAATCCTAAGGAGAACCAAAGGGCTTTCACCACATTCTGCGAGGATGTACAACAGGAATCTGAGGAGCCGGTGATGCTTGAGTTGGGAAAGCACAGTGACCGCTGACACGCAGAACCCAGTGATGAGATCTGGTGGGACCGACACTGGTCCCGCCATCTCATATTCGAGAATCTGCCGCCGCTGGATCCCAAGCTCGGCCTTACCACCAGCAAAGAGTACCGTTGCCCCGTCCCTGATTGGCTCTTTCTGTATCCGCAGGGTAAGGAGAAGTACGCGAAGCGCGCTCCATCCTGCTGGATGTACAAGACGGGGAAACCTGTGCCCTTGTTCAAGGGCCGGGAAGCTAGGCCGCCCGCTGTCGAGCAGCTACCACGCAAGGACAACGGAGCGCACGAGGCCAGCGACAGTTCTTGGGCATGGACGACGGGAAAAGCGAACGAGGAGAAAGACGTGCTGATGGGAGTGAACGTAACTCCGCTCCTGGAAGTAGACGAGGACACTGTGTCCCTAGGAGAATTGGATGAGAGCGAGGCTCCAACTACGGTTGTGAGCCCTCTCGCACGATCGGAAGCTTCGGACCCTGCTGGGCGTGATGCAGGAGAATGGACCGGAACAGCTGCGACTGTGGTCCACTTGGCCGCAGCCGCGCAAATCAACTCTCCCGAGCCCAGCAGGTCCTGAGGAACCCCGCTTTCGCCTTCGCGCCCTTACCGCGGGGAACGATATTGGCCTAGAGCCTCCTCCCGACCGGATTGGGGAACACAACACCAACGCTCCCCCTCCCCTCCTCGTAACTTTTACCGTCCGTACGACTACTACTGGAGAGGCTGATCGCGGTCAAGATCTCCTAAGGGAAATTGTGCTCAACCCTGGTCCCAATCTCCCCGACCCTCTATGAGCTCCGGATGGCTGGCGTGGAATCCCAGGGGACCCTCTAACCCGTGGGATATGCGACCCGACCGCCTTCATTCTCCCGATGCCAGATGTCCGCACGACGACCAGACCCTGCCAGCATGTCACTCCATAAGTTCTGCAGGACCGTCGCGGTTGCTCGTAGAGGTTCTGACCAGGGTCAGAGAACCTCCGTCAACTGATCTAGCCACCGAGCGAGCGAGTTCTGTGGAACTCGCTGCCGCTCGAATTCTCGAAGTTGCAGTTACAGCGTCAGAGGAGTCAGCGATGGAAGTTGACGGGACCGAGGCTCCCTCACTCCTGGGTCGATTGGGAGATGCCGTGACGTGTCCGTCCCCGCTGCCCGACCTTTTAAGGTGGATCGCAGATCCCGAAGGAGAAGAGAGCGCAGGCTTTTTCGAGCGATTCGGAGTCGGACTTGAGGACCGGGTGGGAGATCCTGGAAAGCCCCGCCGCAGATGGAAACACCGCAGGGCGGAAAAACGACTTGCTAAGATGGAAGTGATGCAGGCCGGACTTCTTGAGGACACTCATTCCCAATCTCTGTTGGCTCGGTTAGACCCTGCTCCCGCTCATCCCACGGCAGGACCCGCGGAACCTACAGATGGGGAGGACTTGGAATACATGTGAAGCATGCAAATGGACAATACGTGCTCGCACTGGGGGGCACTGTGATATTGTAGTATAATTGTAGTACGATCACACCTTGTTTACTTTAGTTAGCAGTGCAGAGTGCTGACTAATCAGATCTTGTTTTATGCACAACTGCCACGATGACTAGCTGAACCCAGCCGAAGTTGTGAGTGTGCCCACGGGACACTCGCTCCGGCTGGGCATCCAAACTCTGTTCACCTCCCCAGGTAACAAGGGCCCCGTCAAGGGTTACTTGGCCCCGAAGCGCCAGGTTACAGACTCGAGCTCCGTCCTATGGACGTGAGCTCGTCTTCATTCCTTCTACCTACCTACGAACTTATCTGTGGTATAGAAGAGGAATGAGATGGCTGGAGCCGTCTCCTCCAAGCCTTCAGCTTGCGAGAAGCCCTTACTCGCGACCCGAAGCTGGAGCGCTTCACAAAAATATTGAGAAAAACAACGGCTCATGGGAAAAACTTTGGAGGTATGTTTTTGGGCTCCTTTTTGCCCTCTGGATCTGAATCTGGTGTCAGATTTCTACAAAAATGAACGGTTCACATGCTATTAAATAAGCGGTGTTTGATTGTCCCCAACTGTACATAAACTTTTTCCAAGTAAAAACACTCACCAATAATGAAATTGGTATTCCTCACCAGTTGGACTCCTCAATAGGTATATGTGACCGATGGATTGGCCGTGGCACTGTTTAAGATTTTTTTGAGGGTCCATTGAGGTTGTATGGAATACTTTGTTTGGCTCAGCCGATGGATCACGGGGTTATCGGTGATTCCTCAAAAGTATGATCCAAGTTAGATTTTCGACATTCTATAGAGACAACATGTTCGTGAATGGATGTCAGAATGATTCTGCATCATCGGTTTATGCAAAGACACCCTGGGTTTGAAGCAGCACACATCTCCAATGTTTATGTAATAAGATCCTGACCCAATCGGACCCCATCAGTAACAACAAGACTAGCTTCTACCAGTCATCAATATAGACCAGTAACTGGTCGGTCTATGGAGGTAAACCTGTCGATTCTGTGACCAGTCCATATCTAAGTCCTAGTGATCATCTGTCCTAAGGTAGAGGTGTCTGAGGCTCCTAACATGCTATTTATTCCCTCGGAACCTTCTCCCAATTTTGTTGAGGATGGCTCAGGAGAATTGTTTTTGAAAAGGATCATAGCCGGGATTCAAACACTCGACCACTGTGCCCCGCCAACTAAATAACCAAATCAGGTAATTTAATTGCATTGATAATCCAAACTCAGATCAACCAGCCTGTCTATTGACAGGTTTACCTTCATAGACAGGCTGGATTCGAGCCTATCATCAATATGGCCAAGACGTTTGTCGAGGCAGCAATAACAGAACCATCCGTTGAACACATGGCACCTTTTCATTTTTAACTGGAAATTACCTCCCCCATGCCGCCGGTAGATGCTGGTCATACTGATTGTTATATCCATGCAACATCCCCAGTCCTCTCGTCGACCTTCCGGTAGCTCCGGTATATTACCGGAGCCTCCGAACCATCCGGAATCATCGGGTTTTTACGCAATGAAGGATTACTGAGTGTTTCCCGTTTATCCGCCTTTCCGTCTATCCATCTTATTGTCATACAACTTCTCATCAGTCCTTCTGACTTGTCTTATTGTTAAGAACCACTCTCCTTCCTTATATGGAAAACAATTAGCTACTTAGTATAAATACGTCTTTAATATGTCCTGTACGTCAGATTGATAATTGATGTTGCTTGGCTCACTTTCCTTGCACTGAGTCGTCTCCGTACTCTCCAGTTCCCTCCGGTACTCCGACTTGTCTTCCTCTATCGGATACCTGCCGGTTAGGGTAGTCACTCACCCTTGACCCCCTGTGGTGTTGTGATCCTCCTTCGTATACGTTCCAGACCCTCCGGCCCTCCGACGCTCCAACATACCGGACCCTCCGGTCCTTCGGCCTTTACTCTTCAGGTCCACTCCGGCTCAGTATATAACAGTATTATCAATCTCGCTACTCTGACTGGCAATGTCTCACCTTCCTAATCCAAATCTACCCAACACGGAACAAATCGAACGTTCCAACACTGGTCGGACTGGTCGGGAACCTCGTTGACAATCCCATACGTTCAGCCAGATCGTTCCGATGAGTACTCCGGTCCAAGTTCTCGGTCCGTTGATGTACCCGTCTATTCCGGTATCACCCACCCTTCAATACACTCCGCATTTCACTCGGAGTTCACCTGCGCCGCCTATGCCGTCTCCGACAACTATTCCGGGGTTGGTTCTCAACCCCCGGACTCCCGAGAATCCGGTGAGGTATCCGGCTTCACCCCATCCACGCCGCGCTACAGCAATCTCTCGCAGCGTATCTCCCATCGCTGGGCCTCGTATCGTCGAGGTTCCAGAGGATCCCCAGGAGGCTTCCGAAGACTCCGTACATTCCGGAGGTCACGCCGCAAGCCTCCACTTATTGGAGGAGCTTCCCGAGCGTGATCCTGCTCCTTCCATTCATGACGGGGGCAGTGATAACGGCAATGGAGGCGATGGTGGCGGTAATGGTGGTGGTGGCAGAGGTGGTGGTGCTGGTCCACCGCCCGGCCCTCCCGGTGGTCCACCTGGAGGTGGCCCCGGAGGCCCTGGCGGTCCCGGTGGTCCTGGTGTTCCAGGAGGTCCACCCGGAGGCCCCCCTGGCAGTCCACCTGGCGGTGGTCCCGGAGGTCCCGGTGAAACACTGACTACCTGAACAGATGTGAAATGTAGTAAAATGTCTATCAATGCCTGAGCACTAACAAACACTAAACCAACACTAAACACTAATCCAAACAATTGAGTGGTGCGAGTACGGGGTTCCAACCAAGTATTAGGTTGATATTTGAACTAGATCTGGTAATAGCTATTTACGTGTAAATACTGAGAACGCTCCAATAGCCGATCCAGAGACTCTAATGGGGTCTAGACGAAGCAGAGAGAGGTTTTATCTCAATGGGGTGGTGTAGGGTAGTGCTTGGTAGTCAATAGACTCAAGACTTGTGATCCTTCAATGTTCTCAGCTGTAATATCTGTACCAATCCGTGTGCTTTCCCAAATCCTTATGAAACCCAATATGACCCGATACGACCCGATACGATTCTGTTTCCTTAAGATTCCTTATGCGCACATAGATCCAACAACCAACAAATATATTTGACCAAGAATAACAGAAAGAACTAACAAGTTCCCAATGGTACTCCGAATGAATCCAAGGCTTCCCAAGCGACAATACCAGCTGAGCTGAGTACGTCTAGCAAGAAGGGGTGAATTCACTGGCTTTCCACTCGAAACCTGCTGGTATTTATACAGGAATTATACATCACATGATAAAAGAAATAAATACTACAATCAGTCCACTTCGGTATATACGGATAAACGGACCTGGCTATTTAAAGGTACATGCATCAAAGACCCGGTTAAACGGCTAAATAAGTGCTCTATCCCGAGAGCTGTGCGTCTATCTTTCTGTTTTAAGGTGTTGCCATCATATCTTGATGGACTTGTTATCTTTAGACAGTGCCAAGTATAGCGTGTCCGGATAAATTGTAGTAGAGATTGTCCGGGCCAACCAGCTTAGCCTTATAGATAGACTGGCTCTCCTGCATCTCTACCTGATGACACCTTTGTCACCCAACTATTCCCATGGTGCCCTAATTCAGCCGAATGGTTGGACTTTGATTTACATGTAAATACAATCTTTGATGATTTACGCGTAAATACGCAGCAGGTATTGATCCTGATAGTGTTACTGAATGTCCCTAAGCGATTCCTGAACTCTCCAAGGCATCCATGCTCGTGTGATTAAAGTTACAGTGACTTAATATGTCACAAATGTCGAACTTGTGCTTGCAACTGCACCAACAACTCTGCCGATTTGATTTGACCTGCAATCTGGATCCCTTATGAATTCACAGTCTAGATGGATGGTATGTGTTATGTCCTTGATATATGACACTTTCCAAATGTCCCAATTCGATCGAATGGTTGAACATGGAATTACGTGAAATTCTATTGTAGCCCACCTGGCCGTTGACCCTCGTGGTATCGGTGACCAGGCAAGTCTATACAATGTAATCTCTTGTGAAGTGCCTTTAGCCAACAGTCCGGACCTCACTATGGCTCTCATTGTGGGCCAAGTAATAAATAAGCATTGTTCTACTTCAGTAAGTAGAACAAGAACATTGAAATTGATAGATTTCAAGTCTGGTCATTTTCCATGCTTATCACCGGTATACCTCGTGCTCCGCGTCGTGTTCCGACGCCTGAGGCCAACAAGGCCTTAATCATGGACACCATCTGGACCTTCCGGGATGCCATCAACGTGTTCTCCGCTCGTCCTGCGGCCCCTCCTCCTCGTTCCAACCGATCCAATCTCCGTAATCTGAACACCTTCGATGGATCGGACCCGGCGAAACTCTCGTCCTTCCTCACCCAGTGCTATTTGCACTTCGTGGAGCGCCCTCAAGACTTTCCGGACGATGATGATCATATCCTCTACATCATTTCGTACCTCCGGGGCAGTGCTCAGCAATGGTTTTCCCCCAACCTTTACGACCCGACCATTATTCCGGTCTGGGACGGCAACTTCACCGTCTTCATTCAGGAGCTTACGTTAAACTTCGGGCTGCATGATCCGGTTGGGGATGCCGAGGACAAGATTCGCGCGTGCCGGATGAAAACCGGCAACTGGATCACCACTTACATCATCGAGTTCGACTTCCTTTCGGTCTTGATCCGGTGGAGTGATAACGCCCTCCGGTATCAGTTTTACGAAGGACTTCCCCGTCGCATCAAGGACGACATGGTTCACCACAACTATGCCAACACCCTCGACGGAGTAAAGTTAGTCGCTCGCATCATCGATGGCCGGTACTGGAAACGCGAGGCAGAGAAGCTCCGGGAGCATGAACGCGACAAACCCTCTGGTTCCGGTGGCGGTAACGCTACCGGAGGTCAATCCGGCAACCCAAAACCCGGAAATCAGAACTCCGGCAAGAGTTCCAAATCTTCCAACGCTCCCGCGCCCTCCTCTACTGCTGCGACTGCCGGAACCTCCGGTAACCAGGGTAAAGGCAAGGCCAAGTCGTCCGACACCACTCCTGCCGCTCGCGCATATGCCGACAAGCTCGACGCCAGCGGAAAGATCAAGCAGGACGAACGTGAGCGTCGCCGGAAGAACAACCTCTGCATGTACTGCGGAGGTAAGGGTCACACCGCTGACAACTGTAACAAGCGTCCCGGGCAGGCTAGCGCTAAAGCCGCCCAGGCCTCGACCTCCGGTACGAACACCCAGGCTCTGGCGGCTCCAGCTATGCGGGCCGCTGCAGCTGCTGAGTCAAAAAATTGATCAGCAACTCGGAATCCTCCGCACCTGGTCCGAGTTGCGTTGACTCACGGGTGCTCACCGAGGTTCGTCTCAACGCTTCCACTCTCTTCCCTAATGCCCTTTACGTCTCTCTCGATATTTCCTCCCTCCGGTCGGACATCCCCGAGCCGGAGCTATGCTCTTCCATTTCTCCATCTCTTCTCTCTCGAGTAGTCGCGGGATTCAACTCCCGTGTGCGTGCGCTTGTGGACTCCGGATCATCTCATTGTTTTGTATCATTGAAAGTCTGCGAATCTAATGCTTTTCCCACGTATACGGTGGACCCGGTTCGGGTCCGGTATCTCGACGGCTCTTCCTCCATCATCAATCGGATGCTCCGGTTGTTGCTCCGGTTTCCTTCTGGCGAAGTCCAATACATGGACTTCTTCGTCACACGTCTTGATTCCCCTTGCGATCTGGTCCTGGGATACAATTGGCTCAGCCGCATTAATCCGTTGATTAACTGGTCCAAAGCCTCTATCACATTCCGGCCCGATCCCGTAAGGAAATCCCTGTCGACAACCCCGGAAATTATTCCGGGATCTGCTACGGTAGTTCCGATTATGGACGAGGCACCTCCCGTACAAGTTGTTCCGGCTCCGGCGCCTACACCGACTCCTATGATTCCGCCATCTCCCACTCCTTCTATGGAGACTCCTGCTCCTTCCATGGAGATTCCGGAGGCCTCCGGGCCTCGTCCTCTCTCTACCCCTCCGCTTGTGTCTCTCGTGTCTGCTGCGGCTTACCGCTCCATCATTCGAGACAAGGATTGTTGTCAATATACAATGCGCGCCACTCCCTCGGAAGAAGCCTGTGCCCGGTTTGCTTCCGCATCAGCTCCGAACACTTCCGGAATACCTTCTGAGTACCACGAGTTCGCTGACGTCTTCTCCGAGCAGGAAGCTTACAATCTTCCTCCTCATCGAGAATTCGACCTCAAAATCGAGCTCCTGGACGGCAAGGAGCCTCCGGTTGGTCACATCTACTACCTTTCGCCTACCGAGCTCGCTGCCCTCCGGGACTTCATCGACAAGAATTTGAAGTCGGGATCTATATACCCAACTCGTTCAAGTCATGGAGCTCCTATTCTCTTCGCGAAGAAGAAGGACGGTAGCCTCCGGTTGTGCGTCGACTACTGGGGCCTTAATCGGATCACGAAGAAGGACCGCTATCCGCTTCCTCTCATCGCCGATCTCCTCGATGCTCCTGGAAAAGCTCGCATCTATACAAAACTTGATCTCCAACACGCTTACCATCTTCTCTGGATCGCTCCGGGTGATGAACCCAAAACGGCTTTTCATTCTCGCTATGGGTCCTTTGAGTTCCGGGTTGTTCCGGAAGGACTTACCAATGCTCCGTCCGCTTTTCAGCGGTTCCTGAACAGTTTGTTCACGGATCTGTTGGATGTGTATGTCGTCATTTATTTGGACGACATATTGATCTATTCCGATGATCCGTCCCAACATACCGAACACGTTCGGGAGGTGCTCCGGCGCCTCCAGAAGGCCGGACTCTTCTGCAAACTCTCCAAGTGCGAGTTCAACGTCACCACCTGCGAATATCTCGGTTACATCCTGTCGCTGGAAGGCTTCCGGATGTCTCCGGACAAGGCTTCTGCCATCGTTGATTGGCCAGAACCCCGGAAAGTGAAGGATGTTCAGTCCTTCCTTGGGTTTTGTAATTTCTATCAGCGTTTCATTTGGAACTACTCGGCGATCACGATCCCTCTTACTCGCCTCACTCGTTCCAACGTCCGATGGGATTGGACCCCGGTTTGCCAACTCGCATTCGACACACTCAAGCTCGCATTTACGGAGGCTCCGGTACTTTCACACTGGATTCCGTTCCAGCAGCTCACTGTCGAAATCGACGCCTCCGACTACGCAATCGCCTCGATTCTCTCCATCCTCGGAGATGATGGCAAAATCCATCCCATTGTGTTCCAGTCTCGGACACTCGGTCCGGCCGAACTCAACTACGACACTCACGACAAAGAGCTCCTGGCCATATTTGATGCCTTTAAACACTGGAGGCATTATCTCGAAGGACCGGAGCTTCCGGTCGATGTCGTAACCGACCACAAGAACCTGGAATACTTCGCGACGACCAAAATCCTCACTCGCCGCCAAGTCCGGTGGTCGGAGTACTTGTGCCACTTCAACATGGTTATCCCGTTCCGTCCGGGTAAGCTCAGAGCTAAGCCAGACGCTTTGACTAGACGATGGGACGTCTACCCTAAAGAGGGGGGATAGGGCTTATGGCCAATTGAATCCTCAAAATTTTCGCCCCATTTTCACCCAAGATCAACTCACCGCGTCGCTCCGGGCCACATTCCTCGAGGAAATCAGCCTCCGTTCCTCCATCATTATGGATGTTGAGAAGCTCTTTTCCGACATTCGTGCCCACTACAACGATGATCCAGCTGCCATTGTGGGACTCGCTTCCGCAGCCTCCGGCACCACTCCGCGCTGGAAACTCGACCCTTCCGGTATGCTCCGGCTCTACGATCACATTTATGTTCTGGTGGTTTCCGGAGATGCTCCGGACCAGCTCCGCGTACGTGTTCTGCAGAATTTGCATGATCACGAGTTGGCTGGCCACTTTGGACATAATTGCACTTTAGCACTCGTACGCCGTGAGTACACTTGGCCGGAGGTTCGGACCTTCGTCCGAGACTATTGTCGGTTGTGTGTTCTATGCAAGCGCAACAAAAAGCCTCGGCATCGGCCTTACGGACTCCTGAAACCCCTTCCGGTTCCGCTCCGGCCTTGGCATTCCATTTCCATGTACTTTATCGAGCAACTCCCTCTCTCCGGCGAGTTTGACTGCATTTTCGTGATTGTTGATCGGTCATCCAAACAGGTCATTCTCATTCCTTGTGATACCCACATTAATTCGCCAGAGCTCGCTCGCCTCTTCCTCATTCATGTCTTTTCCAAACACGGTGTTCCGGCACATGTTACGTGCGACCGGGGCTATCGCTTCATTCTTCCAGTCGCTGGGCGAACTTCTCAATATGGAGATCCACTATACCTCCGGTTATCATCCGGAGGCCGACGGTCAAACGGAACGTATGAATCAGACTGTTGAACAATATATTCGCATCTACTGCTCGTATCAACAGGACGATTGGGACCGACTCCTTCCGCTTGCGGAATTCGCTCTCAACAACGCTCCGAATGCTTCGACCGGCATCTCCCCCTTCTTCGCCAACAAGGGTTACAATCCGGCAATCACGGTCTATCCGGAGCGTGACGTTGCGAACATGTACGCCAAGGATTTCGTCGTTGATCTTCAGGAACTGCACCAGTTCCTCCGGGAGCAAATCACTTTTGCCCAGGAACGGTACAAGGAAACCGGAGAGCGGAAACGGGCTCCGCAACCTCTGCTTTCGATCGGCGATCAGGTTTTCATCCTTGCAAAACATCTTCACACCAGCCGGCCAACTCCGAAATTCTCGGAGACGTACCTTGGCCCTTACGAAGTTATTGGCAAACCCAGTGCCGCTTCTTATACAATTCGGCTTCCGAAATCGTTGTCACAGGTCCATCCAGTTTTCCATATTTCCCAACTCAAACCGCACGCTCCGAATCCATTCCCGGGACGCGAGGAGCCACCTCCCGCAGCCGTAGAAATCATCGATGGCAAGTCACACTTTGAAATCAAGCAAATCGTTGACTCGAAGATCGACCGGAGGTTCCGAACTAAGCTCCGGTACTACGTCAAATGGCTCGGATACGAGAATACCGACGATCAGTACGCTTGGGTTGGGGCGGACAACTTGGACGCGGCCGAACACATCGACAACTTTCACCGGCGCTTTCCGAACAAGCCCGGACCCGAATATTAACTCATCACACAAAATTAAAATCAAGAAAAACAAAATTTCGTCCAAAATCAAAATACAACACTCATTATTCTATTTACAATGTCCTTTTGTCCTTAGGCCTCCAGGGCCTTCACTCCGCGCTTCCGGACGCTTCCGGCTTTTCCGGAGCCTCTCACTCCCCCATCTCCTCATCCGAATCGTCCATCACGAACACTCCATCCTCCTCGTGGAATCTGGCTGGGGCTCCCGGCTGCAGCACGAGGGTTTGGAACTCCCTCACCTCTGACTCCCTCTTCACCTGCACCGGAGCCTCCGGTGCTGGCGAAGGAGTAGGAGGTGGAGGTGGGACAGGCTCCGGGTCGGGCTTAAAGGTGAGGACCGTAATGGTCCTCGCCTCCGCGACCTGACTCGCGACCCTGGACGTCGCGACGACTTGTTCTTCTTCGGGCCCTTCCGGCGCGTCCACCTCCATCTTCATATCCTCCCCACCGTCCGTGGACCAGAGCTCCTCTGGCCAGGATTTGGAACGGGCTCAGGGCGCAACCAGAGCCTCCGGTTCCGCCTCCAAGTCCTCCGACTCGGCGGGTTCTGCCTCCTTCCCATCCACCTCAGGACTCCCGCGCTTCATCAACCGCCGGCACTTCGCCGGGCGCGCGTCCTCGTCTTCCCCTTCCTCCTCCGCGACTTGGTCGAGCTCCGCCTCCTCCGCAAGGGAGAAGTCCCACTTGGAGGCCTCCATGTCAGCCGCCATCCACCGGAGCATCCGCTCAACCCCAGGCGGTACCTCCCAACCACTCTCCGGCGCCGCGAGCGTCTTGAGAATAAGCTGGCATGCTCGGTATGCCAGCTTATAGCGCAACATGGTGCGCCCCACTTGCTCCCCGAGGTACCCGATGTGGGCCTCGAGTTCCCGGAGCTTCCCACGCACGCTTTCCTTCCCCTCGGCCTTCCACGCCCTCTGCTCCCGCTCTTTCCTCGTGTGATCGCACACCTCCTGGTCGCTCCGGTCAGCCCGCTCCGTTCCGGCGCGTCCGCGAGGGCCCCGCAACCGGTGCGGACCCCTGGCGACGAGCTTCCTGCGCCGCACGCCACTTGTTGACGCGAGGCGGTCTGAGGGGCTGCGCGTGACTGCACTGGATGTGCTTATCGCGGCACCGGCGGCAAGCGGTGCGCCCCGCCTCCACCACGCAGACCTGCCTGCTCTTGCGGCAGGAATTGCAGGCTACGAAAATCAAAACCGTTAGTACTGGAGCCTCTGGTTTTCACTGCGACGCACCTTCCTCTCCCTTCTGCTCGACGTCGCTGTCGTCCTCGTCGTTCAGCTCGTCCACCTCATCTCCCCCCTCTGCACGCTCCAGCAACACCGACTTCAACGTTTCTATCACCAGCATTTCGTCGAATTCCGGAGCCTCCGCGTCAAGCACCTCCAGGTCTCGAATGAGCTGGAGGGCACGAGCGGCCTCCTCATTCGCCGCTTCCGCACGTTGCGCGGCCTCCTCTGCCTGTTCCTGATACGCCGAAATAAGGTGCACCCGGCGCTCCTCCCGCTCCTCGTAGAACCGCTGTGCGGCCTCTTCGTGCAGTTCCGTCATCGTCGCACGCGCCTTCCCCTTCCCGGACTTCTTGCTGTTGCCTGCGTCGCTGCGGTTATCCTCACTGGACCCCTCGCGCCCACTGTTGCTGTTTCCGCTTGAAGACATTGTGTTTTAGTGTTTTTGACCGGAGATGGTGGTGGTCGAGAAGAAAGAAAGGTCTGAGTCAAAACCAACAGCACGTGACTTTCTGATCTTGTTTATTTTCCCACACTTCCTCATTGTTCGACAAACTTCATTCCTTTTGGGTTCCTCATGGGAGAGGAACCTAAGAGGGGGATACTGTTATATCCATGCAACATCCCCAGTCCTCTCGTCGACCTTCCGGTAGCTCTGGTAGGTTCCGAGGCTCCGGTATATTACCAGAGCCTCCGAACCATCCGGAATCATCGAGTTTTTACGCAATGAAGGATTACTGAGTGTTTCCCGTTTATCCGCCTTTCCGTCTATCCGTCTTATTGTCATACAACTTCTCATCAGTCCTTCTGACTTGTCTTATTGTTAAGAACCACTCTCCTTCCTTATATGGAAAACAATTAGCTACTTAGTATAAATACGTCTTTAATATGTCCTGAACGTCAGATTGATAATTGACGTTGCTTGGCTCACTTTCCTTGCACTGAGTCGTCTCCGTACTCTCCGGTTCCCTCCGGTACTCCGACTTGTCTTCCTCTATCGGATACCTGCCGGTTAGGGTAGTCACTCACCCTTGACCCCTGTGGTGTTGTGATCCTCCTTCATATACGTTCCGGACCCTCCGGCCCTCCAACGCTCCGACATACCGGAGCCTCCGGTCCTTCGGCCTTTACTCTTCAGGTCCACTCCGGCTCGGTATATAACACTGATACCGGAAAAGACTAGAGTACTGACAATTTGTGTTCGTTCCGCATGTAATCTCAGATCATTAACTGTGTTTACCTTTCGATGAGGCCGTTCCAAAATCAAGTCTGCTGCTAAAAAGTTCGGCGAGCGTGCCATTTGGGGCCACAAAGGCCAAATATTTCGTGTCGATTCCATTTGCTCTCATCGCAACCAACAAGTTCATATGTTCACCGACTCCTCGTTTTTGCAAGCCGTCATTTATGGGCCTCTGCACCAAGTAATTAAGAGCATGAACAAGTTAAACACCTCTACTGAGGTGATCCAGTCACTCATTAACAGAAAATCTATGGACCCAGGACCCTCTTCCGGATCCCCATCGACTACAGACAACAGGCGGGTGTTTTTTGTTCATCGAGTTGGTATGAAAGTTCTGACCGCACAATAGAAACATGGCTGCATTGCTGTCCGCGCCGTCGCGACGGTGCCTACAGTATCGCATGACCGCTGTCTGCTCGCCATCGCATTACATTGCTTCATTTGCCAGCACGTCGCTGGTCATTGCAAAAGTTTCGCCAATTCTCCTGAAGAACTTGGGCGCATCAAAAATGGCGGAGGTGACCGATGTACGAGCATTACACATCGGACACGAGCAAGGCCTCGGCCTTGTTCGGGAGGCCCTTTGTCTGTGTCGAAGACTGCATCGAGGACACTGCTCTGCGCTGGTGGGAAACTGAAAGCAGCTTTTCGTAGGGCGGAATTAGTCCCAATTTTTGAAGAGTCATTCCAAAACGACCCATTGAATGTAGCCTGTAGAAGGTGATCAAAGCGAGAATATTTGATGGGACACCGCCACTGATGGATTGAAGCACTTGTGATAGGAAAGCGGCTTATGCTCCAAGAGGTTAGATCCGGATTTCCTGATTTTCGCCCTTTCCGTACACTTTTTTTCGCACATAATCTGTACGCATCCGACACAGGGTCCTCAAATTTGGGCGTCCGCAAAACGGATCTAACCTCTGGGCGACGCACTCCCGTCAGCATGGGCGATCGGACCTTTGATAGCGACACTTTCGTCAGCAGTAAACAAGATTATATTCTAAACTGTGTTCCTACTAAAAGTGCTACGTCTCTTCCTCCTCCTCCTCAGTATCCTCCGGTACAGCGTCCACGGGATCTACCACCTGGGTTGAATTTTCCTTCATAAGCAGCACCAACTCCCGAACAGCAGCGTTCAAAACTGCCTGGGTCTGGCGCATCTTGTGGAACAAGGCCATGGAATCCGGGTCAAGAGTTGCCATCGTCTTAATTTCCCATGGTTTGACTCATAAGAAAGACAACTCGTTTAAACTCACGTCTACGCACCCCAGAAAATCTCAAGTCTGGCCGTCGTTTCTGTCAGCATATGGATCGAACATCAGGTCCGACCGGCCATCTCCGTCCACAATTCAGATCTAACATAGAGGTTTTTTTTCGCGCATTTCGTCCGCATTGGGATCCAACATAAGGCCCGTTTTTTGACCCTTTCCGTCCGCACCAGGATCTAACCTTTTGGTGCATAAGCCGCTTTCCTCTCTTGTGATCGTCTAGATATTGCAAGGGATTGAGCCAACAACCCACTCTACCAACTTCATCATAACCTCTCCCTTTGCCTTGCCGATTTCTAATACCTCTTCGTGCGAAACTACGTCGGCAACGGGTAACTCTACGCGTTTCCCCGCCAGCTATCAAAGCCTCAGTCAGCCAGTACGGGAGACGCGTCTATGGAAAGAAGCATACTTCAGCGAGGACTTCCTCCCGGATGCTCCGATAACCGTCAGGGATTACGACGGCGTTGGTGACGAGGCTCAGCGCCATGACGTTAAGGCCCTCCTCGCGCGCCGCAAGCACCTCAGGGACGGTACTCATTCCCACAACGTCTGCGCCCGCGAGGCGGAGGAACCGGCCTTCTGCCGGCGTCTCGTATGTCGGACCGCTCACCCACGCATACGTTCCTTCCGCCAGGGCCGAAGGATCGAGCGAGAGGTGGTGTGCAGCGAGGAACACCAATCTCCGGAGGGAGGGAGAGTATGCGTCCGAGAGCGGGATGAAGCGCTGGTGCCTCGGCGACGTTAACGGGCCGAGCAGCGGGTTCATCCCGGTCATATTGGGGAGGGCGAGGTGGTCATGGATAACGACAACTGGAAGAGGATGATGAGTCGAGGGGAAAATCATGCTCGACTCGGTGGAACGCACTGGTACCCACAGATAATTTGGGGTTCAGCCCTCCGGCAGCGTTCGTTACTGCACATGAATAAACAAGAGCCTAATGCCGTATGAAAAATTGGACGCACTGATAACCTCTGTAACTCCGAGCTTCGCCATAATGCGGACAGGATAGACGACGGTGCGCATGTGGTGCCCTTCGTAGGGGTGGAACTGGAGAGGCAATTGAAGCAATATCCCTTTCAGCCTCGTGAACTTGACGTACCCGACCGAGCATGGCGACCACAGGCACGCCATCGCCGGGGCCCATGAGACCGAATGCAAGAGAGCTCTTGTGGCCCGGCACTGCAGCCAAGATGTTTACCAGAAGCTCCGTCCGCGTCGGCGCGCGGCTTGCTCACCAGTGCTCTCCGCAAATCCGGGGATCATCTTATACGGGACGAGAACGACGTCCCGAATACAGTCGACGATCCCGCCAAGGCCAGAGCCGCACACGATACCTACCCGGGGTTTCTGGAGGGTCTCCGGGAGCAGAGACTTGATGACCTCAATGGCGGCGGCGAAGGGAAGTTCGGGATGCTGCGACATGGCTCACAGCAGGAGGATTCAAGGAATTGGGCCCCAGGTAACCTTGAAGTTGAAGAAGAGTCTATGGCACGCCGGATAAGGGTCAAAATTGAAAAGTGGATCCATTAGGCTCCATTAGGGGCAAACTTGGACCAAGGTTGCTCTTGACTTGTTGGTCCGCATAGCCCTGTGCCAACCTACCTACTTACCTGCATAGCCGCAGTTGTTTTAACAGATTCGAAGGCAACTGAAGGTATAACAAACATGACTAAGTCGAATTTAGAACTAGTCTACAAGAATAATTCTTGTATCCAGACACCTGCAACACGCCTACTTACTAACCGACATGAATACTTCCTCCACGGCAACTGTTTTCATTCACTAAAATACCTCTTACAAGCACAAGCGGGGCCAGGAGCGGGGGGATTCAAATACTTACAAGATACACGCGGGGCGCGAAGATCAGACTAGTAAAATAATTCGACGTCCCCCTGCATGCACGTCAGCGAGCAGCCCTGCGGATAATGGAATGCACGAACCTCCGCAACCAAATCCATGTCGTGATAGCTGACCCGCTTCCCAGCGGCAGCGCGCGGATCCTCCTTCGCGTCAGGTGGTGGCGGCGGCGGTGGTCCGCCCGCACCCCCACGACCACCCCGGCGCTGTGGATTCCCGCTCACCAACGCAGAGTCCAGTGCCGCCGCCGTGGGCTTCGGCGGCAGCCCCGCGCCGGCCGGCGGCCCCTCTGCGAACCCGCCGAGGCGGTCGCTCAGCCGCCGGCCATTCGACGAGTCGTCACGCCGCGGCGGCTGGTGCGGGGGATACCCTGAGTAGCCGTGGTGGTCCCACTGGCCCCCATTGTGCTGCGGTGGGTACCCGGACTGCGAGTAGGAGCCGCCGCCGCCATACTGACGTCCATACTCGCCTCCGCCGTGGTGCGTGGGCGCTTGAATGCCATACGCCTGCGGCGGTGGCGCCTGCCCATTACCAAGGCTCGCGGGCGGGTGCGCGAACGGCTGGATGTGATGCGGATCAAGCGCAAAATTATTGAAGTACGGAATCTGCACGGACGTTAGTATCTGGGAGGACAGGGACTCCGATTTTAATCACTTCGTCGAGACTCTTCACGAGCTCCGGGTGCTTGTTGGCAATGTGTTTCTCGACAAAGGACGTGGCTTTGAAGAGCTTTTGGCACGTCTTACACCGGAATTTGCCCTCATCTTCTTGCTTTAAGAATGGCTCCACGGCCTTGGTTAGTTCCCTGTGGACGTTTAGCCGGTGCAAGTACGAGATACAGCGGTGTACATACTCATCATAGCTCTTACCGCCATAATCACGCGGGTCAATGCTCTCGCGGTTAATCAAGAGCGTCATCTTTGAATCCAGCCACTCTACCCACCGCTCATCTTGGTAGGGTAAGCGCCAAATACCGAGAGATACGTGAAAAAGACACACCAGTACGTCTCCAGTCCCTGTCATTGTTCGCGCGGTCCCGCCCAGGACCTTTGGTCTCTTTTTCCTTTTCTTTCTCCTTTTCCTCGACTGGCGACTCCTCGGCGCCGTCTTCCGTTTTTTTCTCCTTCTCCTTCTCTGCCTCCTTGGCCGCTTCGGCCGCCTTCATCTCGTCGATCAGCATCTTCGACAGCGGCTTCCGTTCATGTCGCAGACACTTGCGCTGCAGCTCCTCGAGATGGTCTGTCACAATTGAGCAGTAGTAACAGGTGTGGAACGCCGCCCGCAGATAGGCGAGGTACAGGTCGAGCGTCAGCGTCAGCTTCTTGGCCTCGTACGCCTTGTCGTCGTTCACGTCCACCAAGCCCTGCTGCCGCAGATCCGCCATGACCTTCTCGACCCGCCGCTCGACTGCATCGCTCCCACGCTCGCGCGGTTCGCCCTCCTCCTCGTCGGCGCCCCTCTCCATCGAAACGTCCGCGTCCGTAGTGGCTACCCCACCCTCGACCGGTGCTGCTTTGGACGGGATCTTCAACTTGCGCAATTCCGCCGCCTCTTCCTCGAGCCTCGCCGCAAGCGCCTTCGCATTCGCTAGGTCCTTCTCCATCCGGTCTGGCCTGCTTGCCACCTCGGGCGCGTACCGGATCCGGTTCGTGAAGGGCTTGACATTGTGCGTGATGTGCAACTTGAACCCCTCGATCTGTGAGATCTTGTTAGTTGGCGGACACCCGACATGAAAGAGTTGTCTGTTACCTTCTTCTCAGACAACTCGGAAAGAACGGCCCCCATCTCGGCGTCGTCGCGGAAGCGCAACCACCCAGCGCGGTAGTAATTGCGCTTCTGCAACGGGTCGCCGAGGGCGATGTAAATGAACCCGGGGACCTTGGAGCACGCCTGCAGACGATTAGCGATATGCGGATGCCTGCGGCGCAGCTACTCACATCCTCGAGTTTCACGCGTCCGATGTCAGGAGGTATCGTTCGTATCATGACCTGATTCCCCTCGGGCATGACAGATACTTCGTCCCCACGATCAGAGGAGCGCTTGTTGCTGTTGTTATTAGCACTCTTGCCGTTGGAGTCTGCCCTATTAGTATCAGCCTCTGCAGGGTCTTCCTCGGCGTTCATGTTGAACTGCATATCATCGTCGTCCCCACTAGCCTTGGGTTCCTCGGAAATAGGCGCGGCGGTCCCGTTGGGATCGGCGACGCTGTCTGGCGCGGCGCTCTCGCCGTTCGTCGCGCCATTCTCCTTCGCAGGCGACTCGGCTTCCTGCTCATTCAAGTCGGGATCGAATTTCCCCGCGTCCAGATCAACCAAAAATGTGTTGAGGCGATCTTGCCAGCCCTCTTTCCTCACCCTCTTGCGCAGGTTCTGGAACTCTGGCGCAGGGTCATATTTTTCACTGAACCATGGCGATTTTCTGTGATGGTCAAACATCGTCTGCAGCTACAATACAACGATATTCAGAATCGCACGAGTAGAGCGCGAGGATTGAAGGAAACGACGACTAACCTGGGATGCAGCAAAGTCCTTTTTATATTTCTCCCACTTGCTTTTGATGCCATTTCGGGGCTTGGAGCCGTCGCCTGCTTCTTGCTCTGCGGCTTTGTCAGCGTTGTCCTCTTCGATGGCTTGCTGAGAGAAGAAGTAGCGGAACCACTCGGCATATTGCTTCAGCGAAGCGGGGTAGTCGAAGGTGTGGGGGTCTGGAGGCGCGCGGCGTGATGGCGGGAACGAAGACGAATGACCACGTCGGGGCGGCGACGAATATCCGTATTGCCGATGCCCATCTGTGCGACAGTCAGCTGACGACGAGACAAATGTTCCATGATTCAAACCGTAGTCGTCGTTGTACCGCGGGCGCGGGTCGTACCGTTCGCGGTCGTACGGGGAGCCGGATCGCTGCCGCTTGCGATTCACTTTTTTTCATGACGACTGAGTTAGCGCTCAAGGAGAATGGTGGGTGGACGTACTGTCGGGCGGGGGGCTGCGACTGCGGCCCCTGCGGTACTCGTAGGCCACGCGCTCCCTCTCGTAGGTTGCCCAGGCCCGTTCACGGTCGTAGGCTTCCCAGTCCGCGCGGTATTGATCTGGAGGATACGGGGGCTCTGGGCGGGGTGGGTAGGAGCCACGACCAGGAGAGCGCGAGCGCGAGCGGCGCGGAGGCGGAGGATAAGGTGCATTCCAAGACATGCTAGTTCGAGGCTGAGAGAGAAAGAGAAGAGCAAAGCAAGAAGACGGCTGATCAGAGCCTGCCGCTTTCTGAGGTCGAGCATAGTGAAGCACAGACCTCTTGGGATCACGATCACAAAGCGCGGACGCTGGCTGCAGTGAGCTCAACGCTGTTCTCCCGTCGCTTGTTGTGGTTCGCGATGAGAGTACTCGGTCACGGCCAAGTCGTTAAAGGTCCGACATCAAACTCCGAAGTTCGGCCCGGCAGCCTCCTGCGGAGATGGCCGGGCGGAGTTCAAAGGCTTCAGACACACGCAATTTTCAAAAAAGAGAGACCATGGACAACGTTGCGAGCGGTTCTAGCTCAAGGCCCACCAGGGAGGATGACCACGAGGGAGAGGAACCCCGGAACGAAGAAAACGACCAACAACTACCTGAAGGAATGGACCCCGAAGGCTTCTCCGGGCCCACAGAAAAGATCGTCAAACCACTGACCCGCGAAGCTCTCGCTGCCTTTCAAGCAGCGCAGAACCGCGCCGGCGTCATCTACATCTCCCGCATCCCCCCAGGCATGCGCCCAACCAAGGTCCGCCACCTCATGAGCGCATACGGCGAAGTTGGCAGAGTCTACCTCCAACAAGAAGGTACGCCTTCTCATTATTAAATAAAATAAAGCATCAACTTCCTCCAGATGCCAAGCGCGCGTATCTCCGTCGGAAATACACCGCGACGAAGAAGGCACACTTTACGGAGGGCTGGGTCGAGTTTAAGGACAAAAAGGTCGCACGGAGCGTCGCCGAGATGCTCAACGCCCAGCCCATCGGCGGCAAAAAGGGAACGCGGTGGCGCGACGACGTCTGGACGATGAAGTACCTCCCGAAATTCAAGTGGAGCATGCTCACGGAGCAAGTCGGTGCGTAATGCCCATTCCTGAACAAGAGCCTTGTCTAATACTACTGAACAGCGCACGAGGCGGCAGTGCACACTGCAAAGTTGCGGGTGGAACTGGCGCAGTCGAGGACCGAGCAGCGGGACTACTTGAAAAATGTGGAGCTTGCGCGAGTGCTGGACAAACGGGCGGAACGGAAGAAGGAGAAGGGCGAGGTCATGCAAGCCAAGGAGCGGCCCAAACGGAAGAGACCGACGTATGACGATGATGACACCGGGGAGCGGAAGGCCAAGAGGGCAGTTGAAGACTCTGGTGCGAGGGAAGCGCAGATGAACACCGTCTTGAGCAGTATTTTTTAGATGTAATTGGACTTGATTTATTTTTCCCGTTTCAACTCCGTTGGAACATGGCGGAGTTGATTTCGTTCAATACTTTGTGAACAGGTATAGTTTTGAATTGGATCTGGCCGGTCAAAGCGGAGCATAGCGAACACGTGATCGCGCTGCCTTGTATTCCGAGTCTTCACTGTGTTCAAGTTGAGTGTCTACGTTTTGCTGTTCACTCGTGGACCTCAGTTTTTCGTGATATTATCTAGACTCTGCGTGATCGGTATTTTGTGAGATCGTTGAAATTGATCAGAAAGTAGGGATCCCAAAAAAACAAAAAGGAGCGGCTACTAGTACATGTTTGTTCTCACTTTATTCGACAAAGCGGCCAGTTGACAAATATTTCGTCGGCCAACAGGTCATTTGACCTGGTACAATCCTCCTTTTAAGTAGTCTGGTACTTGGGCAAGATAACGATGGCACGAGTCTGACCCCGGGAGGACGAGAATTAACAGACACGTTCACAGGCAACCAGGCCGAAGCTTTGTTAAATTCAGGCTCTACGGTTTTGTTTCTCCTGCGAAGAGACCGAGAGAGGAGATCTACCTACCATACCGACGAACTCCCGATCGAGCTCAGAGCAACTGAGACAGCTTTCTCGAAGGACGACCACCTAGTTGTTCGACCAACGCCGTTTACTGTAATTTCGTGGGATAGATTTATATAGCTTCTCAGACTTGTGGAAAGTTCAGGTCTTGAATGTACTAGAATTTTGTTGGTCGAAGCTAGGGAAACGGAAGATCGGATCGGCGCGGCCAGGCTTGAGTCTACTGCCGTAATTCGCATTTCGCGCTTGCTCTTTAGACTAGTACTCTCCGACCGTGGCCACGTTCCCCCAAATTGGCACCAGCATACACTGGTCCAATGTTAGAGGAATCTATTCGGCCAGGACGGCTCGAGACAGGCAACGGCGATAGCGAGTGGGCAGGAGAGAAAGATGCAACCCAGACGACCTTCACCTTTGTCCGCCGCGCAGACTCGACGGGCCAAGCCTCGTCTCCCCCGACCCCCTCTGACCATCCAGAGGAGTCTGACAATATCTCATCCAACGGACAGGATGAAGCGGAGGACAGAAACGACACACCCACAAATGACCCAACA
Source organism: Mycena maculata (assembly GCA_029448575.1). Taxonomy (NCBI): domain Eukaryota; kingdom Fungi; phylum Basidiomycota; class Agaricomycetes; order Agaricales; family Mycenaceae; genus Mycena; species Mycena maculata. The sequence continues at coordinate 176,870 of JARJLG010000042.1, read as the reverse complement.
GCCCCGCGGATGCACCCTCGTTTTAGCCGCGCCTTCTCTCTCCCTCAACTCGGTCGTTTGCAAAATCCACACCGCAACAAGACCATTAAGCCGAACCCCAATGGCCAGTCCGACCCAGGTACCCCGAGCTCGACCCAGTTCTATGAACTTTCCCTCGAACTCGCGGATATGGTCCAAATGGCCATTCAAACCCTGCTGCAGATTTCTCCCCCTCAGGTCCTCGACCCGACAAGGGAGCAGTTCTCTGCATGCGCGCTGTCCGTGCCCACCCCATCCATGTCCGCGATGTTCACGGCGATGCGCAACCTTAATTATTTTTCTGCGAACATGGCCGCGTTCTGCCAAGAGCCGCTCGGAGATTCGTTGGAAACGTCTGGGCTCATTGCCCCTACGGACTTTGACCTCGGCGAGCTGTTGCAGAGCGTGGGCGACGTCATGAGCGGCGCCGCCGCGCAGGCGGGTGTTGATCTAGTGCTGTACCATGGGGATCTCAGTTTGAAATATGCATGGGTGAGCGGTTCAGAGAGCGGGTTGACTGTCGCGCTGTCTCATGTGCGTGTTTTACATTTCCGTGTGTCGGGAGGATCCCAATTCGCCAACAGGTTCTGCGTCAAATAATGGCCGTCGCTAGGGCGGGAGATTCTATCGAGGTTGGCCTCTTCATCGGCTTCGCGCCAGCGCCCGGACAGGAGATCACAATATCCGATAACCTCGTCTCGGCGGACGCCATCTCGTCGTCGCCCACTGCAGAGGACGGTCCCATACATTGCACCATCCAAATTGCACACAAGTTCGCGGCATCTAATCCATATGAAATGGGTGCCGAATCGAGAGCAGAACCACACTTCTCGAGCCTCATCCTGCGGCGTCTCCTTCGCCAGATCGGTGGGTCCTTGACACACGATCTCCCCTCGTCGACCGGTGGCCGTACCTGCGAGCTCGCTCTAACCTTTGATCGTGCACCTCCAGCATCGGTGAGCCCTTCTGGTTCACCGACAGCCGGCACCGAACCGACTCTCGAGGAGCTGACGGCCTTTGCTGAGACCCTGAAAGGTGCCAAGGTTGCGCTGTATGCGTCTTCCAAAGGATCGTTCGCGCAGCATGTCACGCGATATCTAGCGGACTGGGGCATGGACGTTAGTCATATGTCTGCGGATGGAGATGCAGACGAAGACGGTCCCTCGAGCACTCCTAGTCCTACACTGCCTATCATTGGCGAAACACCCAACGCGCAAGATATTCCCCCGAAAGTGGATGTCAAACCGTCGGGACCACAACGGTTGTCGTTTGTATTCATCGACGATAATGTTACCGTTCTCAAGGAGAGGTTGACTGCCCTGCGGATAGAACAGCCGTACCATCTGACACTAAATCCTAAACGCCCGTCTCTCCCCCATCACTCTCGCCGTTCCACTAACCAAGTCCCTCGCGTTTCGTCTCCCATGCCCACCTCCCCTGTCGTCATCATCCATTTCACGAGTCTTGCTAATTTCAAGGTCGTGAAAGACGTGCTTCAATCCGTACTTCCTTCTTATTTAACACCCGGCGCACCGCCCCTGCCGGAGGTCATGATTGTGCCTAAGCCAGCAGGGCCTCAGCGCGTTCTTACTCAGCTACATATGGCGGTTACTAAACCATCTGTAGACCCCTTCTTCTCCCCCATCGCCACGTCGCCCTCTACGCCCGGAGTGAACTCCTTTTTCAACAACCTCACCAGCCATCCATCGAATCGCTCCCCGGCAGGTAGCAATCGTCCGCCCAGCGCGAGGAGTAACTCGGACCGCTCAAGTAGGTCCGGGGCCAAGGAAATGCTGGAACGCTCCGGGCTGCCCCCACCTTCGCCTCTGGGCATGTCGAACAGCACCGAGTACTTTTCCGAAGACGCGGTCCAGCTCGGATCGACGCCGTCGTCCGGGCTGTTGATCTCGAGTCCTCCGGGACAGCCGGCGGGGATTTTCTTCAGCCCGCGCACGAAGACACCGAAGAAGTCTGCCTTTGGGCCGGCGATGGAGCGCGACAAGGGCCAGCTGGTCGTGCAGCCATCGAGCCGGCGGACGTCCATCTCACGGATCCCGTCGGACAACCCTACGTTCTCCTCGTTGCACGAGGTATCGGGTTCTCCGCGCTCTGCGGCCCGCGGGCTGGCCATCGGCATCCCGACGTCGCCCAGCGCGCCCGCTGTGACGGAAACCGTACCGCCGCCGCCGCCGATGCGGACCGAGAGTACTGAATCTACCGCAAAGCTACCAAATTCCGGTTCATCCTCCCCCCAGTTGGCGAGCCCAACATTCCGTCGTCCCATGCGGCGCCGGACGGCCACTCCAGATCCGAAAGTGCTGGAGAAAATCAAGGCGGCCCCCGACATTGACATTGTCCCTCCAATTAGTGTCTTGATCGTGGAAGGTGAGTCGCGTGGTCCTTGCCCTTTCGTCGCTGACCGAGCCTTACTAGACAATGTCGTTAACCAAATGCAGCTTGCTGGCTTCATGCGCAAGAAGAAAATCAAATTCCAGCTTGCGAAGGACGGGCTCGAGGCTGTCGAAAAATGGAAGACGGGCAACTTTGATCTTATTCTGGTTGGTGGCGGCCCCTCTTCGCGTCGGGTTTTCATTTTATTGACGGCGTCCCAAAGATGGATATTCAAATGCCCGTCATGGATGGGATCGAGGCGACCAAGGAAATTAGGCGGCTCGAGAAGCTGAATGCGGCGGAGGGCTACCCCCCGGCGAGCCCGACGGTTTCCTCGCCGTCCTCTGCGCTGAGCATATCCCCGTACACCGTAACGGGTGCATCTCCGTATAGGTCGTCTGTCATCATCGTCGCGCAGACGGCGTCATCGCTGAACAGCGATCGTGTCAAGGCACTCGCCGCCGGCTGTAATGATTTTCTAACTAAACCCGTCAATCACCATTGGCTCAACAATAAGGTGACGGAATGGGGGTCCATAAAGGCACTCCAGATGTGGGCGGATATGCCACCTGCGCCTGGCCAGAATGGTGCGGCTAGCCAAGCGCAGCAGGTGGCGGAACGCCTGCATGTTCCAGAGTTGGGCAGGAAGACGCCAGTCGCAAAGGCGGGCCCAAGTGCGGCGGCGGCACAAATGACGTCGGCGCTGCCCACTGCTGCTGTGACATCGGCGCCACCGACTGCTGCGCTGTCGGCGGCGCTGAACAGCTCGGTGCTTTCTTCGACGTCCTCTGCGTTTTGGAGCCCCGGCATACCGTCCCCTGTGACGTTTTGGGGCACTCTCGGCATCCCAGAGCCCGCGAACAGGCAAGCTACAGAGGCTCCTGTCCAAAATACCAACTACCCGGACTCACCAACTTCGGCTGGAGGCGAGTCGGCCCGTTCGCGGAGATTTCCAGCGTTACTCACCATTTTTTAGAACCCAAATCTACGGGTGAACTCGCTAATACTGATGCGCCGCACGAAATCCCGTGTATGTACTACCCTCTACTTTGTACGACAGTGTTCTAAGTATCTGCAGCCGAGACCACGCCCTCGGGCATCATTCCCGTTCGGTGACGGTACTGGGCGACCACCTCGATGGGAATCATGCTGGGATGGATTGTGTTCCCTATCCTATTCCCCGTCTCCCTGAGGATCGCCGAGTTGTTTCGCAGTTATATTAGCTCTATTTGACGCTCTCCCACCATACATACACGTTCCCTTTGTTCTGTATTTTCTTCTGCAGGGTTGGAACACGTGTAGTATTCTCCTTCGATTGGGCATCTTCATTATTTGATGTGCTCAGGCTCGGATCCACCGCTGCAACCGCATCTTTGATAGCCTTTATAATATATATTTCCGTGGGTACATTATATATATACCCCTACAGCAGGCAATATGCCGAGATCAACGAAGCTGTAGGAATCCAGACTCCGCGATCGGCCTTTCACGACTTGCCTTTCCGATTTCGACATTCGCGGGCCTTTGTCTGCCTTTGTTCGCGTCGTCGCCATGTCCTCCCCTTCTGAGCCGCAGACGAGACCAACAAGCATCAAGTTAAGCAACCTGTTGAATCCGATGGACCTACCACAACCACATCAGGCGCTTAAAGTTAGAACGATGCCGCCCGTGGTACCCACTGTGTACGGGCACTCGTCGCCAGATGTGAACTACGGTCCTGCTCCAGCCAGAACGCTATCAGATGAGAGATCTAGGCCCACGGAGTTCCATCATTCCCTGGACCAGCGCGTCAACAACTCTCCCCGCTCCCACTTTCCTCAGAACGTTATACTCTCCGCTCCCCTTCCAAGGCCGCAGGACTCTATCAGCACATATCTTCCACCCATGTCCACGTACTCTCACGAGCGAACAGGCATGTGCACAACTGCCATGCCCTTCTACGCGTCGCTGACACTTTATAGCCCTATCGGGAGACTACCCTTCATGTTAGTGAAAACGTTCCGTGTCCTGGTTTTGCCTGATCTTTCCTTTCAGACGAAACCCAATATCCTACATCCCACCCGCACCGAGGCTCTCCAGAAATAGATTTTTCAAGTACATCCTCTTGATCCCTAGGTCGCTCAAATTTTCTAACAATAAATTAGCGTGGCAAATAGTTGAACGGGCCTCTCCTCGTCTCGTTGCTCGGGAAAATCATTCGACTGCTTTCGTCAGCAACGGTCCTGGGAGATATAACGAATATCCTGGCAACTTGACAGAACAGATGCCCAGCTATCAGGAAGAAAGTCGACCTCAGGTATCCCCCACGTTTCCGCTGCATTCAATGGATCGAGCACGACCACATCAGGAGGTGTCACAGAAACGGGGAGTTTTTGACGTCGAAGACGCAGAGGAGCCACCGAAATCCAAACGGAAACTGAACGCTAAACCACGAGCGCCGCCTGGTTCGTACCCTGAGCAACTCTTAGTTGACCCTTCTCTGATCGATGCCCGATAGGACCAAATAAGCGCAGTGGATATACGGCCAAGAAACGTAGCGAGGCCGCTCAAATGGCCGCTCTAAACGGTAATGACTTCCCGATCATATTCCAGAATATCTCACGGATCTCTGCGCAGAAGAAGCTCCGACAGTGATGTACCAACTAGTTAAATCCAGCAGCAACGACAAGGACGACCGTAATGTTTCCCGGTGTTGAAATACATCAGCTTGTTCACTGGGTACCTTGCAGAGTCATATGCCATCGTTCCGAGCGAGGTTCCCGATGGCGCCAATGTTATCAAAGAAGTTCAGGCGGCCCGCTGCATGTCCAATCGGTACAGATGCGAAGAAGCCCCCCGCTGTGTCTCTTGCATTCGCCGTTGGAGAAGCGATACGTGTCGATTCCAAGGCATTCGATACTTTTGCTGGGACAGCGACGGCAACATGGCGGGAGTCTGTTTTGAGGAGACGCCAAAGCACAACCCCATGAATTATCCTGATGTATGGAATATCCCTCTCGATAAGAGCCACATTCAAGAGACAAAGGCGGGTATTTAGGCTGGTAAACTACAACGTCCCTGAATTAATTCGCCTCGCAGAGAACCATAGCTAAGGCGTTACTGCCCACGCTTCGCGATGAACTCCAGCATGTCATTCAGGATGCGGTTGTGTGCCGGCTGCGAGAGAGCGAGGTCCGGGCTACGTGCGGTAAACACTCACCTGTATATCGTTGCGTCATACCCTGACCGGTTTGTTAAAGACACTTGCCTCACCTCGATTTTCTCATGCTCCTGGATGTGCCGTTCTTGTGGCCGGGAGGCATGCGGGGACTGCTTCGAGCGAGTCAAGTCCCTCACGATAGAGCCCACTGGTGCATCGCAGAGTCAGATCGAGGAGTTCCAGGATCGGAGGGAAAGACAGGTGCTTCAGAGCCCATTTTTCCTACAATGTGCAAAAAAGAAGGACCATGGTGCCAAGGACTTTTCCCCGATGACGAGATTCAGCAAAGAGGAGCTCACGCAGGCCATCCATGATATGGAGCAATTCCTTCGCGACGAGGGCATGGACGTCGACGCCGCTCCAGAACCCCAACCTTGGGACGCAGGTGCGACGCCTTCTAATAGCAGCGCGCCGTACACGCCTGCGGACATCGCGCCGTCCCCGCTTTCCAGTGACTCTGAAGCCACGCTTATCTCGAATGGTGACACCCGGCCAGCCGACCCCAGTGCATCTGGGTCGAGCACAGAAGTCCCTTTCCACGAGATCCAGCGATTCAAGGACTCAGACCTCACGGAGGAGATCTTCCGCGTCCTTTGGGCCAAGGGCGATCCGCTCCTTGTCATGGACGTCGGGAAAAAGCTCAAAATCAACTGGTCGCCCGAGTATCTCATGGAAAAGTACGGCTCGGATACCTGTCTGATCGTCGAATGCCAGACGGATGTGACCAAGCGCATCACGGTCAAAGAGTTTTTCAGCACTTTCGGGCAGTACGAGGGGCGTGAGGAGTGTTGGAAGCTCAAGGTCCGTTGCACTTCTTTGAGTGCGTTGGTTTGCTTGTTGACTCGACCGCAGGATTGGCCCTCGTCGAGTGATTTTAAAACTGAGTTCCCTGATTTATACGAGGATTTCAGTCAGGCCGTGCCCGTCCCAGCATACGTTCGCAGAGACGGAGTGTTGAATATTGCTTCCCATTTCCCAACCAACACAGTCGCCCCCGATTTAGGTCGGCGGACGTGATGATATCCTTTTCCATGTTGACTGATTTTGTATTAACTGCAGGGCCGAAAATGTACAACGCCAACGCCAACCGGGAGGTGAACAGCAAGGGCTCGACGCGGCTGCACATGGACATGGCGGACGCTCTCAACATCATGACGTACGCAGCACCCGACCCCCACGGCGGCGAGGGCAGCGCGGCGTGGGATCTCTTCCGCGCGCAGGACAGCGAGAAGATCCGGCAGTTCTTGCGCTCAAAGTACTCTTTAAAAACTGATCCAATCCACGGCCAGACGGTGTACTTGGATGACGACGCGCGGCGCGAACTCTGGGCGGAGTACGGTGTGAAGAGTTATCGCGTGTATCAGACCGTCGGCCAAGCGGTGTTCATCCCGGCGGGGTGCGCCCACCAGGTAAATCTACCTGCGCATCTGATGAGCGCGCGCTGATTAGTGTCGAATTAGGTGCGCAATTTGAGCGACTGCATCAAGGTTGCGATCGACTTTGTGTCGCCGGAGAATATTCAGCGGTGCGAGAAGCTGACGCGGGAGTTTAGGGAGGTCAATCACTCCATGTTGTGGAAGGAGGATGTGCTGCAGCTGCGCACTATGATGTGGTTTGCGTGGTTGTCTTGTTGCCGGCGGGAGAAGCTTGCGGCGTTTTGAAAACTCAAAACCTTTGTGTATGACAATGTTGTATTTTTTAGCTGTGCTGTATGTACATAAATGTGAATGTCGTCGTCGTTGTGTCGAATCAGATTTGGTTGGAGCGCATGACATATTTGGCTGCGGCCTCGGTTTCCGAGTCGGAGCACAGGCCCTGTGCACTGCAAATTTGGATCTACACTAGTCTACACTACACTCGACCTCCCATCTCACCATGGCGAGTCTGAACTCGGCGGAGTCGACTGAACTGAATGAACTGAAGCCCATCACGACTGTCGACAGCGGCGTGGAGATGATCTTGCGTGTACCCGATGCACCACCAAGCGATGGCGCATCGGCCGGCGGCTCTGGCGGTTCCAAGACACTCAAAGCGACGGGCAAGATTCTTGTCACCGAGCAGAAGGTACGTCTCCTCGATCTTGGCTCCATCGAAATTAGCTCAACTATGGTAGTTCATATTCTTCAGCACTAATCCCGGGGATCTAGCTCTTGAACCGTTCAAATCGCTTTCAGGTGAGTTTACCACTAGGTGCACGTTAACCTCGCACCGACGTTGACTACGCAGTCCCCCTACCCTCCATCCTGTCGACCAAATTCGAGCAGCCGACGTTTGCGGCTAATTACTTTACGTTCGAGATCAAGCCCACGCCAGACGGGCGCCTGACCAAAGGCACGACGGCGGAGGTCCGCTTCAACGGTCCGATGCTCCAGTTTGTCGGCACGCTCGAGAAGGCGCGCGAGAGGGCGATTTACATGAAACGGCAGCAAGTAGAGAACGAAGAGGGTCTGCGTGCGTTGCTTATTCTGATTTGTCTTGACTGTCCCATAATCCTCAAATTTTCTCCAGCGGTTTACACGTCTCCCGCGGAGGGGAGCTCTACTTCGTCCGCAGGAGTAAACACTGTCCCCGCCGACGACCCGCCAGGTTATGAAGCCTGAGATGCTGTATTTCTAGTTGTAGCGCGCCGATGTGTTTGGATATGGACCACCGTGTATAACTTATGTAGAGGTTGTAGCAGTTGGAATTGCGGATCCTTTTTTCCTATGCATTGCTCGATAAGGAAAGTGGCACTTGAACCAAACGACGATGTCCTCTGAATCTCAATCACGCACGGACGTCATTCTGGCGATGCAGGGCAATTATATGCAAGATATAGTGCGCAAGGACAAGACGTACGAATTCGACGGTACCTCCTCGCACCATCTGTTACACGCGTTTGGTTCTACCTCACCGCGCCGCTGTCTCAGCTCGCGTACGTGTGCGAGATCGACCCCGCGCGCACGCGCAACCTGGGCGACGCGCCGCTGCCCGAGGGCCCACTCGGGAACGCCGAGTTCAACACCGTGCGCGACGGCGAGTGGGAGCGGTACGACTACCCGTACCGCGTGCGCAGCGTGTGGTGGCTCAAGGAGGCGATTGGCCTGCAGGATATGAAGCACCGGTTTGGCATGAAGAGGTGCGCAGAGGGGGATCATGTACCTCCTGGACGACATCACCCGTTTGCGCCCAACCATAATATTCACTACTTATCACTATACAGTGGGTGTCTCATCTCCGTCCGAGAGCGCCGGTCTGATGCACACGACTGGACGGTTTCTGTCAACCACACAGCGTTGCGCGCCGAACCCGCACTTTCGTTATCTCAGTCTGGCCGGGGCTCCGCGGTCCCATTCCCTAAAAAGAAAGACAAAACTTGCAGTCCTGCGCTGGTGTGCTGCACGGAATCTTTGGGCTATCCTTGGCCTCGATATAATTATTCAATATCGGACTGGGTTCTATCGAGCTGCGTAAAGGTCGATTATTTTCTTGGTTTCTCGCCAACGTACTACCGTCCCCGAGAGCGCCGATCTGATCCCCCCTGCCGAACGACTACTGGTGCGCGCATATGTCCAGCATGCTCTAGATTGCATCTACTCGCAAAAACCTACTTGATAGACGGAATCTAATTGACGTTAGGATAAGACTCGGGATAATATTAAGCTCAGCGGGGTCTGTATTATGTATTGATTATTATTTTTGGTCTCCAGCATTCCCTTGATGCGATCCTGAATCCTGGATGGCTCTCATCATTGGCTACCGACGCCACAGCTCGAGTCTGGACTCTGGGTCTTTCCTTTTTCGGGGTCGTGCAATACGAGTCTCCATGCTGGAACGCTTACGACCAACATTTGTACAGTACATGTACGACCAAATTTGTGATTCCGTATTCCAGTAATTTTAAATGCCGGGAAACCATTTTCGTCCCGACTGGCCAGGGTTTCATGACATCGCCACAGTGGCACTTATATACATCGCTTCACTGTACTGACGGTGTGTATGGCAGGATGCGATATCATTGATGGCCACCTGGTTTTTTCTCTGCTGTTATCTTATGGTTGTGTATTAGATATATTTCTGTGATGCCCTCCGCTCCCAGTAACCTTGAACCCATTGCCTTGTTCTGTTGCACTACTTAATTCCGAGTCGCCCCACCCAATCACAGAGAAAATCTCGGGGCCTGACATGTCGCCATAGGAACAGAGAGGAGAGATCAGAATCCGGTGTGGCCGAGGCAATCACAACCAATCAAACCAGTGTTACGGGTCATGCGGCGATACAAAACCCTTGGTCGCCATCAAGGAGCTTTCTACCCCTTCGTTCCCCTTCCCTTTTCCTTTTTTTCGCCGTGCCCTCGTGAGTCCCGCCATCTCAGGCGCCCTTTGTTTCGCTCACGATTTCTGCAGGCGTTCTTGGCTGCCCGGTTGCACCTCTGGTCATCGCTTGCGATATCTCTACACGTTCCTTAAAGCAGGCTCTTCTCCGGTAGCTCTTTCATAAAATGCGTTATTCTACTTCCATTCTCGCCGTCCTGCTCGCCCCCCTTTTGGCTTCTGCACGTCCCATCCGGAGTCGTGCCGCCACTGCCAACGAAGCCCTCGCTTTCCGTGAGCTGCCAGTTCGTTTCTATGCAACCATCTCCGCTCACCGACTCAAAAGAGTTTGCCAATGTACTGGAGCAACTCGAGAGCGAGTTTTATGCCCAGGGAATTGCTCAATTCTCGGACTCTGACTTCACCGCTGCCGGCTTCTCGTCCAGCATGATCGCCACCCAGGCGCTGACTGGCATCCAGAGTGACGAGGCCACGCACCTGAGCTTCCTCCAGCAGGCCCTGCTGGACAACGGGGCGACCCCGCTGAACTGCAGCTTCGACTTCAGCTCGGTGCTCACATCAGTGTCGACCATGGCTGCGACCGCCCGTGTCGTGGAATACGCAGGTGTCGCCGCGTACCTTGGAGCTGCTACCTTGATCAGCGATCCCGTTTTCCTCGATGCTGCGGCTTCCATCCTGACCGTTGAGGCCCGCCACCAGACCCTGCTGAATATCTTGGCCGGCACTGGATCTGCGATCCCGCAGGCGTTCGACATTCCCTTGACGCCCCAGGAGGTTCTCTCGATCGCTGGCGGCTTCATTTCGGGCCCATGTGACACTGGAATCACCCGTGAGTCTCCTGCCTTTATTTCATCCCCGCATCTAACGACCCCAAGCCACCAACGCCCTCACCGTCACCAACACCGCCCCGATTGCTGTTGGAGACCTTTTGACTGTGTCGGGCGCGAACATCACTGGAACTGACGTACGTGTTTACCTCTCTTAAATGACCGTGGTCTGATTTTTCTTCTACTCAACAGAACCTTTTCTGCAACATGATGGTCGGAGGTGCCCCCTTCTCCATCAACCTGCCTCTCTCCCAGTGCAATGTGCCTCCGGGCATCAACGGACCCGTCGCTGTCTGGATCACCAGCGATGACAACCCGCTCGCCAACAACGTCATTGACCGTGCTACCACCCAGCAAGTCGCCGGCCCCGCCATTATCTTCGTCGACAGCTCCCCGGAGATGATCGGCCAGCTTGTCCGCGGCTCTGGCTCCGGCGGCGCTGCGGTCAGCACCGAGACGTCCACCATCACCCCCGACCAGGCGTCGTCTATCATTGCTGGTTCCACTGCCACCGTGGCCGCCTCCGGCTCCACGGCGACTGACACGTCGTCCTCGTCCGACAGCACGACGAGCTCCAACGGTGCTGCTGCCCCGGCCTCCCCCATGCCCATCACGCCCGATGGCCCGTCCCCCGACGGCCACACCACCGTCCAGGGAATCACCCTCGTCCCGAACCCCAACCTTGATGCGGGTGCAAGTGCAAGCGCTAGCGCCAGCGCACCGTCTGCGAGCTCCTCCAGCTCGTAAACGCCCCGCACCCGCATGCGGCACGGACATTTCACTAGGTTAGGTGTAGGGGGGCTTTTCTACGGACACACACGGACAAGCATGATACCAGCGTTTTTCATGAATATTAATTTGAGTGATAGATGCATTCAGATACCTCGCATTTTTCAGCGATAAAGCAGCTACCTAATTCGCGCACTTCTTCTTTACAACGTCTCACTAGCGAGTAGGTACGGTACCCGCGCCATTTTTTTCTGGGAAGGGATCTCCTCACGTTCGGCTCTTTTTTTTACTTGTTGTACTTTCCAGTGAAAATGGAGCAGATTTGGGCCCCTGGAATAATTGCATATATGTTTTTGAATTTGGCGGTTTTCATGTTTTCTCAAGGTATGGACTTGAACGGATTGGTGCTCCGACTGATTCCCATGCCTCTAAGCTGTACAGCGTCAGTCCAAAGTCAAGAAACGGGAGACCCTACCTCGGCTTCGTGATTTTCTGCGCGCTGCTCGTTTGGCAGGGAAGAACCAGTACATAGACGTCATGATCGGCGTCAAAGGTTTTGGGTCAAAAACGCTCAGAGAAGTGGGGCAGGACTCTGCTCTCCCAGACGCGCAGTTGATTCGCGGAGAAGGCGGGAACCGACGTTATGGTGCGGGGAAAGGTGGCGGAATTGACGGAATTGTCGCGCGATCGTTCACATGATCTACGGACTCCTTATTCAAGTTATTGAAGTTCAGAACAATCAATCATCCACAAGTTGGTTACGCTGGCGGTTGCTGGCAATGTATACTGTATGTAGCAATACATAAATAGTTCCAGGGAATTGTGATATTAATAAGTCGAGAATTGTGGGGAAGAATAAAGGAGCAATGGAGAGAGGACCATTAAATACCGAAAGTCCGCAACCTCAGTCGTCGTCGCTGTCCTCGCTGGATGAATACTCGTCGTCGCTGTAGCCCGCAAGCTGGCCCATCGACAGAAGGCGCGGAGGCGGGACGGCAGAGTCGGGTGCCTGTGGGATCGCGTCGACGAGAAAGTCCTCCTGCTCCGAGCCCTCTTCGTCCTGGTCGTCCTCCATCTCCGCCTCCATCTCCGCCTCAAGCGTCAGCTCAAAGTCGTTCAAGTCGATCTCCTGCGGGGCCTCCTCCGCTGCCGGGGCGATCGGGACCGGCGAGACTTCGTCCCAGTCGTCCGAGTCCGAGTCCGAGGCAACCGCGATGGGCGACGCGGGGGGTGATGGGGCCTTGGGTTGCTGTGGCGCCGGCGCTGGCGGAGGGACCCATGTGGAGGTGGACGAGCCTGGTAATGAGAAGGCAACGGGGGAGCGGGAGCGCCTTGCGCGCTTTACGGGGGGACGCCCGAAGTCTAGCACCTCGGCGTCCGCGCCCACGTCTGCGCGTACTGGTGGTGACGGCGGAGCTTTCTTGGTCGTCCTGCGCTGCGGTGCAGGTTTCGTTGGCCGGGGAGCTACGACAGGCTCCGGCCGCTGCTTGGGTGGCGGCGGAGCCTTTGCTGGTTTGGCTGGAGGTGGCGGAGGTGGCGATGGGAGCACTTCCTCGAACTCGCCGTCTTCCTCTTCCTCCTCCTCTTGTGGCACCGCGAAATTATTTGGCATTTCGCCTTCTGATTCACCATCTGCATCCTGCAAAGAGTACTGTAGTTGATCTTCGATTCCATTGTCGACCTTGGCGGGCGACGGGGCTGCAGAGGGCGGCAAAGCTGGAGCGATGAGTGTCATAATTATTTCAACCGGAATTAGAAAAGGCACCGCAGACGCACATGTGGTTTTTTTCCGCTCGTAGGCCAAGACGATGTAGGACTCGAGTTTCTCTAATTTATAGGACTGAAAGCAAAAGCGAAATGAGTGCCAATAGGATATTTGACCGTGGTCCGCGCACCCCGGTCTCCTCGTCATATATGAGAACACAGTCCAGCTCTTTGGCGGTTGTTTCGTTGCCATTATAAATATGACTCTCTCCGGGCTAGGATTGGGGTGAGTCGTAATTCATAGCGGGTGGCGGCCACCGACCTGAGCGCTGGGATGCTCCACTGAAACAGTCGTGGCGTCTTTACCCCGAGAGACCTCAATTGTGCCGGGTTTCGTGGTGTCGACAGAGGGAGGCTTGAAGTTATCTGGGATGCATGAGACTTGGCCGAAATTTGTGAACAAGGGGCGACGGACAGCGAAAGGAATAGAAATCCTTCTCGGGTGGACCGGTGCGTTTCGCCGGTGGCGGAGGCCCGCCTTTGCGCGCCTTGAGGGCTCTGTTGAGGGACGGTCCTATCTGGACCTCGTGTCTGCCATGAGGAATCCAGGAATTGGAGGACGAGGCCATGGTGGAGGACAAGAAGTGCCAATTGCCCCGATCGCCCTTCCCCTTTTGGACTTGCTTCTACAATGGAGTCAACCACGGTGATTCTGCAGCAGCCCAACAACCTATGCTGCGTTCTATGCTCTTTACTTACGCGCTACGTCCCTGGGCAACGTTCCGGCCTATCTCCGAGTCCTTTCGCGTGTTCCGACTCGGTACTTTGTATTCAGAAGACAGCAGAAGACGACCCGGACTCCCTGGGACTGTTCCGCGCGACTCAAATGACTTCTCCATTCGTACGTGCATGGTGTCGGATTATACAACAGAAAACCAGGCTCCAGCGAGTCCACACAATACTGATACGCCCACGGTTCAGAGCTTCCTCCCGCGTGGCCGCCGACCGGTAATCTGGTCTTTCCTAAACCTCGAAGCCCGAACGGAGGCAATAATATCGATGAGCCAGGTACGCTTCAGTTCCACTCTTTGCATCCGGATACATCTCGGTCGACGGTTTTTTTAAAACTTGTGAGTGCTTTCGAAAGTGCCATTCACTCCGTGCCGACTTCAGAAACCCGTGGCCGGGATAATTCTATTTAACAACCCCCCTTGTTCGCAACAACCGGGTTGCTGGAGGGTTGTTTTGGGGTTGTTGGAAAAGTGTTCTATTTAACAACCCCCCAAGCTAAATATACCATTATTTTTAACAACCCCTACTACGTACCGAACCGCGCAGTCCCGCATCGTGCCAGCTCGTACGTTCCACCGAGTCCTTGAGAGCCTTCAAATTCAGAGGCCGGTGGACACTGCCACACAACGACTTCTTCAAGTTCCCTTCCCTCCGCTTGTCTTAGGTGTACCCATTCCATTCACCGTTTGCGCGCGGTTTGACTCCTTCGATCGGGCTTTTTCAACCAGATCAACACAATTGCCCTTGTGCCTTTCCTCCGATTGAACGCCAGAGCGCACGCACCCTTCAAGTTTTTGAATTAGCTAAAGCTCCAACCATTTACTTTCTGTTTGCCATCCGGCGTCAAGCAAACGGAAAAGGCAAACTGTTTGAAATTTGAATACATTTAAAACTGTTTCCAATGGTATTTTGGCAGGGCAATTTTCACCCAGAAATAATGGGGTGATTAGAGGCCAAATTTATAGCGCACACTGGCATCCTGATAGGTCCTGCGAGGACAGTCCCCACTCACCAGAAGATGCCAAGCGGCGGGATCGAAGGCGGCCCATCGATTGACGCGAACAATCGGGACTTATTCCGGAGCCGAACCGCCTCGACCTCGATGGACAGGTGCGACGAGATCCAGTCGGCCAGCTTATTCTCTGGCCCCGTCAGATGAGCTCTTGCAGCTGCCAAACTTGAAGTATTCCCCGTTGGAGAAGGACAACCATATGGGCTACAAGAGTGTGCCGGGGTGCTGGAGCACTTCGCCTGGGACCCCACTCCGAATTCGGAGCAAAGGCTCTCAAGAACTCGGTGGAACGAGCTGGCTCGCCACTCAATGTGGGATCCTTCACAGTTTCAGTACGTAGGGGTTGTTTTAAAAAGGATTATTCTATTTAACAACCCCCCTTGTTGAGAACAACCCGGGTTGTTGGGGGTTGTTGGAAAAGATATTCTATTTAAAACCTTGGTGATTTTTAAGCCAAGATCTGATGATCGCTGATGGCGGGCGTGGCGGGAAGGGGCGGGAAGGGTTCGGGGAATTGCTCAGGTACAAATAATGCTCTAAAAGAGCTGAAAAAATTCTTGTACGTTGGATATCATATGAGCTGACTCCCTAAATTTTACTGGCCATTCTAATGTCCAGGGGAGATGGAATTCGAGGCATTTTACCGTTTGTACATGACAAACTCCTCAGAAACTCCCAAATCAAGATGGAAAATTGAGGGAAAATTGGAGAAGCAGTGTGAAGGTGCTCCGATACATATGGGCTGGTAGACGCACGTGTATACTCTTCTTGGGACTCCAAAATTTCCCAAATATTGCGAGAACCGCGGTCAAAGCGTTGATTTTCCTGATCTTATCAATTTTTGTTGGCATCCAAAAATAAAACATATTTCCCAGCAACCCCCGAATAACCTCAACAACCCTGTTCTTAACAAGGGGGGTTGTTAAATAGAATTATCCTTTTAAAAAATAGTATATTTAGCTTGGAGGGTTGTTAAATAGAACACTTTTCCAACAACCCCCGAAAAACCCTCCAGCAACCCGGTTGTTGCGAACAAGGGGGGGTTGTTAAATAGAATTATCCCCGTGGCCGTCGCATTTAAATCACACAACGGGTTTCCCGCTCAGAGCTCTGATTCAACTGGGGTTCCCTTGACGGCCCTCATAACGTATCCGGGCTGTCAGTTTTTGAGCTGGCCTGATGCATAATAATGACCCCGAGCTGGGCTGGCGGTGATTTCGAATTAAAATTGGAGGAGACCTGTTGAAGATTTTTCCTTCCTTTCGGTGTCGACACGAGTCAATTCAAGGAATTAGTCGTACTGTAATGTTGCGTATCTTTTCGAGTGTTGAACTGAGCGCTCAGTTCCATAGCTACTATGTAGTACGATAGGCAAGTGGCATAGCCCTTGTAAGGTCCGATCCCAATGCGGACGGAATTGGCCCGAAAAACGGCCAAATGTATCATCCGTATGCGGACGAAAAGGCCGGAAAAAGCACCGAGGTCTCATCAAAGGTGAGGACGGAAACTGCGTATGGAGGCCGATGTCTCATCCCTGATGCGGACAGATTCACCCTACATCCAAAAATTTCACGCATATCTGGGGACCAGCGAACATGAAATGAACGGGAAGAGAAAAAATCATTACAAGCTGTGTAAAATGGCCGAAAACATACCTTCTCGCGTGCCAATGTCCGATACGTTATGCGGACGACATGGGCCTAAAAAGGGCTGACCTCCACCCAAGTGCGGACGGAATTGGTGCAAAAGGAGACGTACGGAAACGGCCAAAATCAGGATTTTAGGATCGGACCTTATAAGGGCTATGCCACTTACCTAGTACGATACTATACGCGACGTCACGTGTCTTATCTTCTGATTGGGTCCCACTGCCAGGTGAAGCGGATAAATGTTCAAGCAAGGAATTCGGGGAATATCTTACCACCATGTCAGGGTTCTACGGATGGACAGACACTCTCAAGGGCGTATACTACGGCCCAGGATGCGCCGCTACAGCCCTTCCCAAGTTGATCCAGACCCTAGGAGTGAAGAAGGGTCTCATCGTAACTGGTCGCAGTCTATACTCCAAGGTTGTTGGCATGCTTGTGCACGGGGGTAAAATTTGACCTGCGGTCTTACCAGACGGACGTGGTCAGCAAGATCGAAGAGATATTGAAAGCGCACGACGCGTACGCAGGAGTCTTCACGGATATTGGAGAACATACGCCCGTGGCAGGTTAGTCTCGCAAAGCCGACTTTGAAGACGACTCGTCGTTCACACGTATACAGGTATCAACGCCTGTATCAAGGTCTTTCAGGATTCGGGTGCAGATTTTTTGGTGGCGCTGGGGGGCGGCTCGCCGATCGACGGTGCCAAAGCCATTCGGTATCGTATCCAAGAACAAACTGGCGCCGCGGCACCACCGTTCCAGATCGCTATTCCTACGACACTCAGTGCGGCCGAATATTCTGTGCGTGAAGTATTTATTCTGACTTATTTAAATATCCATCTCACGAGAGCAGATTGGTGCGGGGTATACGGACGAATCTGGCAAGAAAGTCGCTGTGTCGCATCAACTCCTTGCGCCTGCTGGAATTATTCTCGACGCTGAATTGACCCTTCCGACACCCAGCCGTCTATGGTGTGTATCCGCTCTTTCTGGTCTCCATTTGACTCAGACTCAATCTAGGCTCTCCACCGGCATCCGCGCCGTAGACCACTCCGTCGGTAAGCGTGGCGCTTCTGGATTCATGAATATCTTTTAAAAGTGTCTCAGAGAATCTCTATCGACCGCTTGTTACCCATCCCATGAAGATTCTGTGCTATGCGGCCCTTGCCGACTTCTTCAAGTACCTTCCCATCTCCATGGCTGATCCTACCAACGTCGAGGCGCGCCAGAAACTTCTAGTCGCGGCATGGATGTCGCTCTGGCCGACCAAACGGGAACAATACAGGTTAGAGTAAACTCCTGCTCGTGGCATTATTCATAATTATCGTGTCAACAGCGCTCTCGGCCTTTCACATTCCCTTGGACACCGACTCGGTGCGACGTATGGCATCCCGCACGGCATCACTTCCGTGCGTATATGAACGTATAGTTGATATGGAGGCCTGAAATTGTATTCTCTTCCAGTGTCTCACCCTATCGCCGGTCGTTGCACTCCAATCACGCATCGCGTCGCCAGAGGATAAGGAGTGCCTCGCGAACGCGCTGTTCTACCTCCGTGAGCCGAGTACGGGCTTGGTCGACGGGGACATCCTCAAGTTGTCTACGCTCATTGCAGGGTATATTTGTCCTTTCCATGAAATTGGCACGCTCATCTTACTTGTGCAGACTCGTCGATAAACTAGGGCTGAAGAGCACGTTAAGCGAATACAAGGTTCCCCGGGAGGATCTGCCCAAGATTGCTCAAGGACAGGCGGATGTGGAAGAACTCCTGAAAGGAATTTATTGAATTGCTCATCAGATGTATGTGTGTCTTGGAATTGTACTGTATAGCTAGGAATTAGCAAGGAAATTAAAATTGTTTGTAACTGTGGACGCGTCGATTTTTCACCCCCACTACTCACGTGGGCGTTGTCTTACTCTCGACCACTGCCACCCCCTCCAGCCGCTCACGCACAACTTCGTGCTCCACGGAATCCGCATGGATGTACCAAAATCCAAAGACGACCCTGGCAATACTTCGAGCACAATATTCTCACAACTTCGCAGTCTCAGCACCAGCTTGTTCAACTCTACCACTTCTGCTTCTGCCTCGTCCTCTTCCTCGCACAAAAGCTTTGGTACCGAGTCTTGGAACAATCATGAGCAGCAGCCACAAGTCCCAGGACCGTTGGATGTGAAAGGTGGCAGTATGGACGACGTTCCGACCCCCACGCCAACCCGCCCATCTTCACCCCAGCGCCGTTTTCCCGGAGTAAAGAGTATCTTCACCAACCTCGCCTCCCGCGGCTCGCGCAATTCACAGTCTGTCCGCATTTCCGTTGTGCAGACGCAGGTTCAAACCGAGGGACCATCCGCGATGGAAGACGGAGGAGACAGAACGCCCCATCACGAACCATTGGCCTCGCCCCTCGGCTCTGAATTCACCACATCGTCGGAGCTGTCAGCTTCCGGATCATGCAGCTCGTCCGAGTTCCAGCAGCTTTCAGCGTTTGGCTCATACGGCTCTTCCGAGCTCGACGAGACCCCACCCCTTACTCCCGAGTCTCTCGTCGCGGACATCGCGCTTCTCTCTCCCGCTTCCGTCAACGCAGAACTGGGCTATGGCTACGAATACAATGGGCCGCGCATAGAAGACGGACGAGAAGAGGAGTATATGGATATGCAAGTTGATGACTCAGACGCGCAGTACACATCTCTGCGCCCGCACTCCACGGAGATCAAGGAGGGAAAGAAGCCCGAACGTCCTATCGTATGTCGCGCGTGGATATGCAACACTCAAAATTGAAGCTATGGGTTTGCCTTGCAGGACTTTGACGCGCTCCTCGCAGACATTTCTAGCGATGCCGACAGTCCAGACGCGCTGCTCTCCTCTGGCGATTCGGAAGCGAATGTGTCTGCCGACGTTACGGACGACAAGGATGAGTGGTACGGGCTGGAATACACGTTAGAGCTGAGCACCCGCGAACGTCGGGCGTCCGGGACGCACTCCTTCTCCCCCGGAGAGCATTCCAAGGTGCGTCATAACTTGCCATCTCTCAACTGACCTGACCTTGCACATACACCCAGAGTCGCGAATCGTGGGCTGCGATCCACGAAGGGTCGATCCACCCGTTCTTCGAGGACGAGGAGTACTATCAGTGGAAGAACTGGCACCGCTATCTCGACCGCCAGGACGAAAAGCGCAAGCACCGCAGGGGACGGGCATTCAAGGCCCACGCCAAGGAGCTCGCGTGGTTCTATGCGGACGAGATGCACACGAGGGATATGATGGCGTGGCAGATGGTGTGTTCTGTCTTCCTGCTTGACCGTCCGTCTGACTGGATTCCAAAGGAGGTGTACGGCGAGGCTGAGAAGGACGTTTTTGAACGCCTTCATTTACTGGAGGCTCACCGCCCTGTAAGTTCTCAGTCACCATTAGACTCGGGGCGCGGCTGATGCTTGAATATAGGACCCATATCACCCGCCCCAGAAACACAACGTCGGGTGGTACCTCAAGCGCTCACGCTCCGTCGCATCGCTCCGCGAACTACGCACCCTGCCAGAACCGATACTCCCCAAAAGCCGCGCATTCAACAAAATTTAGAAAAAGACGGTGCCGCGAAAGAGACAACGCTGCATAGACGTGAAGAACGAATCATAGACACATCGGAACGAAGAAAACCACCTGTCCGCGAAACTTTTTTGATCAACGTTCTGCTTGCTCCGGAACGTACAAGGATGTCGCATTAGTGTATATTAGCATTTGTAACCAAAAGTTCCAGTCTGTAGCTGCAAATCGATGTATTACAAGAAGCTCGGTTGGACAAAAGGGGTTACCGGGCGTTGTCGATCCCTGTTTGGCAAGAGCAATCGCGGGCACGCGAAAGAAATTTCTCCTCGAGTCATTCCTGACGCGCTTTCCACCTTGAATCGAAGCCAGGCGCCTTCCTGAGGTGCCAGATGGAACTACCCGAGGATGAAAGTGAATGGAATGAGATCACTGGCACAAACTGGCACGGTCTTGGTCTCACTGATCCAATAAAGAACGTCGAGGTTCGCCAGCACGAAATTCGGATCGTTCGTGGACAGCTCAATGGTTACTAGGATAAATGGCTTTTGCTCCCTGCTTTCTTGAAAGTGAAAGGTCTCGTCAAGCAGCATATTGATTCATTCAATTATTTCGTCGAAACCGACATAAAAAATATCGTCAAGGCCAATAACAAGGTTACTTCCGACGTCGACCCTCGCTTTTGGCTCAAGTATACAGATATTAATGTTGGCTTACCTGATCGCAATGAGCCCGACGCTATCGACAAGAAGGTCACCCCGCACGAGTGCCGCCTGCGCGACATCACATATAGCGCTCCGATTATGGTCACCATACATTATACGCGGGGAAAGAATATCGTGCAGCGCAGCGTCAATATTGGGCGGCTTCCAATCATGTTGCGGAGCAGCAAGTGCGTCTTGACAGGGAAAAGCGACGCACAGCTCGCGCGTATGACCGAATGTCCGCTGGATCCCGGCGGTTACTTTGTGGTGAAGGGAACGGAGAAGGTTATCCTCGTCCAGGAGCAGTTGAGCAAGAATCGGATCATCGTAGAGTTGGACTCGGTCAAAGGGATCGTTCAGGCTTCGTGCACTTCGTATGCTACCCGATCTTCCCAACGAAACAATCTGGGCTAATCCCTCCTCGCGCAGGTCCACGCACGGAGGTCTGAAATCCAAAACCTACGTCATAACGAAGAAGGGGAAAATCTACCTCCGACACAACTGCACCCACGAGGACATCCCCATTGTCATCACTCTCAAGGCGCTGGGCATCCAGTCCGACAAGGAAATCCTCCTCCTCACTGCCGGGAACACGGACTCGTACAAGGCTGCCTTTGCCGCGAATCTTGAGGACGCTGCGAAGCTTGGGGTGTTCACGCGGCAGCAGGCATTGGAATACATAGGGACGCGCGTCAAGGTCAACCGTAGGGTCATGGGCCCACGGCGGCCTGCGTGGGAGGAGGCATTGGAGGCCCTCGCGACCATCGTTCTTGCGCATGTGCCCGTAAACGGTCTCGACTTCCGCTCCAAGGCAATTTTCATCGCCACGATGACACGCCGAGTCCTGATGGCCATGGAAGACGCGAAGATGGTGGACGACAGGGACTACGTCGGAAACAAGCGATTGGAACTGTAATTCATTATTTGTCCCCCGCCTCATCTTGACTCATCCTCGATCTTAACAGCGCAGGTCAACTTCTTGCTCTACTGTTTGAAGACCTCTTCAAGACGTACAACGCCAATCTCAAGTCTGCCATCGATAAAGTTCTCAAAAAGCCGTCGCGCACGAACGAGTTTGATGCGTTCAATACGATGCAGTTCCAGGGCGACCATCTCACATCTGGTTTCACGCGGGCCATTTCCACTGGAAACTGGTCCCTGAAGCGATTCAAGATGGAGCGGGCCGGTGTCACCCATGTCCTCAGCCGTCTAAGTTTCATCTCCGCCCTGGGTATGATGACCCGTATATCGTCCCAGTTTGAAAAGACCCGCAAGGTTAGCGGGCCGCGCGCGCTGCAACCGAGTCAATGGGGTATGTTGTGTCCCAGCGACACGCCTGAAGGAGAGGCATGCGGGCTGGTAAAGAATCTGGCGCTCATGACGCACATCACCACGGATGTCGAGGAAGAGCCCATCATCCGGCTCGCGTTTATGCTCGGTGTCGAGGGTGAGATCACACTTGTGTCATTTGGACCTCGTACTGACTTGAGGGATCCTCTCCAGACATAAGCCTCGCCACGGGGACGGAGATATATGGACCGCACACTTTCGTGGTGAATGTAAACGGCACGATCATCGGGCTCACGCGCTACCCGACGCGCTTTGTCTCGCAGTTCAGACGACTGCGGCGGGCACGCCGCATCAGCGAGTTTGTGAGCGTATATATAAATCACCACCACAAGGCCGTCCACATCGCCAGTGATGGAGGCCGAATCTGCCGCCCTACGATCATCGTGGAGAATGGCCGACCCCGCGTCACTTCAGAGCATGTCTCGGTAAGATCTTTCCCGCTACCAGACACGGATCACCTACCCGCTAACGGGTTGAAAGTTGCTCAAGAAAGGCGCGGTTACATTCGACGACTTTCTCCGGAAGGGGCTGGTCGAATATCTCGACGTCAACGAGGAAAACGACACGTTCATAGCGTTATACGAGGCCGACATCGTTCCGGCTACGACCCATCTCGAGATAGAGCCATTTACATTACTGGGCGCTGTCGCTGGCCTCATCCCGTATCCTCATCATAACCAATCTCCCCGGAATACGTATCAATGCGCTATGGGAAAGCAGGCTATTGGCGCGATCGCATACAACCAGCTCAATCGGATTGACACGCTTCTCTATCTGTCGGTGTACCCACAGCAGCCAATGGTCAAGACCAAGACTATCGAATTAGTCGGGTACGACCGCCTTCCGGCCGGGCAGAACGCAACCGTGGCTGTGATGAGCTACTCTGGCTACGATATCGAGGATGCCTTAATATTAAACAAGGTACCCAGGGCCGTTTCCCTCTCGCGGGAATGAGCTGACATTTTCGCTGATAGGCAAGTTTAGATCGAGGCTACGGCAGATGTCAGGTTCTGCGCAAGAATGCCACGCTCATCCGGAAGTACCCCAACGGCACGTGAGTCGCGTTCATTGGGCTGCATCCTATTCTTTTGACGCTGATATGATTTAACTCGAAGGTATGATCGCCTGGCCGATGCCCCGTCCGACGAAAATAACCCCGGACAAGTCGCAAAAAAATATGACATTATCCAGCTGGACGGGCTCGCGGGGGTGGGCGAGCGCGTTGACCCGGGCGACGTCTACATTAACAAGCAGTCCCCTACGAACGCGACGGACAACTCGTTCAACGGCCAGGCAGCTTCGGTACCGTACAAAAACACCCCCATGACCTATAAATCACCAGTTGCGGGCAATATCGACAAGATCCTCATCAGCGACACGGAGAACGACCAGACACTGATTAAGGTGCTCATCCGTCAGACACGGCGGCCTGAGCTGGGCGATAAGTTCTCCTCGCGACACGGACAGAAGGGCGTTTGTGGGTTGATCGTGAACCAGGAGGATATGCCGTTCAATGACCAAGGGATCAACCCTGGTAAGGCACTCCTGGGGTTTTTCCCGGCAATTTACAACCCGTTTTTGCAGATACGATCATGAACCCTCACGGTTTTCCTTCGCGAATGACTGTGGGGAAGATGATAGAGCTTCTCGCCGGAAAGGTGCGGCATTTTCCTCATTCACAATATTGTCTCTGATGATGATCGTTCTCTAGGCTGGAGTTCTTTGCGGGAAACTCCAGTACGGCACGGCATTTGGAGGTTCAAAGGTGATTGCCCTTTTGGTTCAGGAACCTGATCCAGGACCCGGTGCTGAATTATTTGTGACCCGCAGGTGGAAGATATGAGCCGGATCCTTGTGGAGCATGGGTTCAGCTACGCCGGAAAGGACATGCTGACAAGCGGTATCACGGGCGAGCCTCTTGAGGCGTATGTGTACTTTGGCCCCATTTATTATCAGGTATGCAGGCTACCCGAATGCTGTCTCGACGCGTGCTGACCTTCGAATAGAAACTCAGTCAGTGGTCTTAGATCCGCGGTGTTTTCGATCAACCTCTGATGTCTCGCATTCCTCGCAGAACACATGGTCATGGACAAGATGCATGCTCGTGCGAGGCGAGTGTATTCCCGCCCCGGGAACCGCGGAGCCCTGCAGCTAATTATTTGTGCAGAGGACCACGCGCAACGCTTACGCGGCAGCCAACTGAGGGTCGGTCGAGAGAAGGTGGCCTGCGGCTTGGGGAGATGGAACGCGACTGCCTTATCGGATACGGCGCGACGCAACTTCTCCTCGAGCGCCTGATGATATCCTCTGACAAGTTCGAGGTGAATGCGTGCTCCAAGTGTGGGCTGATGGGGTATAATGGATGGTGTACCTACTGCAAGAGCTCGAAGCAGATGGCACAGCTGACGATACCATATGCCGCTAAACTGCTGTTCCAAGAGGTGGGTTCGCCGTTTTTTGTCTTCAACCGGCGCTCATGGTCTTGCTTTATTAGCTGATGGCGATGAATGTGGTTCCTCGACTAGTGCTGGACGATGCGTAATGTGTCAGGTTGATTGAAGAAATGTATTTTACGGCGATGTATTCCTAGTCTTGGTTTATTGTCTTGTGCTCTTGCCTTCAGGCGTTCCTTATTTCTAAGGTTGCGAGACGTTGTGGATCCATGTTTGGCAAGGCCGGCTCCTGCCGGCTCTCAATCGTGGGCACGTGAAGCCATTTCTTTTTCGTCCGCGCAGAAAATTCAAAAAGCCAAGTCCTGCGCAACCCAAGCATCCGTCTTGGTCTCTTTCCTCCCTTCATTCGTCCAAAATGCTCGTCCTCTACGAGACCGCGATGGGCTACTGCCTCTTCAAAGTCGGCGACGCTTCCAAGCTGGAGAGCGATGACTTGTGGAAAGAGTTTGAGACCCCAGAAAAGGCCAGCAAACTGTACGCCCCACCAGTCGTGTCACCCTTGCCCTCCAGCTCATTTTTATCCCTCTTTAGGCTGAAACTCAAGGCAATACATCGATTCCATTCCACTGCAACCGCCGTGGAGGATATTACCTCCTTGCAAAAGGGAAAGCTGGGCAAAGGGCTAAAAGACTTCCTTACCGAAGAGGTCGTCGATAAGGGCAAAAGCAAGGAGTCGCTGCTTGTCATTGACCCGCATTTATGTGCGCCTCCCAAAGTTCTATGCACCCTTGTTATATCTCAACATGCCTCATTTGTAGCACACTCCATCGCCAAAAAACTGAGCATCAACGTGAGCGCCCTGGAGGGCAAAAACGAGGACCTATGGCGCGGCATACGTTCTCAACTGACAGCCCTGTTGAATGGTGTAGATCCCAAGGATTTAGCGACCATGAGTTTGGGTCTGAGCCATTCGCTTTCGCGGCAAGTAGTTCCTTGCAAACTTATGCACATAATTAACGTTATCCTGCAGATTTAAGTTGAAGTTCTCACCGGACAAGGTTGATACCATGGTCGTGCAGGCAATTGCTCTACTAGACGACCTTGACAAGGAGATTAATATATATTCCATGCGAGTCAAGGTGAGTTACGTATATACGTTGGTGGTACCTTGGGACTTATTTAACCCAGGAATGGTATGGATGGCATTTCCCAGAAATGGCGAAAATAATTGTCGACAACATCGCGTACGCAAAAGTCATCCGGCTAATGGGTATGTCTCGTTTTGCGCGTTTCCGGCCTCCTCTTTACAAGCCCTAGGTTTCCGCACAAACGCGGCAACGACCTCTTTCGCCGCCATCCTTCCCGAGGATTTGGAGGCAGTTGTAAAGGCAGCTGCTGAAATTTCCATGGGCACCGAAATATCAGATTCAGATATTGCCCATATCCACTCATTATGCGACCAAGTCATATCCATTTCGGCGTACCGGACACAGCTCGCAGAGTACCTGCGCAATCGTATGAACGCCATTGCGCCGAATCTGACTGCACTAGTCGGTGAACTTGTCGGAGCACGGCTGATCAGCCACGCCGGCAGCTTACTCAGCTTGGCCAAGCACCCAGCAAGTACTGTTCAGATTCTGGGAGCAGAAAAGGCTCTATTCCGAGCCCTTAAAACGAAACATGATACACCGAAATACGGCTTGATCTATCATGTACGTTTTCCTAATCTTTCAGTTTCCACAACTGAACGCGTCGCCACAGGCTTCTCTTATTGGCCAAGCTCCGCCCAAATTAAAGGGTAAAGTAAGTATCCTTGAGTCGTCGCCAACGAATTTACGAGGCTGACCGTCTACCCACAGATGGCTCGCATGGTCGCCACAAAAGCCGCTTTGTCGATCCGTGTTGACGCCCTCACGGATTCGGATGGCAAGTCGGATGTCATGGCTCCGTCAATAGGCATCGAAAACCGAGCCAAGCTCGAGTCGCGGCTACGCGCCCTCGAACACCAAGGGGATCAATCTGGCGTGCGGCGGTTTGCGGACAGCGGCAAGAAGCAGGCCAAGTTCGAGATGAGCGGCGACACGAAGACGTACAACACGCAAGCGGACGTGGTGGATCTCGTGTCGACGCAGCGAGATCCGATGTCAGTCGCTGTGCAAGTTGTTCTGGACGTGAAGGAGGAGAAAAAACGCGCAAAGGAGGAACGGAGAGCGAAGAAACGGGCGGAGAAGGAGAAGACGGAGGAGCTGGCGGACGTGACCATGGACGTCGACGGCGAGGAAGATGGGGGGAAGAAGCCGAAAAAGGACAAGAAGCGGAAACGGAGGGAGAGTGAAGCCGCAAATGGAGATGCCCCAGAGGACGAAGAGGAGCCGAAAAAGGTTTGTTCCATTTTGCCTGCGCTTTATTTGCAAACTGAAGGTATCGATAAAGGAGGAGACGGAGGAGGAGCGAAAGGCGCGGAAGAAGGCGCGGAAAGCAGAGAAGGCTACGGCGAACGGGCAGGAGGAGTCACCGAAGAAGAAGAAGAAGAGAAAGTCAGAGGCCTAATCGTGTACACTATCTTTGCTTTCTGCTGCCAGTTCTATCTATTTTTCGGTCAGTGGGAAGGAACTTGGTGGGAACGGAAACAACCACACACCCATGTCGGCTTGTTTGATGGGAGCGACTTTTTCCTGACGTGTCGTACGATGCTATTCTTTCTCTCTTCTGCATTCTTATGTCGACTTGGCCTGTGGTCGTCGTGACGGGTGCCAATGCGTAAGTCGGCTTGGCCTTTCGATGCTTGAGCTCAACAGCAGGCTACAGCGGAGTGGGTTTTGGTATTTGCCGACGCCTAATCTTCCAACTGTGCCTCTCCAATCCGCCCGATTCATGGCCCCAATCTTGGGCCAATTCCGACAAGACCTCTGCGGACTCCGCCCCCGTCGATGGCCTTACTCTCATAATGGCGTGTCGGAGCACCCAGCGCGCTGATGCGGCGCGTAAAGATCTGTACAAGGAACTGGACGTGTACATGGCTAGGCTCCGTGCGCGTCCAGGCTATGACGGACACGCCGACGTGTTCCGCCGCAACTTGAAGATAGAAATCGAATACCTGGATCTCGCAGCGCTGAGCTCTGTATTCAACTTCGGGGAGCAAATGTCGAAGAAGTGGGTGGTGTCAAGTCATTTGAATATTCCCGACATTGATGTCGAGCCAGACACTCTTATATTTCACATTTGGTACTCAACGCGGGGATTGCTAATTTCACCCACATCGATTGGCTCCTCTGCTTTAAACAGCTAAGCTCGGGTTTCCTGAGTGCAATTACCGCACCGCAATTTTATGTGCAAAGTGCGGGGGAAGTCAGTGTGGATGGCCTCGGCTGGATATGGCAAAGCAATCTATTCGGACATTATGTGTTGGTGCGTTTCCAAGCTGGTCTTGATACTGCTCCCGAATAACAATGCCCGTAGTTTCGGGCACTCGAGCCATTGCTGAAAAACTCTGCATATCCAATAGACTCGCGAATCATATGGTCGTCATCGGTGGAGGCTTCCCCGAAGTTTTACGACCACGCGGATTGGCAGTTGACGAAGACGGAGCACTCTTACGAGAGCGTCAAGTACCAAATCGATTTGATTGCCACGATCCTCGACCGCCAGGCGCTCCAGGATTCATCGGCAAGCAAACGAATACGCCATTTTATTTCGCATCCCGGCGTCTGCTCCACGAAGATCAGCAACAACCTCGTCGTTCACGGAGGTGTGCTCGACAACGTCAAAGTCTTCGTATTCTATCTGGTACGTCGAGCGTACTAACGCCACGCGCCTCGTCCTGACCAAGCCCAGGGTAGGATTCTCTTCGGATCGCGGCACCACCCGATAACACCCGCGAACTCCGCCGTCGCCGCCGTCCATCTCATTCTCGTCTCCATTTCCTTCATCGCCCTGTCTCGCATCCCGCTCTCGAAGACGGACGCGGAGCCAGACCCGGTGCGATTTGGGTCAGAAACGGATCGGTGGGGCCACG
This sequence comes from Mycena maculata, assembly GCA_029448575.1. Classification (NCBI taxonomy): domain Eukaryota; kingdom Fungi; phylum Basidiomycota; class Agaricomycetes; order Agaricales; family Mycenaceae; genus Mycena; species Mycena maculata. Next base: position 148,227 of record JARJLG010000042.1, on the reverse strand, counting down.
CAGAAGTGGGGCTTACCCCAGTTCGAAGTTGGAAGGAGAACGAAGCTCATGGCGAGTTTCTTGTGGGCAAATGCGATGAGCTCTACTGGGATTTCTCGGAAAAACGTGTAACGTCAATATCGAAGTCGTAACACCTTGTACTCATGAAAAATGCATCCCTTTTGAGCGCCTTTTCGCTTCGGATCGTCTGGGCAGTCTCCGTCTTTTTTTTTGCGAGCGAAGCGAGTATATACCCTAACACGTGATGAGGCACATTGGGGAGGAAACAAGGACAAAGTGTAACCTAAGTGGCTGACGATTCTGGTGGGAAAGAAAGGCCGCAAACTTGTTCATTTTTGAAGAACACTGATACTACATCTGTGTAGCCCTTCCCATTCTGCATCGGGGTCTCGGTGAAATCGGTGAGATTCAGAGGTGTCCCAATTTGGAAACTGTCATCATGAGTCATTCGCAATGACTAACTATGTTGTCTGAAGGTGTCTGCTGAGCGAGCTGTCTATCGCGGCCTCAGCGGAGGAGGCCCCCGGTCACTCACCCGTAACTCCCTCCGGGGTAGAGTAGATCAGAGGCCGAAATTTGGATTTTCCCGGACTGGATATAGAGTAAATCAAGGTCTAAAGCCCTCATCTCCCTCCGCCATAGAGTAGATCGGGCGGAACTCGAGAAAAATTTTTTGAGCAGAGGGCCCCAAGAGGGCCCGCTGGAGCCGATGTGAGTCCAATTTCAGCCTTGTTGGTGGTGTTAGCAAACATGGGCCAATTATTTAACAACAACGTGACGGGTGCAGTAAAGGCTACCAGAGGCGGTGGGCACTGCCAAAAAGCGAAAATTTTAAGCGGGAGGAAAAATTTGAATTACCCGGCCGACATAGAGTAAATCAGGCTCCAAAAGGCCAAATTTCATAGAGTAAATCAACGAAAATTTTCAAAAAAAACGGAGGGAGTTATGGGTGAGTGACCGGGGGCCTAGCGGAGGCTCGGTTACGGTGTTTGTGGGTGCCCAAAAGAATTATGAAAAATACGCCCAAAAAGGAAAGAGGAAAAAGGAGAGAAAGGGAGATTTAGATACCTCCTCAGCAAGGAAACTGAGGAAGGTTTGGAGGCACTTGGGACTATTTTTTGGTGACATCAGAACATGTCATTTTTTTTCGGCGCTGCGCGGCTTTTTTTGAAGTGGAATTCAAGGAAAGTGGAATATCCTTGTGAGAGTTTTTGCATGGCCAATGTTCGATGCTCATATATTTGATGGGGTTCATTTTGGTAACAGTGTATTCTCATATTTATTTTCGGGCGCTGCGCGGCCTCCTCGATTATTCCTCTCCTTGCATTGAATTTCCAAATTTCGGGATGTTCATGTGGCCCTGGCCTTTTAGCATGACACCTACTGACCGGAAATATTCTCGGAAGAAGAGGGGGCTAAGGGCCCATTATAGGTTGTGTACCCCTGCCACGGAGCACCTTTCAAGGTCCGTTACATATGTTGAAGCAACTTTCATAGGTACGGTAATAAAATGGACCATGATCAATCAAATTTGCTGGGGAAATTTCCCCAATATATATAGACTAGTTGGGCTCCCAATTCAATTCCAACCACAACAGTCTCCATTTTCATTGTAACGACGCCCAGGCTCTGAATTTGTACCGCGAGAACTGAAGCCCGGAAAGATCTCGGGGATTCCCGGATATCGCCGAGTCACATGAAATATGACCGGATCTGGTTACGCTCCAACCTCTTACGGTTAGGCTAAAATTAGCCCAACCGTAAACGGTTGGGCTCTTTAAGGAAATTTGATGCCACAAACACCAGAACCGAGCCTCACACACCCAGGATGGGAACCTTTTAAGGTCGCTTAAAAGACCTATGGAAAGAATGTGTATTTGTAGTCTAATATATCTTGATTGATTTAGCGAGATTCAATGAAGTAAGAAAGGATTACAGACACAACTAGAATTCATAGGTCTTTTCAACTTGATTGATTTCTATCTTATTCACCATGTAAGAAAGGTGTCTGAAAAGAATGTCAATCAGGTGCCAAATCAACCATATTTGATTTTTGGGGTATCGACGGTACATAAAAGCACATTGGAAAGTACATGTTTTAGGCCAATGAGGGATTTTTGCTATTTGTCCGGCATTTTCCGATCCAATGGCAAAAATCCCTCATTGGCTTAAAACATGTACTTTACAATGTGCTTTTATGTACCGTCGATACCCCAAAAATCAAATATGGTTGATTTGGCACCTGATTGATGTTCTTTTCAGACACCTTTCTTACATGGTGAATAAGATAGAAATCAATCAAGTCAAAAAGACCTATGAATTCTAGTTGTGTCTGTAATCCTTTCTTACTTCATTGAATCTCGCTAAATCAATCAAGATATATTAGACTACAAATACACATTCTTTTCATAGGTCTTTTAAGCGACCTTAAAAGGTTCCCATCCTGGGTGTGTCAGCGGATCCCTACGTTCACGACGCCGACATAAACCACACGCGTAAACAACAGAACGTCTGATCGATCTGATCCCTAATTAGGGAATTCTCGCTAAGAACACCTGAGGCCGAATTTTCATCCAGGCAAGTTGTGTCCGTGGTCGGGGACGCAAAGAATTGTTGCAACGAGCTTGAGGCCCGCGTGGTCTTATGCGACGAAGATTGGACACGACACGCAAAGATTTCATTTGCCTGTACGTAAACCGTTTGACTGTAGAGTATGCAAAACGGGTGAATTAAGGAGAGGGAGGGGATAGTACGGGTTCATAGTGTAACGAGCATATGTGGTACAGGGGAAATAATATGTGCATACAGGACGATGTAGGTATTAAGTAGATGTGCGGTGATGGGTGCCAAGGGTATCGAATTCCGAGTGTGAGTCCGTGGGATGAAGGTACCATTATGGTATGTATGGTGGATAGCGATGTGCGGTGTGTCCATGCACTGGCAGTCTAATAGTCCAGGATCAATGAACCAAGAAAAGAGAAACAGATCAGATGGGGAAAAAATCGTAAGTGTCCATCTGGAAGGAGCGGTTGGGGTTCTATGCATCTCGTGGTTCGGGAAAATAAATCAAGCACGAATCGCGGGCGGTCGGAAATCGGTGGGATCATGGTGGCGTGTCGCAGCAGGGCTTCTTCCTCAGACCTGAAGTGAAGCATCGGCAACGGGCCCTCCGCGTCCTGCTCCAGGAAGGTGGGATCGCGAATGCACCAGAACGAGCCTCTTGAATGCGCTCTGCCCGTGATGCGAGGGCATCCCATCCGATCGCGACTCCACAAGCCCTGAAAGCTTCTCTCCCTTGGCAGCACCCCACATACGGCTCAAAAAGCTACCAGACGCGTTCGTGCGCGATATACTTGGCATCGTCGCACTCACGGAGATGCTGGAGGTTGCTACGGAGGAACGCTGTGAAGCTTCAGCCAGGGGAGGCAGCGCCATTGACGTACGCCGCAGACTCGAAGGCTGGGGAGAGGCGGCTGTTACTGTGTTAACAGACGATGTATCTGAGGGCTTTCGAGAGCGGTCCTGCATGTATTGACTCTTGTACCCATATGCAGGAGTGGGACGGAGGACGAAGAGTCTTTTGGATGACGTCGGGACTGGGGCATAGTGCTGCTCGAGCTGATCGGGACGCTCGAATTCCGAGCCAGAGTGGGCATAACCAGGGTTGCCATCGTAGTATACGTGCGCATCGGTGTCGGGCTCGGAGTCGGAGTCGCTTAGCCAGCCAGATGACGATGAAGACGAGGAAGAACCATTATCGTCCACCAGCGATCCCATCTCCGAGGATGTGTACGAAGAAGCAGAGCCGCAGCTGCGGTTGGGTACGTTCAGGGTGTTGTTGTGCGACCGGAAGGAGGAGGAGAGGTGGGTCTGCGAGATGCGCTTGGCGATTCCTCGGACTGTCGATACCAAAGTTGAAGACGCGCTTGACGAAGACGAGGACGAGGAAGATGATGATGATAGAGAATACGCAGGGGGGTCGTATGGCGGGGTTGACGGCGCCATTCTCTGTCTTTCTGCATGGGCATGAGCTCTCGCCCTGCCTGCTCTGGAGACCTTGTCCACGGCGAGTGCTCGCGTGCTTGGGTACTGGTAGGACATGAGCGGTGCAAAGGCTACACAGGCGTCTTCTTCATCAAAGCGGAGATCGTAGTCGAGGAGAAAGAGAAGTTGTTGCTCCATCAGATTAACCTCGGTAACTTGGAACATGCGGAACGCGTGCATAGTCCAGTGTGCGTTCTTTGGGGAGGAGTCGTTGAGGTATTTCGCAGCCACGATGAGGGTGGCGAGGAAGACGCGGTGTCTCGTGCACGGCAAGCCTGTAAGACGTAAAATGAGTAATGGACTAGGCGGGCAACGTCGGCGGGCATACCCGTCGCTACATTGGGCATCTTTGAACGAAGGCGCTCAAGGTAGACGAGGGTGGTGAGGAGGGTGGAGATATGCACGTTTCCTGCTTTGACAATACCACATATGAAATGGTCGAGAGAGATCATGGGGTACGTGAGCTCCTCGCCGGCGAGATTGAGGACACTTTCTGTTAGGCGGGCGATGTAAATGACCATATCGACCGTAACTGGCTGAGTCATGAGGTAAACCAGACCGGGATTGTGTGCTGCAATGGGGAGGAGGGACGCAGGATGGCGGACTCGGCGAGGTTGCTGAGAACGCTGGGACATTTTGTAAAGAGAACGGGTGATAGAGGAATGTAAAAATCAAGTGGAGATGCGGAACCTGACCAGAAGCAGGAGGAAGAAAGAGGAAGAGAGGGAGAGGAGGCACGAACAAACAAAACAGTCGCGAAAACAAGTCACGGGATGGCGAGACATCTCAGCCCGTCTCACAGAATCCGGCCAGCAACTTTGTATTCGACATTGTACAACAGCAACTGAGATCTCGGTCTTAACGAGGAGATATGCATGCTCACGATACACCAATCGGTTTATTCCTGGCCCGTCGCGACGTTCCATGTCTTTTTTAGCAACTCTGCAGCGGGATCCGTCGAACCTTCGAATTTAGCGAACGAAACGGTCGACAGCGTCGTCGAATAGTTGCGCAGATAGGGAGCATACTGAGGAGGCTGTGTCAGAGGAGCACATAACATCACCAGCATAACGCTCACCGAACGGCAGAACTGCCGATACCAGCCCCAAGTCTCCCATGCATTCCATTGGTCCTTCTCCCACCCCGCACGCTCGTTCCAGCCGTCTTCAGAGATGACCACGCGAGAGTAGGGGTTGGGATTCGAATCAGTAGCCGCGGGTGCAAGGCACGACACGAATCCATCCAGAGTTCGGGACATCGCGCCCTTCTGTTCCCGCGTCAGACTCGCAAACGCTTTGAGCGCCGTGGTGAGCGCAGGGCTATCCACGGCGGGCGACTCGTCTTCTAGTCATGTCAGCAATTGGCAACGGCGCATATTAGCACGACCTAACCAACCTGCTTTCTCCTCCGCATCGACATCCATCCCGTCCGCGCCGCCGCTAGCCTTGACCCTCGCGCGGGTGTCGTCCTCCTCTTTCCGCAGCACCACGACCTTCCTCCGCGCGATCATCACCCGCCCATTGGCCTTGTCTAGCGCACCTTTCAACAAGTCCCACTCGAACGCACTCAGACTCAACGGCCCCGTCGCCTCGACCAGCTCCCGTATCTCTGCCCGGTTGATGAACGTCCAGCCCACCACATCCGTCGGATCGACGATCTGATACTGCATCAGTTTGTCAAACACAATCGCCACCATGTGACGGTTGTGCTTCCAAAACGCGGCCGAAGCGGTAAGGATGTCCGCCTTGGCCTCGGCGTTCCCGCTGCCGCCCGCGCTCGAGACGCCTCCGCTGGCGATGTTACGCAGGAGGGGGAGGTACCGTTCGATTGCGTTCAAGAGATGCGAGAAGGATCGCGCGCCGATGTGCAGAAGAGACTGAATGGCGATAGAGCGAATGAGCACGTCGGCATTGACGAGCCCACCATCGTCGGACGTCTCTAGGGATGTTTTGAGTGTTTCGAGATGGGAGATGACGTCTTCCGCCTTTGCTCGGCCGCGGAAGAGGTTCAGCACAGATTGAGCATTGTCGTGATGTGGTTTTGCTGTATAATGTGAGTCTAGAGAAAGTCTGAAAGCCAAAAATACATGCCTGGATCGTCGTATTCAAAGTCAGGCCCCGGGGCTTGCTCGCTGATGGTATTGCCCTCGGGCGCCTGCATCTCCGCAGGCAGGGTTTTGAGGATACGATCATGGTAGGAAAGACGAATTTCGAATTCGAGCGCTCGACGCATGAAGGCGCGTTTGGGATGCTGGACCGCTAGCGAGAGGTCCGGTATCCTGGATCGGAGGTCAGCGAAGCTCACCGTGAAGCTAGGAAGCTCACCATTCTTTCCACACCCATTGGAAGCCGAAATTGCTCATGTGTACCGCAAACCACTCCGCGAACCGCCGGGCCACTTCGACATCAAGCCCGTCGCCAAGCATGCTGTAAAGTTTACGGATAGATTTACCTACCGCAGGCCCGACGGTAGAGGGCGAAAGCTTGCATAGCTCGGTGATCAGGCTGATATAGTAAATGGACTTGTGGGAAGATTCCGGCAAAACCATGTACGCCCCAAGAATATTCTGCAATATGTTCAATTCGGTCATTTCCAAGGCGCCGAAGGACTCACCTCGATAATCGTGCTTTCGAGCTGCCAGTCCTTGCCTGGGACGGGCTCAGGAACGACTTCACCACCCGGTTTGGGTTTGAAAGTCCCGGATATCGTCCATTTGGGATATTCGAGCAGCAAGCGGGCACATTCTTTGCGGTTGACTTCGAATATGTCGAGAATGTCAAAAAGACCAGTATGGACAGCATATCCAGCGGGGGTTTTGGGGTCGGGGGTGATCTATTATACGTCAGTGCGATGGCTCAGGAAATTAGGTAAAAGAACTTGCATCGTTGTCGAAGAGGGGGAGGAAATATTCCGGCCACTCTTCTTTTTTGACTTGAGCGTCCTCGCCAGAATCAGTGGATAGGCCGTCCAACTCGATCACCTCTGGAGGGACCAGAACCGAGGGAAGATTGTAAGGAGTGAATGTGGCTGGATCTGGATCCTCATAACCGGTGTAGGGCTGCGAGAAACTAGACGCGGTCTCTGCGAAATCGGATTCGTCCAGTATTCTGAGCGTCTGGAGCACTGTGTCGAGCAGCTGATGCGACAGCAACATATTCGATAAATCAACCGATGAAATGCTGACATACTCACTTCGTCAGCGTTAGAAGAAACTTCGTCAGAATACAATTTGAGGACTGGCCCTACAAGCAACTTGGGGCTTGTAACCGTGTCATTGTACGCTTGTATAGCATTGATAATTTCTTGGACATGTTCCGCAGAGGTCGATTTCAAAGCCGGCCCTGCCTACGCGAAGTATATCAGCACTGCAACAAGGATAGAATGCAACGACTCACAATCATCAATCCTTCCGCCGCGCAGACAGCCGCTTTCTTGGCTCGCCCATGCGAGACACCGAATTCTTCGAGGACCGCGGTAAAGGATTGCAACAACCCAAACAACGAATCGGTTGCAATTAGTTTGGCCACAGCCAAGTGAGCGAAGAAGTGGATCTGGGAAACACATTTCAGTATAAAATTGCGTGAGCGGCGGATACTCACGCATAGTCGCGTCTCTCGCCATGCTAGCTTGTCCAAGTATGCTTGGAAACCCTTCCAAAAGTCCTCCAATATCTGCTTTCCAAGAGATGAAATGTCGGAGGTGTCGCCGGCGTCTTCTTCTGGTGAATCGTGCAGTCGCCGCAACAGGGCCGCATAATACGGAATTTTGTATGGTTGCTCGGTGACACTGCAGAAACATGAAGAGAGATGTAATGGATAGAATAGAAATCATACGCTATTCGAAATGCCTCGGAGAGGTTTGGGATAACATGCGGCGTGCTTTCTCGTATCTGCTTCTCCAGCCGGGGCAGCTCTTCCAGGACGTCCTTGGTTGAAAATTGAGTTGGCCAAACGTAGCCAGCACTGTTGTTCGAATGCTCACCACTTCGCCGAACCTTATTATGGCGTTTTTGAGTTTGTCCGCCGGAGATTCATAGGTGTCGCGGCGACGGTCATCATAGTCGTCTGCACGGTGTTCGAGACGAGAAGAGCAGCCAAATTTTCGTCAGTCTCACCTCTGTGCCGTCTTCTGTTGCCACCACCACGATACGGTCTGTCGTAACTCATTTTCTGGAGAAACACAGTATAAAAACTCTCAAAGCTGTCGACGTTGTTGTCCAACAAAATATCGGATCACGCCTTTGTTTGTTGGGTCCAGCCTCGCGAGTTTTGAACGACGACAACACATCGTGCAGCGTCCAATTATTTGTCAGGCTCTTGCCTGCAGATAGCACTACCATCTGGTCGCTAACCTGGGTATGTTGGTTCTTTATCCCGCTGCCCATCACTGAATATGTAGCAGGCATTTAATGCGAGCTACATGCGATGCATCTGGTCAACGACAGCCAGAAATGCATTCCACACACTCGCAGTCAGAGGCGCTGCACTATCATACGGCAGAGCCGGGATATCTAGAGTTGCATATCGACCATCCAGCTATGCCCATCAACTCCGATTCCCGACAACTATGCGCGTTTCCGCGACATCTGCGGCATTATCCTACTCGCGTGCCGTCGCCGCCGACTCCATATCTCTCGAAGAGGCGGTTGACACGGTCCCCGAGTCTTCGACTTCGTTACCCAACCTGTTGACGAAGCCTTCCAAAATATCATTCGCAGCCGCGCAGGCCATCCGGATGTGCATGGGAAACGACGGAATTGCGGACGGTTTCTTCATTCTCAATTCCATCCGTTACGCCGCCCATCGCCACTCGTCTTCCGCTCTTCCTTTCAAAATGCCGGGGATGCTGCACTCCAAGGTCGAATTCGAAGCCGCAGCGCTGCAATTTGGCCCGGACGTGTCGCAGCGCCTGCCGGCCCATTCTTTGCTCCATGGCCTCGTTCGCAAAGGCATGGCCCAGCCCGCATTCGACCTCGCAAAAATGATGATGGCAGAAGGGGTTGTGATTCGCAGCAAAACCTTGGAATTGGTCATCCGCGCTCTCGTGCGGCGTCGCCGCCCCAAAATTCCAGGGCTCTCCTTCGCCACTCCCCGCAGCACCATTCCTTTGGAACCTGCTTCCGACGTTCTGTGCCTCCGTCCGTCGACGATGGCGACCCAGAGAACTCGGTTGGCTTTGAAGCTGCTGTTCTTGGCACGTCGGCATCGTCAGCGACGAACCGACACCATGTTCAAGCTGTTTATGGCTGCTTCATTATTAAATGGGGAGCTGATAATATTTTCATTGCTGTTTGGCTGGACATGCAGAGAATGGCAGACCACACATTCTTTGGGAAGCAATTTGGAGGTAATTCCCGATGACGATGGCGTTCAAGCTTCTGGCCAGGTGATAGCGGCCAGAGATCGCTGGGCTCAGTTGTGCAGCGAGCGTATCTTTCCGGACAGGGAAACCCTACATGAGGGCTTGTCTGTCATTGACACGACTCTGGGAGCGCGGAAGCACCATTCTCGACTGGTAGCGTTACAAGCCCTCGGTAATCTCGCCGGCCTCTTGGACCGACGCCAAATCCCGTTCCCCGACATTGCACCGCTCCTTCGCACCATGTATAATTGCCCTCGGGTGAAAGACGAGATCTGGATAGTGGGCGATGGTGGCTGTCCAGAACGAATAAAGGCCTACGAATACTTCCACCGCGTCATTTTAAACCTCATCCAATCCCTCCCCGATCCTCAATCCGATCTTCCACCTCCCTCGGTTCATGCTATCACCACAAGCCAGCGTTATGACATGCTCCCTCCGCTCGATTTGCACGGTTACAACACCCTCCTCCATTATGCCTTGCGCCATCGGCTATCGCCCGAGCTGGCGCAGGGGATCCTTTCTCATATGAAGAACAACGGTTACCGACCGGACACCACGACGGCGAATATCTTAATGCGGTCGGGGACCTTACTGCGCAGATACGATATTGTCAAGGATGTGCTGCTAGCTATGGGCAACCCGACTTTCCTCCCTTTCCCCTCCGTCCCCAGGAAATCGCCTGTTCTCGGCGACCAACCAGCCATCCCAGAGACCGGGGTTATCCTTCCTTCTTCCAAATTCGCGCTACCCCGACGAACAGAGACTGAAGAACATCACACCAGATTAGGCGCAGAGCTACACCGCATGGGCCGCGAAAAGATTCGAATCCCTGAATTGCCCTCCCGTGCCGACGTCTACACCCTCAACTCGTACATCTCATACCTCACCGCGATTGGTCGCTGGGACGCATTGCGGGACCTTCTTTTCGAGGTAATCCCAGAACTCAAGGACCCTCTGTACACCACACTCGCGGTACAGAAGGAAGATCGTCCCCAATTGCGTCTGGTGTTGTTGGCCGCCCTTCGCCGTGCCATAGCTCTCGGACCCGCGTTCTTTGCGGCTATCCTGAATGGGCTGTACAAAGCTAAAAAATACGTCCTGGCGGACCGTGTTTGGCAACTGGCGAAGAAGGCGGAGGAGTTCAGCTGGCTGCGCCACCACGTACCTGAATGCGAGCCATGGATCTTTGGGCCGCAGGTGTATACGATCATGTTGAATTGCTACGGCGTTCTGGCTCGCCTTCGGCGAGACATAGTCATCAAGCTCAGACCTGGCCAGCGGTTTTCCATGCGGACGGCGCGCGAGCGGGTCTGGGCGCGGTTCCTCCATGAATGCTCCAAGTTGCCCTCTCCGCCGCGCCTAAGGCAAGTTCAGCAAACGCTGCACCGCGTCATGGGCAACGCCGCTCTCGATGTCTTCCGGCGCTTGATCAGTCTACGGCACGAATACCGCTTCCTTCCGCAACTGAATAGATGGCTGGCGCCGAAGGATATTCCGGGACCGGACGCCCGTTTTTTTAATGCGGCATTGCGCGTCTTCCGCCCACCCGCAGATACCATGCGACGGTCCTGGTACAGGAAGAAGCTCAGGGGTGCCCAACACATCTTGGATCGCCACGGCGTCGTACCCGCGAGCAAGGGATGGAACCCGTCGCTGCAGGAAGTCGCCGAAGAGATGATCCAAGTCCGCTATCCGATACCTATTGGGTTGCAGCATCTGTTCGTTGGTCGCCTCCAAGGCATGGAGCTTCCTGCTGTCGAGCGTCCGGTCCGTGGGCCCTATGTATTCGGCGAATTCCGCGAAGACGGGGATCGCAGGGAGGGAGAACCTAGGAACCTCTCATTGTTCCGATTACGCACTCCAAAAGAGAGAGGGCTGCCAGTCACCGGGATATACACCCAATTCGAGCGGCTTCGAGATCGGCATTGGGACCGCATGCGGGGGCGGCAGCTGCAGAAGAAGGCATTGCGACGTCGACGGAGAGAGCGTGCTGAAGTCAAGACGACGACGGCAGAGGACGAGCTTGAAGCTGTAGGCATGTGGACGCCCTGGGTCCGGTGAGGAGATACAAAAAATATTGCAATTGTATTACTACTAGACAACTACCGAAGTCCTTTGAGATTCCTACGGCGGCCGATACTTTCGAGTCCCATACTTTTTTTCTTTCTTCATCGCTAAGAGCGGGTTTCTGCGTACTGGTGGAGGTATGAAACCGAGTTCAGCAAGGGTCGGGACAGGATCGGCCTTGGGTTTGACAGGCTCAGCAGGCCGGGAGACGACCTGAGGGGGCGGCAGCGGTGTTTCTGCTTCCTCCGACGCGTCCTCGTCCTCCTCTGAATCCTCTGCGTCCTCGTCCGCAGCAGCTTCCTCCTCCACAAGCTGGACCTGTTCGGGAGTGAGCTTGCGGTTGGGGTCCTTTATCCCTTGAAGAAATATGGCAGCCATATTCCTCCTCCATTCCACAGGTTTCCACTCCCTGGAGATATCCGCCATCATCTCTACGGTGTCCTTCAATTTCCGCTGCATCACATCCATCGACGGCGGGGTGCCATTTGGCTTGGTCGCAAAGACGACATCCACCTTAGCGCCGATCTCCAGATACGACCGCACGCGCGCGAGCTTGTGCTCCAGGTCACTCTGTTCCGATCCCCACGTCAACTGCACCTCCTTCGTGGTGTTCTTCCGCGCCGACTCGCGCTGTCTCCCCCGCACCGCCTTCAGCTTTATGATGTACTCTTTCTTGTTTAGGATTTTGACCACCGGTTGTGGTTTCGCATCGACTAGCTGGACGAACTCTTTGTTGTGGTCGATGGTGTGGAGAAGGCGCTTAAGCGACATTCTGACAAGGACGTTGTCCTCGTCGACGACATATACGTCTTCGTAAGGGATGGCTTCGTTCCGGGGTCGATTATCCGCCATTATCTTGCGTTTGCTTTTGAAACGGAGCTGAGTGCGCGGTTGCAGCGCGAGGCATGGCGGAAAACGTGCCGAATGAGGGTGGAGAACGGTCCGAGTGGCAAAACGAAACGCAGAAAAGGCGTTCATGCCTGTTTTGTGTCGTGGCTCGTGAAATGGTCGCACGAACCGTCGAGTATATACACGTACTTTTCGAAAGTCAAAAGGCGTTGGTCAACTGGAACAAATCCACTCCGGGTCTCGGCCCGAATTGAGGGCTCGGTATTTTTTCAAAACTGGTGAGAGGGTGGGTGTAGAATTATACGGGGTATAATTTACAAGGTCAATAATGTTGTACTTTTGTCCGTCTACCGTGTATACTATTCGCGTCATCTACGAGCTGAGGGATGCTATGAACTTGATTCCAAGTCCCTTGCCGCTTGGTCCCGTTTCGCGGCCGTGGATCGTAATAGCCAGGCAATATTCTCGTACACGACAAAGGTCACGCAAGTCCCGGGAAGGACGCGCACCAAATTTGTGCCGAGCCCGCGATAAAAGCCCCGCACGCCCTCTTGTGCCCATGTTCTTCTAATAGTGGCGGGAATATTGGGATACAGATGAGCAGTGGCGTTGTTCTGTCGGGTCCATGAATTTCTGTCTGGCTGAGGCTGCAACTGCAGATACCTGTAGTCTAGAGCGAATAACCTGGTAGGGATATGTCAATGCTAAAGCGGCGATTTTGCTCCCGCCGGACATGAATGAATACGCTGTATTTGACTGGTGCACTCAGCAGCGCAATCGAATGCGAAGAATGTAGCCGCATTCACCAGCTTGTCCACTTCCGGCGTCCATGGCCGGCCCGCCAGTTCAAACTGTTTCTTTTTCACTTCAAAGCCCCACCGCTTCATCCGTTCATACACCACGAACTGGAGGGCGCCATTGCTGACCCCGAATAAAGCGAGTGACGTTCCACGAAATAAACCCAATACACCCTCCGAGCGGATGATCGAGGAGAAACCGTCTTGTGCGACGCGTCAGAATTTCTTCAAACCAAAAAAATATGAAGACAGGCGTACGCAGTACCCCACGATAAGCGTTCGGAGAATCTGCCCGGGTAGTAAACATTCGCACTTTAACGACCCATATAGGGTTGGTCATTATCGCCGTGACCGCGCCTACACAGGAAATATTAGACCGGTTGCAGTTGGGGGTTCATGGTAAAATGCGAACTCGCTTGAGCAGAACATAGCAATATCGCGCCAGAGGACAGAGGAGCCGACGGATCGCCATCCGACGCTCGTTTCTTGAGCATATTGTAGCTGGTCGCTCTCAGGCGAAGCGATAAGGGAGAACGTGATCGAACTCACAACAAGAAGTATAGCCCCCAGCTGGACGCATTTCCAGTGATATTCGGTCCGAGACCGCGGTACAAGCCTTTCCATCCTTCTTGCCGTTGAATGTCGCGCAGTGAGTACCAGATCTGCTTCCCGACTCCGCCCGACGGATTAGTTGTCGCCACTTGAAATTTGACCTTGAGGAGGTCCAGAGGGTTCATGCAGAGAACAGCGACGGTGCCTGCACCAATTCCTGCCACGGCATGGTCCTAAACAGGCGAAGCACGTATTTGTGAACATTTTGCACACACGTAAGAAGGAAAGGACAAACATAGGCTGCGGTGGAAAAGAAGTGAGGTTGAGCCATCCCAGCGGCGGCTGGCTAGACAACCTGGCCCAGAACACAAAATTCAATTACAGCCGAGTGTTGTTGACGTCGTTTGTGGTGAACGTGACGAGAAGGCGATCGGCGCAATCGGAGCGCGCCGGTTTCAAGTTTGGTTCCGCTGCCGTTCCTTTGTCATCACCTTGCGCGTTCACAGCAATTCCTCGTCGAAGTTCTGCAACCTTGAAGGCGGCAGCCAAAAGAGCAGCTTTCTATCCTCATCAGAATTTGGCACATACTACTTCGAACCAAACATGGGGTCTACCACGGCCGCACGGTTCAGTTAAGAATTTACCCAAGATTGATGAGCTATCGGAATTCATCGAAAATTCTTATGAAATTCGATTCCCGCGCGAGAATAGAAATTTCGCCAGACTCACAGTTTCAGAATATTCCCAAGAGTTTCTTAACGTTTCGTTATGAATGATGGGCACGTGCCGACTCTTGCCCGAGACGACGTGACGGGTTGTTCCTTTGCTAATCGCTGCTTGGCTGCTTGCATGCCTTACTGAGTGGGAAAAATAGATAGACATATATTGAGGGCATATAACTATGTAGAGAAATCCAAGGATATGCTAATAGAGAAAAGGAAATACCATAAACCATGGAAGGTGCCAATTGAAGAGCTAATTGACACGCACTGGGGAGACCAATAGGGGGAGGGAGAAGAAATGCTTGAGAATCAACAGGACCCAAGAGGAGAGATAGAAAGTTAGAGGACTTGAGGACTTGAGCGAGACTTTGATGATTCTTCACTTGTTTGGCCGGATCACCACTCGGAGTCTCGGAGTCTTGTGCACGCCACGAGAAAGTTGCATATTGGGGCCTCTTTGTACATCTTCTGAAGGTCTTGATATTACCAGAGCTGGATTTGCAGTCTTGGCCCCGTCATGTTGAGCCGAGATATGGTCAGAGCAGAGAAATTTTGAGGTTTGCCAGCACGAGCGAGACCGGTTGTTTGCAATACTTGAAAGCTGTCTTGCCAGGTCTTGACACAAAGTCTTAATATTGGAACCTTCCAACTCCACCCGCGGCGCAGGGAGCGCGGGGAAGAATCGATGCAGCGTTGGGAAGAAGAGATTGCGCACGTGCCCAACTCGAACCACAAACAAATAGCGGCGAAGTTTAAATAGAGATGGAGTGTTCCACTGCCACTCGTAACAGTTCCAGACACACCTGCAAAAGTGAATATTCAGCCGGGATTATGCTGCCTAAACGTTACCTGAAAACACTATTTTCGGCAACATGTTCAGCTGGAGGCATTTTTGCCATTGGCCCGGAAAATGCCGAGCCAATGGCAAAAATGCCGCAAGCTGAATAAGTAGCTGAAAAGGATCTTTTCGGGTGACAATCAGCCGAGCTGAATATTCAATTTGGCCGGTGTGAGACTGTTCCAGAGCGTCGGGCATCACCGGTTGCACTGACAAGTTGACCGGAGCGTGATTTGCCGAATCGATTCTTAGGAACTGTCCATAAGATATTCTGGAGAAAAAAAACCTCAGGATTTTTCCAAAAGATCCAGGTAAATATCTTAGAAATCATTCTTAAGAAATGTGAAGATAATTATTCTTAAGGGAATCGAGAAATTCCGTTTGGCCGTGGTAGAACTCGGTCCAGTCAATCTTCTGTCTTGCGGTGGAAGACGGACGTATCTGGACAGCGCTGTTTTATTCGACCGGTACCTGGAAATATTACAACCGATCGGTGTCGGAGGCCAATGGAAGGTTTATTATCCATTCGAGCTGCTATTTGCGGAAAATCATGTTACAGAAGGAATACGACGCCAACACCAGACTTCTCCTCTTAGTGCGATGGACAGAAGAGACTTGCGCAATCGAATAATCCCGATTTCAAGTCATACGTCGCAAATAACTTGTGACATATCCGCGTACCCGGTACTACCCGCAACGTTATTCCTTTGCAGCTCCAGCGAAGACTTACCTGAAGAATCGTTTCTTTTCCAAAACAGAAAACGCCAGGATTTCACCTTGAACCGCCAGGATTTTTGGGATCCTAGGATCCGAGAAGACGATGGCATCTGATGCGACGCAAGACATCTGAATTCACTGACAGCGTCTTTGGGAGTTTATTCTAGATGGCGTCAACCAAGCGTCAACCTTCCGTATCACTGCAGCGTAAACGGTTCGAGCGACCGGTTCCCACACTACACTGGCACCGTCTTCCTGCTTCCCGAACGTGACGCTTTGTTGATATCGCCACCCTGGTTCAAGGTTCGACGGTTCCTTCCTTATGACTATTTTTTCTAAACACGGTTAGTCTCATTTCTGCTGTATTTTGAACCGACTCAGATTATCTACACAGTCGTTTTCTTTAGTCTTCTTCGCGAGGATCTGCGATGGGTCCCACAAATACGTCCGTGCTCCTCCTTATTTCACATGTACATACAGCGATTACTTGGATCTGGTTGAGCAATACTCGAGGATAGGATACGAGGAACGGTCGTGGCAATACAGCTTTAACTCTCCTGCTGGACTATGGACCAGATCTGTGCATTTCATCTAAATTCTAGATGTATGAGAATCGCGTGCCGTCGTGATTAGCTGCGGCATCCTCTCGTCTTATGCATGTCTTCTTTTTTACTTATAATTTAATTAAATCGCGGGTCCTTCATCAATGAACACTGTCCTTGCATATTCTCGCCTTCCGTAGTGTGTACCTTTGCAAGATCAAATTCGGTGATGTTCACATTCCAAACCAGTACGAGCGGAACATATGAAGATGTCAAAGTATGAATCGCAAGAGTGGCTGCTCGACAATATACATGTCAGGTATTATCCCGATGAAGCGGCGCGCCGAGACAAGGTCCGCGAGCGTCAACTTGATGTCGATATTAATGGGACCCGTTAATTGGGTTAAGGAGATTTGGGTGTCCCATGTGCTGCGGCGATGCAGATTGGCACCGAAGACAGATTGAATACAGTTATTGATGGACTTGATTTATCGAGAGAGTATTTCTGTCTTCAATACTCGATTCGCTTTAGACTTGGGAGTCGGTGCTACATATGCATGTGAGACATGCGAGATGCAACGAGTTCCTAGATTTAACGGTACCATTAAAATTTTCTGTGATATAGAAACGTCGCAGGATCAGTATCGCTTCCTCTCGCGAATATCCGCCGGTCGCCCTGTACAGTGGGTGGGAAGGATGCTCGATGCTGCACAAGACATGAGTTCTCCCGGCACGCCAAGAATTGGAGTTGGGGTGACGCGCCTGTCGTTGACACCGACGACCCCGCCGCATCCTCCGAATCTGTCATTAGTGCATCCGTAGAAAACTTCCTTAATGCCCATCTGCCTGAGAGCAGACGCGCACATTATGCACGGCTCCACGGTAACATATAGGGTGGTGTCGGATAATGGGTAGCGGCCACTGCCGGGGGGAGTGAGTATCGGGTCGGATAAGATCTCGTCGATAGCTTCGAGTTCCGCATGTCGCGTGGCCTGCCTGCGAGGTCAGTATCTAGGGGCGAACCCTTTCAAGCAGCTACATTGCGGAGTTCGTTGGTCCGATTCCGGGCTTTTGCTATGATGTTTTGTCCCCGAACGAAAACGCAGCCAACGGGAACCTCTCCGGCAGCCAAGGCTTCTTCTGCCTGTCCAGAGCGCGTCAGGAAAACGCAAAAGACCGGGGTGCGAGTACCATTGCCATTGCTTCCGTCATGAATATATTCGGTTCACCACTGTCGAGCGCCATAGAAGACGGTTTTGTTTTGTTGTTTGGGGTTGTTACGTATTGGGGCTGTCGGCATTCAGTTTTTCAAGTCCTGATCTTCGACGCCACTGGCTTCCTTCTCTGCCTCCCATGGTCATCTAAATCGTTCTCGGGCCGCCGAACTGCGCGGCGTATATTTTCCGACCTTTACTACTCAGCGCGTGGACTTGAATCTGCTGAAGCGGCGTCGTCCGAGGGCGGCGTCTACGACGTCTCTGAACTGAAACCTGATGAGCCTGAATGTTATCCCGTCCCGGAACTCCGGTGTACACTGGTGTACAAACGCACGGGCGCTGTGCGGCGATCATGATTCGGTGCTGAAAAAGCCAGGAACGACCTGTGACTCTGGGCCGCGGAACACTTGCGCCCTCCACCGCGCCCTCTGAAGACGACTCGCCCTCCCAATGACTCTTTTACGATCTATATGTATATTCCTGGGCACGCTGTCGGCCGTCCACACCGCGGCTAGTGTTCCCCGCAGCTCTCGCAGGATATCCCTCAACAGCCGTCAAGTTCCGGATGTACCCCCCCAGTGCGATACCACATGCGATCCCGTCGATGATATCCTTGCATCCGGTGTAAGCCAATGTCGCCTCTCAAGCAAAAGTCTTTGTTCATGACCACGGACTCATAGAATTGTTCTCCATCGCAATGTTGCACGCCGTTATTCCAGTCGGGTTACTTTGGCTGCCTGGAGTGCGTGGGTATGGCGGACAATGCGACGGTGGCGGAATTTGCTCAGGCCCAAGGTTTGGTCGATAGTACGCTCAGCTCCATGTTACGCTTGCACGGATACTGACTCGGTATAGACTTGACGATAGCTTGCTCCGAGGAAGGCTTCGCACTCCCGGAACTCACCCTTCCCGGCCAAAATCCCAACCGGACCTTGGCGACGGTGCCCGTTGGCAGCAGCCATTCTGCGTCGACGTTTTCTCAAATCACGGTCTCTGCTCCCCCCAGCACCACCTCTGCTGCGCCCACGATTTCCCAGAAGACGATAACGTCCCTGCCCTCACAGCCTGCAGCCCCCTCATCTACCTCGCCAACCGGAACTGGGGCGGCCACACCAACGACCAGCACAAACGCAGGGTACACTGTCAGATTTGACACCTGCCAGGGGCTGCCAAGTTTGATGGTGGCGGGGTGGATGGTGCTATGTATGCAAGCAGTGCTCGGATAATCCAGGTACTTTGTTTTTCGGTCGGTTTCCAGGAAATTGATCGAAAACAATAACGTTTTGATATATCTTATCGTACACATTTCTGTTGACATCTGCAGCTAGCGTACATGCGGTTGTTTTTTCATAGCAGCTGGATGTTCGGGATGGGCCCAGCAGGGACGATCCGCGTCCCATTGATCTGCCATGAGATGAGGATGATGATAAATTCGGCTGGAAACCATTTTAATACCTGAGGATGAGACCAGTAATAGTGGGTCTTGATGTGGTCAAAGTCGGTCGACTCGCTGAAAGCGGTGTTTTTCCAATACAGGGCCCTCATCCATCTATAATGCGGGGTCGGGAACAGGCAGTCTGAGAAAGGAACGGAGACAGACATGTTAATTGCAGGGTACCCGTCCCGGATAGTGCGGAAATTGCATTTGAAGTGGCCAACATAGACAGGGTCAAAGCGGATCTATGCGAAGGTTAGGATGGATATAAGCGGAAACGAGAGGGAAACACACAATCGTAACCCAGAGGCGAACATCAGCCTCGGTGAGGCGCCCGCCGACGAGGTAGTCCTTTCCAGTGAGGATTTTCTCAACCTTGTCCAGCCCTTCGAAGACCTCTTTCACAGCCTTCTCGTACGCCTCTTGCGTTGTCGCGAAGCCCGCACGGTACACCCCGTCTGTACATCCCAGTTAACTTTGAGTAACCGTCCAAAGACGCGAACATGAACGGACTGTTGATCTATGCACGTCTCTAGTCGGCTTCCATTTGTGGCAAAAACGCGAGATGTACGTACCTCCGGATAGACCCATTCGTTAATTGCGTCGATCTCTGCGCGGTGCTCGGCAGGATAGAGGTCGATCGCGGCCTTGTCTGCAGGAATTACGTCGTTGAATGCCGTGTTGAACATGCGGATAATCTCCGAAGACTCGTTGTTCACGATAGTGTTATTCTTCTACAGTAACAGAAAAGATACAAGTCAGGACAGCCAACGCGTCTGAAAGAGAAATTGAGTGTTCACCTTGTCCCAGATGATTGGCACGGTGAAGCGACGGTCGTAGTCCGGGTTCGCCCTCAAGTAGAGGTCCTTGATGTGCTCTGAATTGAACAGCGGGTCGACTTCAGCGCCTGGAAAGGCATCGACTTGGGCAAACGGCCATCCGCTGTTGCCCATGCGCGGCGAAACGATTGTCACCGCTGCAGACCGTATTGAATCTTTGTCGGCCTCGATCGGTATGAAGGAACCTCACGGATGATATCCTCCAGACCCTTGAGTTTCCGGACAATGAGGGTCCTGGTCGCCCAGGCTAAGAGAAAATCAATTGCATTCAAGATAAAGTCGCGTTCAGCTTACGACAGGCATATGATACGTAGAGATGGTAGCGATCTGGGTTGAAAGGTAAGTTGAATACCAGAAGGGAATCAAGTTTGAATGCGTATTACTCTTCTCCGGTGCGAACTTGCCCCCGGGCTGGATGAAATCACGGAAGACAGATGAGAGACGGTTGAAGCTGCCGTCCGACTCTACTTTCATCTTGGAGATGTCGGAGAGGTGGGATGTATCTCTCGTGGCCATGACGTTACGATTGAAAGAGCGGTTCCAAGGTTGGTGGCGAAGAGTCGCGGAATGAGCTCGAATATATACCGCGGTTGCACGTGTGAGAACAGGTGGATGGGTCAGCGAGCTGAGCGAGCGTCCACGGCAGGAGTGACTGAAAACATCACAAATTCGCGTCAAGATCATCGTCAACACGGGGACTCAGGAGAAAAAAAAACAGCGTATGCTACGATACAGTCATAATTATTATTGAGTCCATCTTAAAAAAGCATGGAGACCTGCAGTAAAAGATGCGCGCATTGAATCATAATGACCAGCAACCAATCCAACACTTGATAAGTGGAATAAAGGAGACTGGACCCACGATGGTCAGTACCAGCCTGCCCTGCAAGAGAGAAATACGAAAGGTTGTGTTTCGGATATTCCAACATGTTCGCATCACCTTCTCCGGTGGTTCTGGCATAGATATGTTGCATTGTACATCGGAGTCGCCACGTTGGCGGAGAGGACGACGAGGGAGAGGAGCGCTGAAGGCATAGCGGGATCAAAGGAAGGTAGTAATGAATCCGGGCCACGGTCATTTCATCTCAAGACCAGAGCACGCGGGAATCGACGGCTCTGGCCGTTCGACATGCCAAGACAGTTTCATAGAAAGCGCTCTTTTTCGGAGGTTTAAACCAGTACTATATAGAAGCAGAAAGGAGTCCGAATGAGAGTGGCAGGGATGGGGATGCAGCCGGGACGTCGGGCCGGCCGGCCGTAGGCTAACAAGCACAAACGCTGGCAACAGACCTTTCCACCAAGCCACTATGCTCGACTGTAAAGTCTGGTTGACGCGTAAGTTCTCGGCGCACTTCTGGGCCGCGTTCAAACCGGAACGTGTGAATTGGTGCGGCCAAGTTTCTCCAAATCAGGTAACCTTCCAAGAAACCTGTCAGGGGTGTGGCCAGTTCTATGCAGTCTGTCTTTGACCTGTCTCCTATCCTCAGTCCAGGTGTTCGCACAGCTGAAAGGTGTCTACCGTACGCGAAAGTAAGTTTATGCGTTTCAAGGGCCCAAAGGGCCTGCTACTGAGCGTATACATATTTACACAGCACCGAGCGCCCAGGCACCAAGTGTCATGCGAGCTATCTACACCTAATATTGACCGCCCGAAAATCATGGAACGGCCCGCGATCATGATTCGACGCCTTCTCAAATGCTGTGATCGGAGTAAAGCAAAGACTTGTCTTCCACATCCTGGTCGTTCTTATGTTCCTCCGAACGATGCTCGTGGCCCTCGGGACGATCCTTTTCGCTCAGACCGTCACTGGAGTTCCGAATACATTACGACGAGTCCAGGGCCTGCACTCGCGGAGCTTGGTGGTCCCGGCCGCGTGTCAAGGCATTTGTTCACCGTTCGCCCCCTTCCTTGCAGGAGCCGTGCGTCACACGTCCTTCAAAATCCAGTATACTTCTCACATATACATAATACTATCCAGGCCTGCCCGGTAACAGAATGCTGCACGACCATTTTTGAGGCAGGCTACTTTGAATGCTTCGAGTGTGTGGGCAATTCCACACACGCGACGGACTATTCTATTGCCCAGGAATACGTCGACGGTAAATTTTTGTTCTGCTAGAAGGGCTTGAATTAACCGAAATTCAGTGATAACGACATCCTGCCTCACCGAGGGTTTCACTTTACCGGAGCTCACTTTCCCTGGTCAAAAGTCTGATCGCGCTCTGGCAACAGCGCTCCCCGCCGGATTTTCGATCATCCCGGTATTCGCGCCGAGCGCCCCATCTGGCTCTGCTGTACGTTCCACGGCGTCCTCTGGCACCACCCTCTCAACAGTGACCCATTCTCAGTCCGGAGCTCCGACAGTCTCTGGCTCCGCCCCCGGCGCGGCTAGTTCCACCTCTGGCGTTGCCGGCTCTGCCACTGGTGGTCCAAGTGGAAGCGCCACGGGCCTCAACCCAACTCCCGTCTCGCCCTCTTCCATATCCGGTTTGAGCTTCTCGGGCGTGTCATCGGGCCCGTCTTCACAGAGTACCGTCACTTCTCCGCCCTCACAGAGCACCGCTACTTCTCCCCCCTCTGCCTCGGCGCCCAGTAGCAGCAGCACCCCCAGCAACGCTGCGGCGCGATCTCGTATTCCCTTCTCAGCCGTGGTGGCGCTCTTCGCAGTGATTGCGGTCGAGGCACTTCTGGTGTGATCGTATCTCTATGTTTGGACTTGGTTATTTAATGGGGGATCAATGGACTGTGTGAACTGTGAGAATAATTGTGCTTCGTAAAAAATACAAGGAGAGCAGTATCGATGTATTAGTCTGTTCTTCATTCACGAAACGTTGATGGTGTTTATCATGATCGAATTGGATCGTAAAACAAGTGAAAATACAAGCAAGGAGTGTATGAAGAGTTGATTAATAATCCAAATGAACGTAGAAATACAAGGGAAACACACGAAGTATCACCATTCGGTGGGGCCGAATGTACCCGTGGGCGACGTCAGGAGCGGGAGACCCAACGCGTCAGCCGTCGTCTGCCAAACTGTGTTACCAATCCAGTTGAGCGTCACACCACCATTGGCGTACTCCACGGCGAAGAAAACGACGATCAAGCCCAACGCGAGCCCCGCGTCGAGGGCGGCGGAAAGGATGTAGTTATACCGCATCCACCACCTGAAATTACGTCTCCGGATGAAGTAGTTGAAAATGAATGCGGTCAGGCCCCATGCGGCGTAGTTGTATGCGGACGCGGCGGGGATGGCGGCGACGCCGCCACAGAAGACGGGGATGTTCACGTAGCGGAAGGAGCTCAGCGGGAAGCGCCGCGCGAGGAAGTAGAACGGGATGGGCGCGAGGATGCCGAGGGGGAAGGCCCACAGGAGAGGGCGGTACAAGCCACCTGGCCCGAAGAGGCGTTGAGGACCGATACCGCCCCAAATGAGGGCCGCGTCGGCGAACACGTTGGTCGAGGGGCAGACAAAGTTGTCCGGGGCGTCGGGGGTGCAGATCCCCGGGACGTTGTCGAGCATCCAGCTGTTCACGCCGGTCACCACGAAGCATGTGACGACGACCGCGACCATTTGGACTGTGAACATCATCCGAGGCGGGATCTTCATGTAATGGCCCAGCTTCAAGTCGGCCGCGAAGGTAGTGGCCTGTTGAGTTCCGGCGAGGCAGGTGGCCTTGAAAATCATGTTGGCCACCGGTTTACCTGGCAGTATGTAGCCTGCGAGTAGCTCCTCCATAACGTTGAGGCCAATGGCCTGATTGGTGATAGCCTGAATAATGGCGAGGGGAAGGGACAATGTGACGGCGACGAAGATGGCCAGAAGAGCAACCCAAACGGGCATCCCGGTAGGGAAGAGGTCGATCGCGATGAGGATGAAGATGGTGGAGACCCCACCGACGATCGCGTACCATCGCTGAGGTACTTCCGGGTACGCTTGCATCAAGCGGGAGTGTACATCGCGCTCGGTTTTGAGGGTAGAGCGGAATCGGCGGACAATATCGCGGCCAAACCACACTATAATATAATGTTGATGAATTGCCGCCGAAGGTAAATGGAGTGTGGACGCACGGAACGTATGCGTGAAAATAGAACCGAAGGCTGCAAAAGCAACAAAGTATCCCGTGGCCATTGCGCTAGTGAGAAAGAGAGGCGAATATGCCTCGTAGAGCGTAGCATTGAAGGTGCCGTCTACAACGGTCGCACTGATATTGTACGGGAGACCAGTGTTATCGAAAACGAGGAACGAAGACAGAGGCAGGAACGCGGTGAAGAATACATTCTTAACTGCAAAGCATTCGATCGGGATATGAGGAGAGAATGTGAAAGCGGCACGCACAGTACATGATCGGCGTGATAACCCAGAAACAAATAACAACGGACGAGATCGTGTTCATGGTTGACCACCACTGAAAAGACGCCGTTAGGCGCGAAATCAACGAAGGAAAAGGGCGCACAGGCGTCGCGAGAGGGCTGCCAATGAAGGATATCATGGACCAATCAAGAGAAATGATGCTCATTCCAAGGCCGGAGGTACCGCCGAACAGTGCATTGATGGTTAAATTGTTGGGCGCAATCCACGTAACCCAATCGAAGATGCTGAGCGCCGTGAAGAGGAACCCGGGAACCCAATCTAAAAATTCGATGTCAGTGGAACTCAAGTAGGGAACGGAACACCATGAACACCAAACAAAGCTGCAGGCGCACGCGATGAAAAAGAACCGCTGGCGGGTCATATGACCGCGGTCGCGCTTTCCATAGGTGATGTGGAGGGTGTTGAACAGCGACGAGCTCACGAGCGCGCTGGGCCAGATCATCGAGGACGGCCAAACCACGAACTGTCGCAGGAGGCCACCAAGAGAAAACCCGAACGTTTGGGTCCCGAGGATGATGAGCAGCTGGTAGATCCAGGGAAGGCGCTGGCCGAAAAACTCATGCTGAGTTGCGAGGACGTCGGTGGCAATTGCGCCGTTATAGGCCACATTGATCATCGCAGTAACGCAGACATGTTCCTTGATGTTGAATGGACCAGGGTTCAGCGACCAGACGCAATTCATGGTCTTGAACTGCTTGTTAGGTAAGACCCATTCGAGGAATTTGCCCGCGGGGAGCGATACCAGCTGGCCAACGATACCAGTGATAAATACAGAAGGATCTGGCACGCATAAGAGCGTCAATCCACGAATAAGCTGGATGGGCACCCACCGCGGTATTCAAAAATCTGGTTGATACCGGCCAACAAAACGCTGAAAAATAGTCCGAGGAACCACATGCGGAAGGTGTTCACGGGCATGAGAGGATCGTCAACCTTGGAGACCGCCATGCGGACTTCAGGATACGGTGACTCGCTGGAGACGCGAAAGTTAAAAAATCTTCTAAAAGCAAAAGTTAGGTGGCATACTCATCAAATTCGACGGCGGTGGACGCGCGCGAGCCTGCAGAGCTGCCCGACGGCTCAAAGGTGCGGCCCGAACGATTAGACTCTGCGTCGGTGTCTGTGAAGGTACCCAATTCCACCGTGTCAACAGACTGGGGGGTTGGATTGCTCAAGTCCAGGTTGGGATCGTTCAAATGTTCCATAAGAAAGTCGCTGTCGATGTCTTGAGGAACGTCCGGCATGGAACGCCGGACCCGCCGGCGAGGCGCATGCAACGGCAGGGGAAGCTGGTCAGTCGAACTAGTGTAAGGTTTGTAGTCTTCCATAGCGCGGAAAAGGATTCGAGATAGAGAGGCGGTAGAGAAATTTGCCCCGCTTTCATGGCCCTTTTAAACTCCCATGCACAATATCCACCAAAGCCACCAATCCAAAGAAGGCAACGGGTAGTTGTGAACAATGTGTAGCCTCCCGGAAGCAGATTGCATTTCCTGATCAGGTATCTTGCAGTCTGGAAATTTGATCCCATCAATGCCACTTTGAGGGTCAAGGCAATGCCACCGCGTCAGAGCGCACCAGTATCCCTGAATGAATCAAGCTAGACTGAAAACCCTGAGGTCCCGCATGACGAGTTTTCATTTTTGTGCCAGGCTGGTCTGCAAATTGGCGATTTGCGAATTTTCACATATGAAAGTCAGTGGAACAAGATAAGCCGAAAGTGCGGTGATATTGCTTCCAAGTAGCAAGAGGCTCGGACGCTATCGAATCAAGCCCCAGGTATTTTTGCTGTATTTCCATCATTTCGGAACCGGACAACTTTCAGTTTCGATAGCTGGGGGTCATTAGGACGGGTGTTCAGGTCAATGACGTGCATACGGATCTTTGCGGGGAAAAAAAAGAGATGGCGTTGAGAAAGCACAGTGAGATTGAGTGAAGGTTTTCAAGGTTGAACGTTGAAGTCAAGGTGGGTAAGTCCTTAGTCGTTGACCCCCGTGATAACAAATGCAATCAACCCATTTGGGCGCTTCGGCTTTTGCATCTGCACCACCACCTCTCGCAATGCCTGCACTTGGGCGTTAGCGGCAAGGGCCCCGAGTCCTTGTCGCTTGCCCCTGCAACTCATATTTCCTCCTCTAGACGATATAGACATTCCTAGATTTTTTTTTTTTCGATTCTATGGCACCCATAGCACCATCGGCCTCGCTCCCTCCCCTTCGCAGGCTTGATCAAGATGGATACTCTGTCGCAGATATCTCCAGGACACTCCGAGGTATCCAGCAGTTGTATTGGCCTCCCCCGTCTCTCCCGCCGAAACTCTCGGTCCCCGTGCGCAACATAATGCGCGCACGTCGGCCCAAGATGTCGCATATCTACACGGATGACAAGGTTCCGGACTCTGGATACGCCTCTGCTGTTGCTTCCGACGATGAGTGCGATCCGGAGTCTGTTGACGATGGGGACTCGGATTCTTCAGACACTGTGGATGAGCTCCGAGCAGATCCCTTCGAGCGCGCGTTTGCGATCAAATGGATAACGGGCTTAATCGGTCGGGTCGATGCCCTGTCCTCGGATGACCCTACTGTCGACCCAGAGGACGCGCGCGAGCTTTTGCTCGAAGAAGCCACCGCCCTCCTCGCTCTTTTCTCGCACCAGGAGGATGAGGAGGAATACGACATCATCCGGTCCTTTTCTTTCCCGTCCCAAGGAAATATCGTCCACATAGAGCTGAACGATGCCCCGTTGTCCAACTCCGACCACACCTCCGTCGGATTGCAGAGCTGGGGCAGCGCGATCATCCTCGCGGAACGCCTCTGCGTCGATCCTGCTTCCTTCGACTTGGTCGACGGGCGACCATTACGCATCCTCGAGCTCGGCGCAGGGACCGGGTTGCTGAGCATCGCCGTCGCGAAGCTCCTCCCCAGCACAACCGTTGTCGCCACCGACTACCACCCCGCCATCCTCGCCAACCTCGCCGCCAACCTGCAGACCAATTTCCCCTCCCTCTCCGACCAGGCGCGCGTCTCCACCCACGAGCTCGACTGGGCCCAGCCGGTGCTCCGGGCGCCCCTCGACGCGCCCTTCGACGTGATTCTCGCCGCGGACGTGGTCTACCATCCCGAGCACGCGCGTTGGATCCGCGGCTGCGTCGCGCGCATGCTCCGACGGCCCGGCCCTGATTCAGCGTCCGGTGGGACATTCCACCTGATCGTCCCATTACGGACGTCCGGGCGTAACGAGGGAATGGACCGCACTGTTGACGAGGTGTTTGGGACTGACGGCGGGGCGCCCAGCGCCGACGGGACGCAGGATACCGCCGACGGGGTGCACCGTCTGGCGATATTGGACACGACCGCGGTGGAGCGGCAGGGTGCGGGGGTGGGTCGCGCGGATGAGGCTGGGTACAGAGTTTTCCGGATTGGGTGGGTATCTTACTAGACACCATATGTTCTTTGTTCATTTGGGTATGTTAAATAATCAACCGGGCGCTCCCGCCGGGTATTAATTCAACTCCATTGAACCTGAAGACGTATAATGAAACCAACATTCATGTCTGTCAACTCGACTCAAGTTCTGTCGATGTTGCCAAAACGAAAATAGCTTTAATGTATACTTGGATTCCTCTGGGAACAAGACAGGGAATTAAGAGTGTTATGCGTCAGTATGCGCCTGGCGAGCGCGGGCGCGCGCAGCAACCATCTGTTCCGTGTTTAATCCACATGCAGGTTAAACCTAGTCTGCCCTGGTCAAGCGGGGCGCTCCGTCTCCGTTGTTTTTACACTACACAAGATGCCCCTACGTCAAAAATATGTCCGAATTTAATAAGTAGTGGTCCTGCCCAAAAATCTACGCGCGTGAGTATATACGCATGAGTAAACGATAGAACTAAACGGGTGTGGGTGGATATCATTATTGTGCGTTAGACTAGGCGCGGAGCGGGGTATTGAATGAAGGGGGAATCGAATGCGGTCTAGGACCGGCGCTGAAGGAGGCTGGTGCCGCTCGAGTAGGAGTCGTGGAGGTTGATGTTCGAGCGGGAGCGGCTGAGGATCTCGGAGGCGACCTCCGGGCCGTACTGCTCCGCGAGTTGGCTGCGGACGGTTTTAATTAGCATGCAGACCCGATGAAAAAGCGGGGGGACGCACTTTGCGTAATTGTCCATGATGACGGCCATGCTGTTCATGCTGAGGCGGTAGGCCTTGGGCATCATGCCCTTGCCGAAGCGGTACGTGACATGGTTCGAGCACAGCAGGCCCGAGAGAATAACGCCAATGTGGACCGGGACGAGCCCGAAAGAGATGATGTACCACCGCTTGAGGACGACCTTCTCGAAATCGAGATAGGGCGCCTTGCACCCGGGGAGGATGCTCCGCGCGTAGCACGTGGCGCTGACGGTCGCCTCGACGAACGGGCTGAAGTAGCCGCAACAGTGCAGCTCGTTCTGTATGCGGAGGCGGCCGTCTGTGCCGAGGGTTCGGGACCACTGGGCGTTTATCTTGCCCTGGAGGTTGAAGTCGTATTGTTTGTATGTCAGGTATCCGGGTACGACGAGCAGGCCGAAACAGACTGGGGTCGTGTTAGTTGCGGACAAGTGGGGGAAAAAGTTATTACGCACTCCAGAGAAGGAAAGTGTATACCGCAAGGAAAGGGCGGTTGTTCATGAGGATGCCTGCGGCACCGACGAGCGCCGTGAATACGGCGGCCGAAGCCGCCAAAGTCGATAGAACGAGTTCGGTTTTGTTTCCGACGCGAACAACGTCGGCGTGTTCCCAAACGTTGAGCCATGTTAAGATGCAGAAGACGAAGGCAACGAAAGAATATACGAAGAGGACGATGTTGGCGAAGAACAGTATCCACTTGAATTTTGTCCATCGGAGTTTTTGCCCCGTCTTGCCGCGTTTCGACCCGAACCAGCCACTGCTGACCCCTTCGTAGTCTTCGTCCTGCGCCCCTGGCATGCGAGCCTCCCCACTCCGGAAGGCCTCGACACCGCCGCCACGTTTCGGAAGCATCGCATCTATTCCTTTGCCCATCCGCCGTTTCCGAGGCCCAGAGGTGAGCGTGGGGAATTTTGCTGGTAGATAATTGACTGTGAGGGAAACGTTGCTTCCGTCGAGAGGAGCGCCAACTGGGGAGCTGCCTCTGCTGGAGCCAGCCAGGGAGGTGCCCATCGGCGGCTCTGCGAAGGGAACGAGGGGAGGGTCAAGCGGTCTGGCAAACATCTCAGCGTTCGGGACCAGAGGAGCTTGTGAGACTGTGGAGGGGGCCAAAGAGGATTCTCTATCGTGGCTCCGTGAGAAGAGAATATGTGACGGTAGTAGAAACTTGGCTCACGATGAATTCTGGACGGAGAATCATAGTATCAGTCTTTCGTAATCGACGTTCGGCATGAGCTCACGAGTTTGTGCACCGGCGACTCTGCACGGCCACGCTCAAGATACGTCGACCAGACTCGCTGCATCGGGGGAAAGATAAAGTACAAGGCCAAGCCACAAACTGTACATGTTCTCGTGATCTTCGATTCCACTCTAGCATATGCACATATTTCTGCTTTCCACTCGCATCAAATCATCACGCTAAAATATCTGACAGGCCTCACAACGGACAAATATAACAAGGCCCAACCAGGTCGGAACATTGATAGTTGGACACGGCGACTGCGGCGGACTTAGACACCGTGTATAAAATAGACACAAGAAATCCGGGTAGCGTCGGGAATATGGAGCATCCACGAAACCGGGGGAGCAATTTCGGAGGTTAAAAACGAAAGGTGATTTCGAAAGCCCATTCTTCCAAGGGTGATCCTCAAAGTGTATACGGTCCAAACATCAACACGAAAAAATAATTCAGGAAACCCAACGAAGAAAACAGTGGCGCTAAATGTCAATATTTCAAGGGGACGGCGTATTACGGTAAATATGAGACAACTTGTCGGATTCGGGGGTAGAGAGTGGGTAGAGATCAAATAGCACCACGGTAGTCATCCCAAAAAAATGTCTGGCAAGTCCTTGCGCACCCGGGCCAAACCAAGCACGACATTGAGAATGAATGAGAGACTGAGAGTTGTTGAAAGCAGGAAGGAACATGGTTTACATTTGTTGCTTTCTAGGGCCATTGATCGTGATTGGCTCTCGGCAACCCGGGCAACCCCGGTTGGGGAACTTGAACTTTTTATCACAGTCCAACCCAGCTACCATGGCCGCAAAAGAGTACACGGAAGAGGAGGTCGACAAGGTCGGTGAGGCATCACTAATAATTTATCCGTCTCTAATTTTCCTTTCCAGCACAACAAGGAAGGCGACTTGGTGAGCTTGTCCGCATTTCTCCTATTAACATTCAACGTATTTCAGTGGGTCATAATAGACGCGAAAGTGTACAACCTATCGCGGTTTGCCGACCTTCATCCGGGGGGTTCGAACGTCTTGTTCGCGGAGAGCGTAGGTAAGCCGAATTCGCGAACACAAGTACTTCGGAATTGCCGTGAACGCCGCCGCCAGCCGGGAAGGATGCCACACAGGTCGGGCTCGATCCCTCCGAGTCTACACTCAGCTGCTTGAATGTTCCGGGGGACAGGTGTTCTTTGGACTGCATCGTTTAGAGGTCCTGCAACGACCGCAGTACGCTCGCCTCCAAATCGGTACAATTCAAGGCCAGGAGTCTGTGATCAGAGCTCCCGCGCCCGGCGAACTTTCGCGTGTACCGTACGCAGAGCCGACGTGGCTCGTCAGCGGCTTCCAGAGCCCGTACTATACCGATGGGCACCGGAAATTCCAGACAGCTACTCGGTATGTCGCACGTGTTTTCTCGACGGATGTCGCGTTCTGACGCGCCTGAACTTGAAGCACGTTTTTCATGGAGGTTGTGGGGCCGGAGGCGATCAAGTGTGAGGAGAACGGAAAGCGGATATCGCAAGAGGTCGTCGATAAGATGAGGTGCATCTCTTCGCGCTCGGCCAGGCCTCCCTCTCACCGTACACAGTGAGGTCAACTTGATGGCCATGCGTCTCGGGCCTGGAAAGCACCTCCAGGGACGTACACTCATGAACGGCGCTGTCAAGCACGAAGAGTACGACTACTTCCATGAGGTGCGACGCGTCTGCTCCCTCTACTGTAGGTAGTGATTGATTATCGACTTCTAGTTAATCATCAATACCGAACTCGCTCGCTTCGGTGGGCGTGGGTTTGTCGACGGGCTCCTCGCCGGCGCGACCATCGGCTTGCCACCGGTCTTGAATTACGGATCGCCCGAGCTCCAAGCGCGGGTCGTCCCAGAGGTCCTGAGCGGGAAGAAGTATCTCGCGCTGGCCATCAGTGAGGCGTTCGCAGGCTCAGACGTTGGCGGGATCCAGGTCAGCACCTATTCCAATGCTGTTTTTACTTTCGTCTGATCAATCCGTAGACCACGGCAGTGCGGGATGGCGACTTTTGGGTGGTCACCGGGACCAAGAAGTATGTCCCTCATTTCTTTCTGTTCTTATTGGTTTTAATGCACCGAAGGTGGATAACAAATGGGACATTCGCGGATTATTTCACCACAGGTTAGTTTCTTTTCCGAGTATAACCTGAACCAACCCAATTTCCCTTTCCCAGGGTGCAAAACCGAGGTTTGTCCCCTACTTCAACCCTATTTCGGCCGCTCTGAGTCCTGCTTAGACGGGCTTCACCGTGATCCTAATCGAGCGGGACGACAGAGTGTCGACCAAAGCGATTAAGACCTCCTACTCCGCGGTGGCCGGCACCGCGTATGTGACCTTTGACAAGGTGCGCGTGCCGGTGGGAAACACGCTCGGGAAAATCGGCGATGGAATGAAAGTCATCCTTAGGTACAATATTATCATTATTTCTTCCCATCCGGCTAACCCAAAACGTGAAAAAAGCAACTTCAACCATGAGCGGTGGATGGTCATCTGCACCGCGCTCTCAGCGCAGCGGGTCGTCGTGGAAGAGTGTATGAAGTATGTGTCCCCGCTGTTCCCGGCGTGCGGAGCATTCATACACTGAGCAGATGGGCGTCGCAGCGGATCGTTTTTGGAAAGCCACTCACTTCCCAGGCGGTCATCCGCTCCAAGTTGGCTGTGATGATCTCCCGTGTCGAGGCGGGCCAGAATTGGCTCGAGAACATCACGTTCCAGATGAATAACGTGCGCTGGGTAATTTTCTTGCTTGCTTTACTGACCCTCGGATAGATGAGCTACACCGAGACCGCCAGCAAGCTCGCCGGGCCCATCGGGCTGCTGAAACAGTACGCCCGCATTTTCGCGCCTTGAATCCCGTGTAGCTGATCCGTACAAGATTTGTGACGCGCTCCGGGGAGCAGATCGCCACGGGTGAGCGCATCGCCCTAAGTGTCGTCCCCGGACTGACTCGGTATACCCCCAGACTCAACGCAGATATTCGGCGGGCGCGCATTGACGGTGACCGGGATGGGGAAGGTGATCGAGAACTTCCACCGCACCTCGGCGTTCGACGCAAGTAAGTGTGCCCTCTGGCGCCTGCATTTACTACGCGGTGTCAGTGTGATTGCTGACGCGCGGATTCGCAGTTTTGGCAGGGGCGGAGGATGTGATGGCGGACTTGGGTGTGCGGCAGGCGATGAAGAAGATGCCAAGCACCGCCCGGTTGTAGTTTCGTGTATGGCTTTCCTAAGATTCATCCGAATTT
This sequence comes from Mycena maculata, assembly GCA_029448575.1. Lineage (NCBI taxonomy): Eukaryota > Fungi > Basidiomycota > Agaricomycetes > Agaricales > Mycenaceae > Mycena > Mycena maculata. The sequence continues at coordinate 115,217 of JARJLG010000042.1, read as the reverse complement.
ATTCTGCAATTCGATGTGCTCTCTATGTAGTTCGGATCGGACCGAGTTCTCCCATCCTCATGGCTTGAGTGTGTATTCGGAAAATTTAGCAAACGCTGATACTAAGATATGAATATCTACTGGAGCGTAGAGTGGATAATGTACAATAAGCATGGGTTGCAGAATACGAAATATAAGTAACGGGACATAGCGTATACACAGAGTTAAGAATACAACAGTGGTAATACAAGTTTGATTTCCTAGGTTCTTGGATCTTAGCGAGTAGAGTTTGAGTAGGGAATTTGCGGGGGTCTATTAGCCTGAATGGTCGATGTGGAGCTTGTCCAACATCATTTCCATTAGCTTCGGCTCGTCGTTCTCTGCGAGCGTCCAATCCCACTCGTCGTCGGTTTGATGTGCGCGTACTTCGCTGCTGCCAAAGTCAATCACAAATGCTCGGGAGGGTTCGTCGGATGGGGAAAGGAGAACGTTGTCGGAGCGTAGGTCGTCGTGAATGACACCCAGCTGGCCCATTGCACGGATTGTATCCAGCAGGCCTCGGGCGACGATGGGCGCAATACGGGAGGGGTTGACGGAGCGCAGGCTCGGGCCGGGCACGTATGAGAGGAGCAGCACGCGCGGGACGACCATGCGCTTCGCGGGGCTAGGGAGGACGAGCGTCCCGTGTGCGTGGCACAGCGGGACCGACTGGCCCTGCAGCGGGAGCAGGCGGGTGTAAGCCGACAGCTCGTTTTTGAACATCTGCTGCAGATTCCCGTGGTAGTACTCCTCCCACCCAGCGGCGTCCGCGTCGTCTGGCCACCAGGTCGGGAGGAAGGTGTTGGCCCCAAAGGCGCGACGCCGTGCGGCGGTGTTCTCCGCCGCCAGAGTCCACGGGTGTGGCGCGCTCGATTTAGTGCCCTTGCGGTGCTGCAAGAAGCGCGGGTCGTAGACCTTGAGGATGAAACTGGCGTTGGCGACGGGTAGATTGTCGGGGATAGGTGGGTTAATGTCAACAAGCAGAACTTGGCTCATTGTAAATGGGGTGAAGGCTTTGGCAACGGTCGCTTGGACGTTGCGCTCCGTTTTGTCATCGGCGCAGGAACGGAGATTAAGGGAGATCTGAGCGCCGGGCTGGTAGATGGGATGTAGATACAACATTGGTCGCGGATGTCGGATCGTGAGGGAAGAGCCCGCTTATATGGTCCACTGCTCGTACCACATCAGATCCGCACTGAGACTCGGAATCCGCGCGTATCCGCACGACGGAGTGTAATTTACAGCTTTGCAACTGCGCATCGCCTCCGAACCAAAATGGCCGAGCCGAGCTCCAGTTTGAACAGTGTAGAAGAAAAGTAGACATCCCAAGCAGAGACCAGAATTCAGCAAGATACCGCAGGTCCCGATGAAACTGCGCAAGACGGGGCGGTCTTCATTCTTGATCTCAGACCAGGATGATCGCCGAGTCTCACCCTCTTGAAATGCTTTAAAATGCTTGAAGCTGGGAGCGCAAAAAAGAGAGTGTTTGCAGGACCAAAAGCGTATGTTGGTGGTCAGTGCGCAAGATGTCGATGTCAGAAAAGACCCCGCGGAATTTGATGGCCAAAATCACGCTTTTCTCGGTTTCGATTTTCTCCTTCAACTTGCGATGTCTGACTCAGGGAGACAGTCGGGCTACCGCCTCGAGTATTCTGCATCGAACCGAGCAAAGTGTAAAGGTTAGTGTCTCAAGTCTTCTCCTATCGATTGCACACGACTTAAATATTCCAGGCGCGAAGCCGTGCAAAGGTCCGTAACTTCTCTCCACAGTCTAGCACTTTTTTTTTGACGATTTGAGTAGGGACGACGATCTCCAAGGGTGACCTGCGCTTCGGGACCCTTGTCGATATTCAGGGCAAAACTTCCTTGTGCGCGCTCTCTTTTATCCCCCATTTCCCTCTCAATTTATTCGTTTGTCGCACGCTAGCGCTTGGCGCCACTGGGGCTGCGTGACGCCCAAGGTTATCACCAACTTGAAAAAAATACACGACGAGTAGGTTTTGTTCTTTGGAGGCTATGCTACCGCTAATGTTATTGTAAGGGCTGCCGACGTTGACGGGTTCGAGGACCTTAAACCGGAAGACCAGGCGCGGGTGACACAGGCTTTTGAGGATGGCCACGTCGCTGATGAGGACATTCCTGATTCTGCCCGGAAGCCAGGGAAGGGTGAAGGGGACGATGACGAGGATGAGGACGAGAAGCCGAAGAAGGCTCCCAGAAAGAAAAAGGCTGACACGGACGGGGCAGCAAAACCAGCTCCGAAAAAACGCGCCCTCAAGAAACCCAAGAAGGTTTGTACTTTCTATTGTACTCATTTCTTTCGAATAATAACCAGGCCACCAGGACGAGTCGGATGAAGGGGAAGACTTCACGAAGGAAATGGAGGACGTTGAGGACGGCTCTGGCGAAGAGCAGCCTGAGGCCGCCAAGCCCAAGGCCAAACCTCGAGCCAAAAAACCTGCGGCAGAGGCCAAGGCCAAGGCTCCACCCAAGAAACGGGCGCCAAAGAAGAAGAAGAAAGAGGAAGAATCTGGCGCCGAGGACGATGCCGGGGATGACGATGAAGAGGAGCAAACCAAGAAACCTGCGAAGAAACGGGCGCCGAAGAAGAAGAAAGAGGAAGAAGCTGCGGCGGAAGATGGCGGAGATGGCGACGAAGAAGAAACAGGCAAGAAACGCAAGGTATTTTTACCCCTCACCGTTATATTCTTGCGATTGAACATCCGAATATCCAGAAACCCGCCACCAAGAGCGCGAAACCAGCCGCAAAGAAAGCCAAGAAGAGCAAGGCGGCTGCGGATGAGAGCGCAGCTGAAGACGAGGAGTGAGTTGCCCTTGTCCGAACCCTCAACTGTGGCCTCTTGTGGTGGTGTCCCTTCTTGGTCCGACGCGTATACTTCTTTGTTCATATACCCCTCAGTCCTCATGATGGGCCGCATAACGAACACAAATGCTAACAAGCCACTGCCATCGTGCATTTCTTTCGCTCTACGTGCATAAACTTTTCTCTGAATTCATTATAATACTTGTGTATAGTGTTTTCACGAAAGCATATAACGTCGTCGTTCTCTCTTCACAATCCTCTCTGTCCAGCGAATTTTTGAGTTAATGCCATTTAGTGGCTTGTCTGCTCACCGACATCACATTGATGAAAGTTTTTTTCTTCACTTAGTTTTCGGCCTCACCTTTCCGCCTCTTTTGTTCAGATTAATGTACGTTTTGGGTTTCCTAGCGTACGGGTTTGACCGCTCCCTCCCGATTCGGATTTCTCCAGCTGCATTTCATTCTCAGGCTTCACATTGAGCCAAGCAGTCCACCTGGGGAGGATTTCTGCGGCGTTTACTGATAAAATTTTGTATTCTGAGATGCCGCTCGACCTGCACTTGGATAGCCGTGCGAACCTGCTTAACGCCGAGGGCATCCACGACCCGTCCGCTCCAGCTACGCTACTTACAGTTACAGGCCGCTTATGTTCCCCGCTACGCTCTCCACCGCATTTTTCAGCCCCAGGGACGCTCTTACTACCATGTCGTGCTCGTCCTCGCTACATTCTGCAATGAAGGTTGTCGTCTCGGATACGAAGGCTGGGTCGAGTAAGTGTCGGTTGGAGGGCCAAAGAGAGAGAGACGCACCGAGAAGCTTCCCGCCGTGCGCGTCCCAGAGGGCAGTGGCGCACGCGAGCGCAAAGACGCGCAGGCGCGCATCGTCTGACCGTGTGTGCATCAGCAAATCGAGGTTGAGCGCCTTGAGGAGTGCATCGTCCGCGGCGCTGTCCGCGAGCGCGACCAGGCACTCGGTCATGAGCGTCTTGCTCTCCGTGCCGCCGCCGCGCAGCTGGACGCACACCGCCACCTGCTGCACGAGGGTCGGCGTCGCTAGCCGCAACTTGTCGTCGCGCCAGAATCCTGCGCGGACATAAGAAGGTAAAGATGGAATAAAAACGCGGAACGCACCGCCGTCGTCGGCGACGAGGCTCTTGGTGAAGATGTCGAGGATGCACGTCCAGAGTATGGGGTCGACGAGCTTGTCCGCAGTGTAGTCCTTCAGCGTCGCCGCCAAAGGCTGGACGAGGAAGGACATGTACGGGTTCATGAGGCCCTAGAAAGAGTGAGCAGTTGTGTCGAAGTGACTCCGCCGTACAGCTTACCTTGAAGTAATCCAGCAAGCCCGAATAGACGTTGCAGAACGTGATCTTCCGTTTTATATCGGCTGCGAGTACATTGGCATGGGTAGGAAGGACGGCGGATGAAATACATACAGGTCTCGCCCGCAAACGCCCAATCATACAACTTGCGGAAGAGGGGCCGGAACGACGCCTCGTTCAGCTTGACTACGAGCTCGATGAACGCGGCAATCGTTTCGGCCTCCGCCTGCAAAGTTTTAGACATATTCGTTATGCAAGTTAAAGGTGCTCTCACCTCGCTCTTCGGCGATGCGAATCCCTCGGCATTGAATCCTTCCAGGAAGATGTTGAATAATGGACGAACGTTTTCCTGCACCGCAGAGCGTGATCCGCCGCGCAAGCATCGTTTGAGGAGGTCAAAGTAGCCGACCAGACGATCCTACAGAGAAAGAAGGACTAAGCAAGAGTAAACAGAGGCGGGGCAAATCAATAATACCACGTTCGGCGTCGCCTGCAGGGACGGCCACATATCAGCGAGCGCAGTGATCAGCACCCCCGTCGGCGCGCGTTTGGCAACCGTCTTCATTAATGCCATGAAGGGGGCCGCCGATGAAGCATAGTGGTCGATATAGAGCTTGGAGATCTGTGTGAGCTCTGCGAGGCCCCAGAACGTCGGTATAGATGTCAGCAGGCCGTGGAGCACGCTGAGTGTCTCGGCTTCCACCCCTGGAGAACGGTTAGACCATACCGGTGGTGCTGCTGGGGCACTTTACCTTCGACGCCATCCCGAAGGAGGGTCACGCATTGGGTAACAATGTCGCGGAAGAAGGGAATGAGGCGAGGGCCCAATTTAATCCTATAGACGTTAATGAAGAAGCGGGCATTCCAAGGAGCGGACGTACGCCATCGGCGCGAGCGCAGCCATTGCCGATTTGGCCATCTTTCTGGTACGGATAGCGGCAATTATGGGTGGGATCAGGGCGAGCAGGGAACCCTCTTCCCCGGGGCTCATTGTATCGGCAATCGACTGTAAAGCCTTGTAGCTCGATGCGGCCAATGTCCCATCGGGATGCAGGGGTAGGAGCTTCCGGATCTCTTCGACAGTCTCGTTGATACGGGCCGTGATTTTTATGCGCGTTCCACTGGCGATATCGGGGAGGCGCTCACTAAGGAGATCCAAAGCCCCGCCCTGAACCTGAAAGAAGTCAGTGGCCGTCACGGTGGCGGAGAACGGAGAGACGTACCCGGGAGTCCCCGGATTTCAGAATCGACAATACAGCGTCGATGAAATTTACAGCTGACATGAAACCAAGGGCTCTGGTCAAGGAGGACCTCGCCGCCTGTGAAATTTCCTCCACTTTGGTGTCAGGGCTGGAGCCTCCTCGCGCGGTGGCTAATGCTATCAGAAGAGAGACCAAATTGCTCATGGAACCACCCTCGGGCACATTGACTTGAGCCCCAGTGGGTGGAGACATCTTCGTTGCGAAGCCGACGAAGATGACGAGTGCTTGTGCCCTTCGTTTGAACGTCGCGGCCGATGGAAGTAGGTGATCGTCGTCGCTGCAAGATTATCAAAACAGATTTTAGCTATAGATTGACGAACACTAACGGTGAACTATCCAACAGCGACGGCTCCAGATTTTCGGGATCTGCTGCGCGAATCGTGAGACGCTGAGCTTCTCGCAAAACCTCGGTCAAGATCTATTCATGCCATTCATTGAAATATTTGAATAGCTGACAACTGAACGACTCACATAGGTCTGCAGGACGGGAGCATGGCGATGAAGAACCGAGATGGGCAAAACCAGCAAGTTTTGTACTTCCTCCGGACTTTGACGGACGATACGACTGGCCATCTTCTCAACAAGGAGCATGCAGAGCGGAGGGATAAAGTCAGCCGGACCCAATACATCGGTGAGATGGCCGAAAAAGCTGTATGGGAATATTTAAAGGAGGCTCAAAAATCGAACAAATGTAGACAAACCTCGTTCGACGGTGCCGCGGAATGTGATTAGCAGCATCCGTGAAGACCCGGAGAAAGTCTCTGGACGCAATATAGAGATCCAAAGGAGCCGAGTGGGCACTTTTCAACGAGGCTACCATGACAGGCACTATGCTATCGACAGTCTTTCGAAAGTCCTGAGTATCCAGAACGATGCGACTAGAATTGACGTACCTTCTGAACAACTTTAAAGCTGTACGAATCGTCGCGATGGAAGACATTGGATCCCATGAAGGTAAAGACCGGCATTACGTTATGCAGGACGGAATCGGGAGCCAGCCGGGCTAGAGTAGCCATTAATAAGAGGGCCTGATTGAATGTCTGGGGGTTATCCGCAACTAGAGTGGAGTCATTGGCGGACGAATTAAATGAACGAGGAATTTCAAGGTTTACCACGAATGAGTTCCACAAGAATATCCAAGCGAATAACACTTGGAGCGAGATTCGGAACTTCCTGGAAATGGCATCAAAGGACCATACATCCGAAGTTGTCGAGAAGGCCTACAACGATCTTCTCCGCAGCGTTTTCGACAGCTGACATAAGCGATTGCTCTATATAGCTGATGTCCACATCCGTTGAAGTACTCGATTGAATAACGTTATGGAGGGTTTCCAGTAGCCGCGAGACAAGATCAAGCGACCCTGGTAATGGGATACTTCCTAATACCTCAGCCAGAAGGCTAAGACGCGGGAAGGTGTCATCGGAGACGCTGGATATGTCGTCAGATACAGCAGACATCAACTTGGAATGTTACCCACTCGGACAGTTTGGCGCGTTTGCTCGCTCTCGGACTGGTATCGGCTTCGGGTCTCGTAGAGGTCAGAAGGCGAACAACGAGGGGTATGTCGTGCAAAATGGTAGCGAGTAGTTTTTTTGAGGAGAGATACTAATCGAAGTCAACTTGGTACGTGCAGATCCGGCGAGGGGAATGCGCACCATATCCGCGTCCTTTGTGCCAACATCCAACAACAGGTTACACACCTCGACTTTGCGCTCGATTATCAGACTCGCCATAAGCCCTTGTTCCAATTTCTGTAGAAGGACTGCTCGACAAGCGGTGGTCGGCCCTGCGAAGATCTCCCTTCAGAAGGAGAGAATGCAACCGATTAAGTAGCGTACCTGGATTGAGGTAGCGCTTTAAGACGGAAATGAACACAGTCCACAAATGTTCTTTGGGATTCGAGGCGGGCTTGGTGTTATTCAAGGCGGGCGATGCAGTCAGATCGAAAGATGCGAGAACAAGGCTCGCAAACTGTTCCGCAGGAGAACCAGGTCGCATTGGGCGGTCATCCTCGCTGAGTGTGATCAAGACCGGGAGCAGAACTTGGGTTTTTGTTTCGTCCGAAATGTCTTCAACAGATGTCAACAAGGCGATTTGGGCGGAAACGAGAGGCACGGCATGGGCATGAGACAAGAGGTAGCAGAGTACGTGGTGCTTGTACCTGAATCGAAATATCAGAAGAGAACGAAATGAAATAGTACTAACTGCCTACTCTGAATCTTTTCTTTTGTCCGTTTTCAATCTGGCCAGATGCTGTGCATGGAAAACCTTCAGATACGCTCCGTCTAGTAAGATGTGCTCCCGATGGGCCACGACAGCATCGAGGTACCTCTTGAGATCCCCTTGCACAAGATATTGAAGTTGCGCTGGTGGTACATCAGTTGCGCTGTGTGACAAATCGAACGACAGTTCACCATCACTCTCGCCATAAATGACGTCAAGCGCATAAACGACCGAAAGACGTCCTTCAACCAAGGTAGCCAGAATCGAAATGCAGTCCAGCGCAGCTGCGCGTATCTCACGCTCGGCGCTCTGTAAGCACACGAGCAACGAGGGCAGGATCGTCTGGAAGTCCACCCCATCCGCCTCCTCTTTATGCGCTTCCAAGAACGCCGCGGCATGCCGCAGGGCGACGACACAAATGGAATGATCGGCGGCGGATGCAAGACATGTTGTCCAAATACCTGCAAGGAACGCGAGCGTGTCGTCCTTGAGGTTGATAAAAAGCTCGCGGATCAATGCTATCGTCAGGAGGAGAGTGTTGGCGGAGGAGTTCGCCAACTTGTAGACGCTCCGCATCAGCTTGACATACAACGAGCCTGCGGATTCCTAAATGGCGGTAATCAGCGTAATATCCACTTCGCCGACGCTCGTACGCACTGAGGCAGAATCGTCTGTGAACCAGTCCAAAATCTGACCTGCTGGACGGGTAGCAGCAGGTACTAGAGCCATGATTGATATTTGCAGCCAATGGGTCGTCTGCTTGCCAGTCAGCTTGGAAACAACGATTTTGCCTAGATTATCGCTCAAGAACTGGAGAGGTGAGGTTAAATATTTAGCAATGGGTAAGGATATACCTCGAGTAAGACTTGAGATCCCATAGGGGACATATCAATCTCCGGGAGTTGCTGGAGATTGATCGCCTCGAGGGCTTGATTGGCAGAGTCGAGTTGGCGCCGGCCGGATAGGCGGACAAGTAATGCCCTTACAATAAGATACGCAAAAGAGCGGACATGTGGGTCCGCCTCGTGAGTCTTGCGGATCAGGGCACTGAAATGAGCGGAGTAGTGGTTGGACGCCATTATATTCTCTACATTGGAAGAGATTAGTTCGTTGTATATGGTTTCAAAAGGTTATTTAACCTGCTAGCTTTGACGCAGTGGCCTCATTGATGCTGGCCATTTTTACCGTCCCATCTGGATTCCCTTTGCCCTTCTCCGCCGCCCAGACATTGGCGCAGCCGGAAAGCAATTCGTGATGCAAAGATGGGTACTGCTCAATGACCTCCCATACGACGTCGGCAGTGTGCTGTCGAGTCTTCGAAAACAGTAAGAAGGGGAAGAGCACCTTGTGGAAGACGTCTTCCATAGAGGCCGTAGCAGCCGGACAGAAATAGGTGGCCAAGAAGACCAGATGTGCGCGAAGGAGCTGTCGTTTCGGCTTGGAACCCGTGATCGCTGCTGAAAGATAATCCAGGAATGTTTTGGGGTCACTAAGGCAGACGGAAGCCATGGAAGAAGGCTCAGCGTAGAGTGCATTGAGAACGATAGAACTGGTATCCTGCACGCGGGCCATAAGTGCGGCACGAGTGGATTGCTGCGAACAGGTCGTTAGAATGAATAGACGCTTCCATGAAAGACCCGCGCACCAAATCAGCATCTTGATCCTGGGATGCCAAAGCTTTGAACAGCTCCTTGACCGCCGCAGCACGGACGCGCTCGTCTGCATTCATAGACGCCACAAGAATTCCGGCGTCACCAGCTGCGTGGGGCGCAGCGGCTGCCGAGAGTGAAACCATCGTGTTGTCGATGCTTTCTCGGAGATCCGCATGAGAACGAGAGATATCGTCTGCGACCTCTTGCACTATAACGGGATACCTCTGCTGAATGTGCGACAGCAGACGGTGAGCAGCCAGGTGACCATCATCGGAAATTGTCTTGTTGATCAGTAGATTGACCAAATGTTTCAAGACGACAGTGGGAGTAGTTGAGGAGCTGATAACGGACTCGAGGAACGGCGATACGCTATCATCGTCCATTCTGAAAGGATGAATTTGAGAAGCTTTGAGATTCCGAAAACTATAGAAACTACCTTCTGCACAGGGTCGTTAGCAGAGGAGAAGTAAATTTTTCGATGCCACTCCATTTCTCCGCAGTGCGAAGCTCTTCTATAATATTTCTAGATAAGGGGTATTAGTCTTTCGTTGTTTCGTAGATACACTAGGAGCTGCGTACGGGAGACGGAGAATACTCTTGCCAGTCCCATCGGAGAACGTATCAAGCTGCTCTTGTACCTCGCAGACCGAGACCACCGCATTGACGAATTGTTTTGTGGCAACACGACGAGCGCTGTTCGCCATCGCATTGATGATAGTCTTGAGGGCCGACGGGGTAAGCTGGCATACTTGTGCCAGGGTAGAAATCAAAATGTAGCTTCCTAGCTAAAGCGACGATTAATAAATTGAAGATATATTCCGAAGTAAGGGTGCGTACAATGGCGTCCCTAACGACGATCTCCGAGCGATTCTGTAGTGGTTCAAGGAGCGCAGGCAAGAGGTGTGCCAAGGTCCCTTCGTCGAGAGCTTTGATCCGGGTTAGATAGTCGTGTATCGTGGCAGCGTTGAAGGCGAGTAATGTGTGGTGAGAGTAGTTGCCTTTGACGGCGGTCGGAAGGAGGTTCACGATGAAGCGCGTGGCGTCGGGATTCTTGAGCATCTCTGTAACCAACGATATCCGAGGCACGTTCTGGGCGGCGGCCTGGAATGGTAAAAGGAAGCTCCATGTAGAATTTGGTCTGTGAACGAATGAGGGCAGGAGAAATAAAGAATCGGCTGTGCACTCACTCGACATGAAGAATCGACAACATTTTGGCGAAATGGGGAGATTCGTGATAGGGCAGAAACAAGGCGAGAACAGCGTCGACATTGAACTCGTTAATCCTGCGATTCAGTCAGTATTCGTTGAATGCTATTCGGATATCATCATACCGGAACCGCCGCACGAGCCACTCGAGAATCTTTCCAGTTGGCGCGTCAGTAAGGTAGGGACCGAGCAACGACAGGAATCCCGCAATGCAAGAGTTCAGTTGAGCAACGGCTTCTGACGAGAGGAGGGTGCGGTCGGTGTCCCTGGACCGATCGGAAAACAGCGGGCCCTCGAATTCACCAAAGCTTGCATTCAACGTGGCGAGCTGGAGGAAACCGTTCACTCCCAGCGCATAGATGGACTGGAGGTCGTGTTGATCGGCTTCGCGTCCAGTGAAGAGGTAGGATTCGGCAGCCTTGCGGCGGGACCTGTCCACGAGGAGAGGGGTATTCAGGGAAGCCCCCTTGGCCAACTGTGCGGCTAGGCTGGACACCATCGCATGAAGCAAAATTTCGACACTGCCACAAACAGACGCAAGCAATGCTCCTCCACGCGCCAAATTGGGAAGGTGTCTGTTTGATCGTAACCTGCCCATGTCGCAAACGACAACTCGTGATTTCCGAGGCCTGGAAATGAGTTTGAATTCCGCATAAGAGGGGGGGAAATCGAGTATTTGCGACAAACAGCATTAGGGGAAGTCAAAGACTCAAAGCGGTCAGGGAAGGCCGATTCTGGCATCGATTCTGACCTATTCTGGAACCGATTCTAGGACTAGAGTCGGTCAGAATCGGTGTTCCTCCTCTGGAGGAGGAACTGCATCAGAATCGCTGATTCTCGCAACGATTCTTGACACACCGATTCTCTAGCCGATTTTGATTGACGAGAATTGACTTGGAATTGACTTCAAAATCAGCTCCAGAATCGGGCAGGTCAGAGCTGCACTAATTCTTGTTCGACTCTGTCCATCGATTCTGGCAATAATTGTAAGCCTGCCAGCTTACGACACACTCCCAATGTCCTTATATAGGTGCGCAATTGATTAGTACTATCTAATCAATTATCTAGTGGTCTAGATGCGCCTTGGACCAGGTTACAATAATCGGTGCCAGAATCGACATGAGAATCGGCCCTCCCTGACCGCTTTGACTTCCCCTATTGAATACAAACCGGCATTCTCACTTGGAAAATAATTGAACCAACATCACAGAGGGTCGCATGGGAGATCTGCATAAACCAGACCCTGTGTGGTACAAGTCAAGCGGTCCGGGTCAGTCTTCATCAATTGCGCGTAAGGGTAGTAACGACTTTGTGAGCTTGAAGCACAAAAATTGAACAGCCTTCTCCGGATCAGCCTTAAATCCCTAGAAGTCTTTAGATGGACATCCCATGACGGTGGGCATGTGGAAGAGGTCGAACATTGCATGAAGGGGGAAAACCTGTCAACACATTCCTTTCTCTTGATCTTCAGGTCGAAGTAAAGTGATAATCTGATGGGTCGATTGGCATTTATAGTCGTTTGCAAAATAGATGACAGTAGACCAGAAAAAAATGAAGAGTTTTGATGTTGGCAAAACTTGTTTTGCTCATTTCTCCCTCATTTCTTATCTGATTTGGCAGGAAATGGGGGCTCATGAGAGCTCCTCAGAGCTGCCATAACCATACCATACTCACCTCCCAATTCACAAAGTCAAGCCTGATGATTTTCCACTTGTAATCAATGAATTTACAGCTAATTGCAGTACCGAAGGCGCGAACGAGAAAATTACCGTTTTGGGCCAATTTCGATTTTCGCTTCCGATTTGCTCATATCTCAGTCAGTTCTGCAGGGATCAAGATGAAATATAGCTAGATAATTCGGGGTAATTCATCCGCAATTAGTGATAGAATAATATGTGCAGAAATATTGTATTCTGCTTCTTCTGGCATGTGAGGCTCCTGGAGCCATAGATTTGCCCATTTCTCTGTCAGTTCTGCACAGATTCAGATGAAACATAGCTAGATCTCTCAGAACAATCCACGCGCAATTAGTGATAGAAAAATATTCACAGAAATATTGCATTCTGCTTCTTCTGGTGTGCATAAATTCGGGCTAGTGAACCCAGATCTCCTCCAAATGAGACTAATTTTTGTGAGGGTATACTCTTGTATGTAACGAGTGAAGTGATAGAGACGAAAGAGTAAATATGTTACCTCCCTGCCTTCCCTGCCTCGTTTGAAGGCCATCTGAATAGCCATCATATAAATCAAATGGCTGTAACTGAACGATTCTTCCTCAAATGAAGCATGACAAACAGCTGAAAAGGTCATAACACAGTGTATAGAGTTTTCTAGGATGTTGTCCGCGAAAGACGCTGGTTGTTGCCACGAATTGGGACACAGGATGCGAATCAAAACACCTTGATGGTGGCCGAGAATGGACGTGTTGCGTCCAACTAGCATCCACAAAATGCATTTTTGGCACGAGTTATTGGATTATACTGTAGAGGGGTATCCTACAACCATCTAAGGTGTCTCTACTGCTTCATATGACTTGAAAATCGGACAGTTTGGGTCAATTCTATGTTGGCTGCACAAAAACCCTTTGGGCATGGCAGGAAGCGCAGGAAAGGAAATATTCATCAATATGGCTCTATGACATCGCCTTATACATGTCTGAGTATCACCTCACAAGAATTAGTCTCCTTTGGAGGAGATCTAGACTCACTAGGCCGAATTTATGGCTCAAGGAGTCTCGCATACCAGAAGAAGCAGAATACAATATTTCCGTAGATATTTTTCTATCACTAATTGCGCGTGAGTTGTTCTGAGCGATCTAGCTATGTTTCATCTGAATCTGTGCAGAATTGACAGAGAAATGGGCAAATCTATGGCTCCAGGAGCCTCACATGCCAGAAGAAGCAGAATACAATATTTCCGCAGATATCTTTCTATCACTAATTGCGGATGAATTACCCCGAATTATCTAGCTATGTTTCATCTTGATCCCTGCAGAACTGACTGAGATATGAGCAGATCGGACGCAAAAATGGAAATTGGCCCAAAACAGTAATTTTCTCGTTCGCGCCTTCGGTACTGCAATTAGCTGTAATGAATGTCTGTTTTTGTAATACACCTATCTCCCTCATTTCTCAACAGATTTACATGAATACAGGTGCATATTCAAACCTTGATTGGCCTGAGTCTTCTGACTGGCTTTGCGCTGCAATTGTCCTGCACATTCCGATGTAATGAGTGATTTTGTTGAGTAGGTTTAGCTAAGGACTAGTCTTGTTGTTACCAATGGGGTCTGATCACAGTAGAATCTTATTACATAAACATCGGAGTTTGAATTTCCACTTGAGTGCTGGTTCAGAGCCGATGTGTCTTTGCATAAATTGAACATGCAGAATCTTTCTTACATCCATCTCCGAAGATTCTGTCTCTTGTGAATTTCGAAAATCAAGCGTGAATAGTGGTTTCGAGAGACCTCCGATAATCCCATGATCCATCGGCCAACCTGCATAAAGTATTCCACACGGCCTCTTGTGGGTCTTTCGAAAAATCTTGGATGATGCCACAATCAATATATAGGTAGGGCATACCTGCTGGGAGGGTAATGCAATGGGAAAAGTGAGTTCCATTGGTGGCGAGCTTTTTTACTTAGTCTCTTATAAACAGACACTACAACAATATGGGTGCTCGTACCTCGCATGTTGTAGTCTGTCGAAAAGGGTGATGCGGCGATCGCTGGCCACGTTATTATGTAATCTAAAAATTCGCGGTGTTCAAAACACGTACCGCATGGTGTCTTTCCACAATTTATCGGAATATTAACGTGTAGCAACCCTACTCCACCATATTCTCCAGTAAGACTTTGTCACCAACGGTTGGGTGAAAGTCGAGAACGCAGTTTTGAAAATTGATGTGCCATCACCGGGCCAACATCCGGATGCGGGGGGAATATTGATTGCGGAAAAATGAAGGGAATAATACATTTGTGAACTGGCAGATACCTCCAAAATCCGACTGAGAATATATCTGCTGTTTTGAGCGAAGTGAATTGAGCACCTGGGAGGCCTGAGAGGCCGTGAGAACATATTTAAAACTCCGATGATTTGTAATAACGCGGCCACCGATACATGGTGGCGCGGTTAACTACAGACTATTTTTTACTTGGAAAAAGTTTACATAATAAGATTCTACGGCCGATCAAGGCCCCACGGTAACTAACAGACTTCAACAAGCCGAGGTACGAGGTGACCACTTGTTGAGATGTCTGTCTAGGAGAGACTAGCTAAGGACTCAGATAAATTCACCATCACACAGGATTGGTGTGTCACCTTTACTTGTATACTAGATCCATATCTGGTGGTGAATTGGGGCTTTTAAATGCACCTACCCCTATGTAATTCTGTTGAGAAATAGGGACAGTCAGAGTAAAGCTCAGAGGCAGTTCTTGTAAGGCGTGCGGGCACCTTGGATCTACGTGACCTTGATGTTTCACACAAGGAGAACCTGCAAGGTAATATATTGCAAGTCGTCTTTAATGTGGTACAAAATCAAGGGGTAAATCCCCGTTTGTAATTATGTGCGTCCTACTTTACAGTTCATCTTAGCAAGTGATGGCTAACAAGAAATGGCAGGCCATAGTAGGCCTGCGATCGATACAATAAATGCGGTACCAAACAGGTATCGCGTGGTCAAGATCAAGATAACAGGTGGGATTAGATCACATCTAATCCCGCTTCTTCAGGTTCCTTACACTCTCCCACTCCAGACTTTAAAAGTCTGTCCAAGTGAATGAAAGGATTATATGCATCAATGGACTAATGCATTTTCATTGTGGCTACAAAGTCCACGTGATGTGCGAATTTCTTCAAGAGAATCCATGGCTTTCGCTGAATGCAGGTCAGACGAGTTGATTAACTTGTCTGAAGAATCTCCGTCTCTTCCTCGTACTGAGTGGACACATCATCGGCAATGGTGGGCGACGATGTGTGCGTGGAGAACAGACCCAGCGATGGTGACTCGACCAACAATGTGAGGGTAGGAGATGACGAGGATGATGCAGAGCGACAATGTGTGCATGGAGAACGGACCCGGCGATGGCAACTCGACTGACGACGTGAGGGTAGACAATGATGAAGGGGAGTTGTCGGTGGTGATTGGCAGTGACGGAGAGATTGGGTGGGCACGTGAGCGAGGCATTGACCAAGAGGGGCCGCATGGGATGGTACACATCGGTCTGGAAATTGCAGTTGGCGTGCTCAGTGCAAAGATAGTAATCCTGGGTGATACACCGTATGTGGACCCACTACCGTTCCACGAGACTGCCAATCTGATGGTGGCCGAAGGGGGTCAGTGAATGGACGAAGACAGACCACAGGGGATGATGATTCTGAAGATGCTACACGGCGGCCTGGAATTCATAGTTGTTGCGCTCGGCGTGAATAGGGATACGTTACGTGGTAGATGGCAATCGTGGGTAACACACCGTACGTGGAGCCGCTAGTATGGGTCCGCCGGAAGGCCGATCAGACAATGGTGGTAGTGGGAGGCCGGGAAGTGATAGGTTTTGGATAGCTTGGCCTGCGCCCCTGGCACTTCAGGCAGACATATGTAGGACCCATATTAGGGTAGTTTATTACATGTGAGATGACTACCCTAAGAGGGTCCCAGGTATAGGGGGACACCCGTTGGCACCCATCCACCTGGGTGCACCCACCGAATTGGATCTGGGAGCATCCACGTCACTATATGTATGTCTGGGAGCACCCAGCCCATTTATTTCACCGGGAGCTCCCAGGTGCATCCATCACGCGCCGGGAAAATTTGGCTTTTTTGGGCCCTGGTTTGCACACCGCTGGGGCCACACCTACATGGACCATCTTTGGTCCTATATACAGCCCAGGCCAGGGCTGTCTGCTGCTTCTGCAGGCCAGATACCTGCACGCAGCGTGGGGGGAAAATAAAATTTGGCTTTTGGGGACCCCCAGCAGCCTGGTTTGCACACAGCTGGGCCCACACCTACATGGACCATCTTTAGTCCTATATGCAACCCAGGCAAGGGCTGTCTGCTGCTTCTGCAGGCCAGGTACCCACACGCAGTGCGGGGGGAAATTTTTTCGTAAAATTTGGCTTTTTGGGGCCCCGGTTTGCACACGGCTGGGACCACACGTACATGGGCCATCTTTATACAGCCCAGGCCAGGGCTTTCTGCTACTTCTGTGGGCCTGATACCCATGGGCAGCGTGGGGGAAATTCTTTTGTATTTTGGGCTGCCAGCACTGGGCTTCAGCTCTATTGGTGTTATATATATATACATATATACTAGCCCTGGTATCGACCCGCATGCAGATACCTCCTTCCCTTCTCTTTGGCACTTAACGTTCAGCTGCTTCACTTGCTCATTACCAGTTTAAAGTTGTATTTACGGGTCCGTGGGCACTCCCATCGACCAGCCATGGGAGTACCCTGTGTGGTCTACTGGATGCTCCCAGTCTTGCTGCCGGGAGCTCCCACCCTTATTCCACTATTGACCGGGTGCTCCCACCATGAACATCCCTGGGTGCACCTGCTCACAGCCATGGGTGCTCCCATCTTCAGGCAAATAACCAGGTTCCTACCCAGCCGCGGTTACGAGGTTCATATACAGAGTAGCGGGCTTGGTAGCGGGAGTTCAATTGATATCTCAGAAATTGAATTGATTGGCTGTTACATTTGACGTGTGACCAGACAACGTGATGTGATAGAGTGACCAAGAACAGGGATGAACCTCTCCACAGGTTCCTACCCAGCCGCGGTTACGAGGTTCATATACAGAGTAGTAGTTTTTCAAAATTGAATACAGAGAAATGACTAATCGGAAAAATCGGACCGCGTGATGTGACTGTGTTATTAGTGACCAAGAACAG
Source organism: Mycena maculata (assembly GCA_029448575.1). Lineage (NCBI taxonomy): Eukaryota > Fungi > Basidiomycota > Agaricomycetes > Agaricales > Mycenaceae > Mycena > Mycena maculata. Next base: position 97,815 of record JARJLG010000042.1, on the reverse strand, counting down.
GGATGAACCTCTCCACGGCGGCTGGAAGAAAATATATACAAACAACATAGCCACAACTTCCAGCTAAAATCGTTGAGGGCCGATGCTCATCTCAAATAAAATACTTTAAGTGCTCCAGTGGGTTTATCTGCATGGTATTGGAGTTCACAAAAAAACTACAAGGGCAAAATCAGTCCCTTGTGAGACTGTTTCACCAAGCATCGGCTGAAACGGTGCTGTTGGCAGGAATCCTTTTATTTAAGGTTGCGGAGAAGCAATATTCCTCATCTATCCCACTTCTAGATGTATTCCAAATGCACTGAGGCCTGACAATCATTTTATTTCAGTGTGAGGAAGGTGAGGCATGATTTTAGCTATGATTTCCAGGAATTGTGGCTATGTTGTTTGTATATATTTTCTTCCAGCCGCTGTGGAGAGGTTCATCCCTGTTCTTGGTCACTCTATCACATCACGTTGTCTGGTCACACGTCAAATGTAACAGCCAATCAATTCAATTTCTGAGATATCAATTGAACTCCCACTACCAAGCCCGCTACTCTGTATATGAACCTCGTAACCGCGGCTGGGTAGGAACCTGGAGAGGTTCATCCCTGTTCTTGGTCACTAATAACGCAGTCACATCACGCGGTCCGATTTTTCCGATTAGTCATTTCTCTGTATTCAATTTTAAAAAACTACTACTCTGTATATGAACCTCGTAACCGCGGCTGGGTAGGAACCTGGCAAATAACTGGTGGTAGCACCCACCCATTATGCACCTGTCAGAGGCGGGAGCACCCACCCTCTTTGAGGTGATCATGGGAGCACCCACCTGTATCTTCTGGGTGCTCCCATTGATACCCACCCAAAGTCCACTTGACTTGTGTAAATTTTCTGAACAATTTTGTTTTACAACCAAGTCAATTACCAGCATTATTGTGATGTCTACCTACTCTGCGTTGAGGGACATGCCCCAGGATATTCCACTTGCAAGGGACAGTACCCTGCAAGTGCATGGCAGAAAATACAGCTACCTCCCCAGTTAATGCCCAACAAAAGACAATCCAATATTTAATCACACATTCACTTTCAGTACTTTATTGCTTGTCTTTTGCATATTTCTCTGTGTCATCCGGCTGACTCTCCCTTTTTGGCACAATAGCAGTAGTCTTCCCTTTTTGGTTGTCACCCAATTTTTTTTGACAGACCAGTGATACCGGGCTGGCGATTTCGGACCACGCGGATAAACAGGCTGGTCGGGGTGCACAATCAGGAGGATGACTGCTCAAATTTCATGTATTCTGATATTCTGAGCATATGCAGCGTGCATGTTTCTATCTGCATGAGAATATGTATCTATGTAATCCAATCAGATAATTTTTCTCGCATTCATTTTAGCCTTTCTGTGTATCATCCCACCACAAACTTGCTCTGCACATGTCCTACCCGTCAGTTGACGCCCCAGAAACCCTGTAGGGGCTGTCCTACACGCTTGTGGGAGCCTGTGGACCCTTTGGTTGCGCTTTTCACCGGTCTGTTTTGCCTCTACAGCTCCTTCTTGACCTGGACACCTGGCGCCAATTCTGGGCCTCTCAGGCGCGAATCCACCTCGGGAGCAACGCAGAGCGGTTCTCTACAGACCATACATCCCCTGCATCCACTTTTTGCCCGTAGATCTTCGGTGCTGTGATCGGTATTGATGGAACACCCAACCACCGTGTAATTCTCCCAAATTCTTCTTTCTTTTCGGTGTCTTCTCAGCGTGGGAGTTCTGCAATGTCGAGCGGCGGGAATTGGTTCCTAAACAGCCTGTGAGTAACATTTCCCCTAGATGATTGGTTGTAACTTACGCGTCCACCTTTTCTTGCATCAGACAGAAGCTGGGATCTCCAGCGCTGCGTCTCTGGGCTTTGCTGGCTGGCGGCACAGCACACAATATTTCCCTATTGTCTGGCTTTCCTTTCTTCTACCACAATTCAGCAAATGTGGTACATATGTGGGTACTGTTACATCCATGCATCCTTGGGCTGGCTGGCGTTTCAAAATTGTGGAGAGGGTTTTACGCTATCAAAGTCTACTGAGTGTTTCCCTTTGGTCTGACAGACTTATATTACTCCAAGACCCTTATTCTCTTCACCATCATCTGACTCTTTATTGTCTTACCTTACAAAGACACCAAGGTGTCTTATTGTCTTAACATTTCTACTTACCAAGATACCACACGCGATTGTCTTCATAGAACAATTAGCGTACCTAGTTTAAAAGCTTATTAGTTATGACTTGTACTTCAGTTTGATTATTAATTGTTTCTTCACATTGGTTGCATCTCTGTCTCTTCCTTGTCTTCATTTTGTCATGGGATGTCCCACTTCCCTTGTTTTTCCGGTGGGACATCACACTTGCCTTCATTTTCTCGTGGGATGCCCCACTCCCCTTGTTTTTCCGGTGGGACATCACACTTGCCTTCATTTTCTCGTGGGATGCCCCACTCCCCTTGTTTTTCCGGTGGGACATCCCACATGCCTTCATTTTGTTGTGGGATGTCCCACTCCCCCACCCTTTTCGCCATTAATGACTTGCAATTTTTTTTTTGTCTTAATCTCTCACTTCAGTTATTTTATCTGTTCTATTCCTCTAATAGATTTTGAGCCACCCATTCCGTAGCCTACTCCAATCGACATCATATATATCAATACTTGTATCTTAGCCCAAATTCTCTTTCACCCTTTTTTTTTTCTAATCCAAGTCATTTCCATTATTCAAGTATTTAATTATCCATACTATTTATTGAATGTGTACAAGACTTCTTTCACCGTTGTCTTTTTTTTCTTTTTCTCCATGTCATCCACTTCAAATTCCCTTTTTGGGACGATAGCGGTAGTGTTCCGTTTTTGGCCACCACCCATTTTTTTATGCGAAGTCATTTTCACTATTCAAATAAAATGTGTCACCATTGATTCACCCTGAATAGTTGATGGCAGACATTCGTTTCCTACTGTATTGCCCTCTCTCTTCCACTTTTTCATGTCACTCAGCCAAAACTTCCTCTTTGAGACGATATCGGTTGTTGTCCCCTGTTTGGGATGTCCCACTGCCCTTTAGGCAATTAATGACTTGTGATTTTATTTTTCTCTCAATCTCTGACTCCAGTTAGTTTATCTATTCTATTGCTCTAATAGATTTTGAGATTCATTACTCCAATTGACATTATATACATCAATACTTATTTATCTTGGCCCAAATTCCCTTTCACCCATTTTTTCATGCTAGTCACTTGCATTATAAGTATTCATTGAGTACTGAATCTATATGTAACATTTCCTCAAAAAAAAATTGAACACAAAAGAATGGCCTGGCCCCGAATTGAACGAGGAACCTCCACAAGGGCGTTCACGTATCTGGAGCCCAAGAATACGCAGCGTGATACCATTACACTACCAAGCCCATGCTCAGGGAAGAAGGCATTGGAATACCGTGCAATTTCTCGCCATACCTACCGCCCCCAAAAAAAAAACAATCAAGAAAGTCTGTTATATCCATGCAACATCCCCAGTCTTCTCGTCGACCTTCCGGTAGCTCCGGTAGGTTCCGAGGCTCCGGTATATTACCGGAGCCTCCGGACCATCCGGTACCATCGGGTTTTTACGCAATGAAGGATTACTGAGCGTTTCCCGTCTATCCGTCTTCCTCCCTTTTCACTTATTGTCATACGACTTCTCATCAGTCCATCTGACTTGACTTATTGTTAAGAACCACTCTCCTTCCTTTTATGGAATACAATTAGATACTTAGTATAAATATGTCTTTAATATGTCCTGTACGTCAGATTGATAATTGATGTTGCTTGGCTCACTTTCCTTGCACTGAGTCGTCTCCGTCCTCTCCGGTTCCCTCCGGGACTCCGACTTGTCTTCCTCTATCGGATACCTGCCGGTTAGGGTAGTTACTCACCCTTGACCCCCTGTGGTGTTGTGATACTCCTTCGTATACGTTCTGGACCCTCCGGCTCTCTGACGCTCCAATATACCGGAGCCTCCGGTCCCTCGGCCATTTACTCTTCGGGTCCACCCCGGCTCGGTATATAACAAAGTCAGACAAAAAGAAAAAGAAAAATCAGAATCAGAAACGAAACATTTCTCGTACACAAAGAAAAACATGTTAACAATTTACAGCAAATCATAAGGAATCTCATATTGATGGTACGGAGTCTTCGCCCAGATATCATATTCCTTCATCATCACCTCTATCTGGGCGCTAACGTCCTCCAACTGAGTCTCATCCTCGAACGAGCTGCAAAGTTCATCGTATAAATCTTGTAGTGCTCTCATCCGGTCGGTGAGGAGGCGCTCGGCGGTTTCGCGGGACGGCTTGCACCGCAGGTGGGTGACCCCTTCTGGGACCAGCTTGTAAGCATTCACTGTTCGATAGTATCAGTTCGCCAGTCAGAGGCCAGACAAGACAACTCCACGCACCAACATGCAATTTGCGCCGGTGTCTCTCTCGTCCTTGGGACAAGAGTACTACAAAACCAGTCAACGTCCTGATCATGCGAAACACAACAAATACCACGCACCGGTGGCCGCTCATCGGCCTCATTACGCAACAGATTCTCCTCAGAATAAATGTAACACACCCTACAGACGTCGCAACTTGGGTGGAGTTCACCGGCCAAGTAGAAAACTGGGCGGTGTGAGCCGGCTCCACACGCCGACTCCGGAAACTCATAATATTCCTCACAACAGCGGAAACGACTAGCGGAGAAGGAGGAAATTCCCATACAAAACGAGCATACTCAGAACGTTAAAAAGAGACGGTGCCGCTGGGAGTCAAACCTGGGACATCCGCGAAACAATCTGCTATGTCTCAAGTAAACCACGGTGCAACACCCTATGCTATGGCACCGATAGGCGGATGGGACAAAGAAGGACACATCCCGTCAACGATAAAAGCATGGAAACACTGTTAGGTCGCCAATTCAGCCCTTCCGCCGCTCGAAGAACACGTTCCGTCAACTTCCGCCGCTTGGAAAACACATTCCGTCAACGATAAAAGCATGGAAACACTGTTAGGTCCCCAATTCAGCCCTTCCGCTACCTATGGAACAGCTTCCACAGCTTGGAAAACCCATCCCGCCATTTGAAAGGTCCTCCCTCAATATTGAATGAGAAACAACCACCAGGATTGCAGTGGAAAACGAGTCGCATTGGGAAAATAAAAACCGAATCGTACAAGACAGATGGCCCGCCAGGAATCGAACCCGGAGTCTCCGCTGAAAATCCTTGATCTCAACAGGCATTCACGGCACGTTAACCCTTACACTACGGAACCGATACAGAGACGGAAACGGAGGATCATTCTTCAAATTATAAATCCCCGTTGACTAAAAACCACGCATACATGGATCAATTCTGCCTCGAGGGAACGCATGGCGGAATCCCGTCCAGTAATAATGAATGACCAACGGGATTTACGGCGGCGGAATCTCGAACCCCACACCATTGAAGGATACAGGACCATCGGAAGGCGATTCGCTAAGCGGAGATTGCCTGAACGAGAAAATATAACTGATGGCTGAACCACAATATCCTAAACGGGTTGATAACCGTAGATTAACATTGAAGAGAGTCCGGCTCCGTGGAGGGCTTGTGTTCGCCATGATAAAGAGGGAATTCTGCTGGCAGAAGTATGACGCAGGTACACTGTGTCAAATTACCACCACCAGGGTCCGCTGGCAACCAAAGAGTCGGTTCCACCAGCTCTGCCAGACTGTTTCATGCACAACGGAGTCAGCAGAGGCTCAACATTACTCCTGGGAAGGCAGTGCACTGGGCTCCGCTGGGGTATAAATACGGCGTAGTACTTGTAGTAACATCATCTAGTTCTCCCCTTGCAATCTAGGCATTTAAAACTGCTCTAGAACGGAAGGGAACAGTCAACGAAAAGAACCTAAGGTCACCGGGACCAAAGGGGACACCTTTCATTCCCTTCTGCCTCACTCTGCCGCTGTTTCCTCGCAGCGGAGACACTTATACCCCACCCATATTCGATATTCGCCTCCTCCGTCGCCACATAGGCCCAAGCAGAGCAGAACTCCCACTACAAACGACGCCGCAGACAACTCCATCGTATTTGCGTGTAGCCGTTAAAACCCCGTCGGGACACCTGGTCCTACAGTAGAGCAGGAGAACGATGGCACACCATTCAAGAGCTTTCAAAGGAGTGGACTCTTTGACGTAAAAAGGGAATTCTCCATAGAGGCAGAAGAAAGGAACGAAGCAGAGAGGGATTGTGTGGAATAGCGACAATTGCAACGGACCCGCCCTACATTTGTGTTTGGTAACACTCCGAAGTCGGGAATTACAACGGTGGAGACTTAAAAACAGGAGCAACATACCCCAGACTAGCGCCAGTGCTTCCCTCCGCATCACATCGGGGCTGACCTCTCTCGTTCTCGAGTGTAGAATGGAAAAGCAGTGTTAACTGGAAGGCTTTTCTCTCCCACAGGGAAGGAATCAGCGACCTTAGGATTCCTCCGTTGCGAAACGGAGTAGTTTGTACACCACCACATTTATAAAACATGAATTCTGCGGCTGTTGAGAGACTTCAGACATACAAATTTCCCCCTAGAGGACGAACTGCTGAGTCTGCCAAGCAACAAACCGACTTGCCAGCAGTAGCACCGCAGTCCGAATCACAACGGGCATCATAGACTACAAAAAAACGCTGTAATTGTTTATAGTGGACATTTATGACTTGAATTACAGGTAGTACAGTTGTGGACAAACGAAGTCCACCAAAAAATAATCGATTTTTTTAGCCGAGATGAATGCACCAATCGATAGATCTCGTTGAGAGCTCTCAGTTGAGCTATAAATTAAGTGATTCTGTCGAGCCGTTCCTCCAGAAAATTTAGTGTCAGGGAGGGTCCAAAATTTTGGCGCCCGCTTAAATATCATGGGAAAAACATGTAAAATAGCGCAATCGACACAGCTCGTTGAGCTGCATCTGAATCTGTAAGAAATTTAATATTCTATCGAGTGGTTCAGGCACAATAAAACATTCTTTTTTCGATCAAATGTCAGGAATTTATGATCCGTTTAATGAACATGCCATTGAAATGTTGTTAGACAGTGTCAGCACAGTTCTACTGAGCTGAGGAACTACCTACCACTCATGCCTGCATGTCCCACGTTGAGCCGTATTGCACCGACTGGGGCGGCTGGTTGATCGCATCACTGTGGCTGTGCTCAACAAGGATAAATATTTTTTTCGGGATTCGTCTCTATCTGCAAATCTATTTTTTGGTTCTCGGCCGAAAATTTGGCGCCGCAAATTTGTCGTGGGAAAAACTTCGGAGCATGTTTTTTGAGCTCTTTGTGCAAGTCCGCATCTAATCCTACAAAAATTGAGGCCAAAATAATTCCCAATCAGGCTACAGACAATTTGCGGGCTTTGTTTGTCCACAACTGTAACGGACCGCGATCCGGACGCCTGTTGAATATTCAGAAGGCCCTCCGGGCACCCCTGGTACCTCTCGCTGACGCCGTCTCAGGTCTTCCACGTTGCCTGGGATTTTTGTCAGGACCCAATAATTGGTGGGTTAGGGCTACCGGACAGCCACGTTTTAGACCCGAGGTCTGATGGCTTTTTGAGGAATCGGTTTTCAGGAGCCTTGTTTAGGAAATTCGTGGTGGGTTAGGGCTATCGGACAGCCACTGTTACGCTTGTTTGCGTTTCGAGGTCTCTTAGACCTGGTCCCTAATTCGGTACCAGGAACAGCACGAGCAAGGATCTGTTGTTAGCGAGAGACTAGGCCCGCGAGGGCTCGGACGATTTCAATGTGTTTATGTTCTCCCTTCGAACTTGAGGCCAGATCGTTGTGGCCATGGGAGAAATTGGGCGCGATACTCGTGCTCGTGGCAGATACTGATACTGATACTAAATATTATGTAATATTTCACGTGATTTTGACGCGTCGATTCTGAGCCGAAACATCCAACAACAAAGATGCTCAGCTGGTTGCTTTGCCTCAGAAACAATTATTGGCAGACAGCCAAGGTGTCCATACATTATATCAGGCCAGTAATTCACAGGTTTGTTATGCTGTGACACCTATATAGAATCAATAATCTCAGATAGGGGCTTGATACGCTACAGACTTGAAAAAAAATGGCCAGGACTTTCAAGGACACAAAATATGGTAATTTCAATTCCCTTGGATCCATTTTCATGTTCCACAAGGTTAATTTATTTTTCTGTTCCCAACAAAAGGTACTGAATGATATATCAGTGTTGTCTGGGAGTGCTGCAGGCCTAAAAAAAATGAGGATTACATGAGAGGAAACCCTATAAGGTCAGGTAACATTTCTTTGGTGGAAAGGTTTGGCAGAACTCTCAAGTTCAGTTTGCATTGACATCATAAGTATGAATCCCAGATGGTTCTGGTGGTGCTACAGGCAGGGGAAAAAAGCTTTCTTTATGTGAAGGGCATGGATTTCCAAGAACCCACTGTTGCCTTCAAGTTCCTTCAGTGATACTTCAAGGGTAGAGTAGCATTGATTTATTTAGTCCACAAGGAACTTGGTTTGAGAGCGCCGCAGGCTGAAAAAAATTATTTCCACATTGGAATGGTCAGTTTTGAATACCGAGATTCTAATCAATCCCACCTGTAGGGTAAATAAGCTATGAGAAGGTAACAGAGATGATATACCCAGAAAATTCACGTGGGATCCAGAAAACCCAAGAAGTGTAGATGCTTTACAGGGACAGTTGATAGGGTTGTCGAAATGAGGACTGGGGAGATTGGATCCAATACTCCAGGGTCATTTGGAAGATAATGAAGAGACAGTGAGGTGGAAAAGAAAGAAAAGCCAAAATAAGAGAGCAGCGGGGATTGAACTCGGGCAAGACAAAAAAAGCAAATAACACACTAACCAACTGAGCCAAACCAGCGATGCAGGGACACTCGAAGTCACCCAATTCAGTAGCTACCCGCATCGGGAATATTTATTATAATTTTTATTTTTTGACCACAGACATCAGTATCGGGCCGAAAATTGGTCTCCTCAACCAAATAGGTCGGGCCGCTTCAGAGCGACTTTGTGCGAGCGCTGACAACTAAGTCGAAAATGATAGACACTCTGAAAATGTCGAACAAAGTTCGGCCGCTTGCGTCGTATACGGTATTATGCGAGAGTAGGCGAGAATGGACAGTCCGAGACAACTCCAAGAGATTTCCAAGCTCAACTTGAGAATTGGCCGACCAAAGACTCGCCACGAGCTGCCTCAAAACACGAGTGCCTAGAACGAAAAAAACATCGTCATGATCATACAGAATGGTGGCAAAATTGATCCGTTGATCGGACCCTCCGACGCTCCACTCGTCTTCCTGGCACGAGTTGTTTTTTAAGACGAGTTGACTGGCTCTCGACTCTCGAGGATACCTTCAATTGCAACGGAAGGCGACAAGATGCCCATATGGCAATGCTGTGCCATATGGCGGAATTTCCGAAAATGGATAGCCCTCCTGTCAGCCTTCAGGACATTGACTGATCGGGACGGCAATTGCGATTTGGCAGCTCCACCTACCCTCTCTCTTTCGTTCCTCCCGCTTTCCTTCACTTCTTCTCGAATCCGGAATACCTGCAAAGTCCACCCAACTCATAAATGACAAACTGGTGCGGTTTTTCGGCGGCGTGTGCCGCAATGACAATCTGATCTCACCGATATTTTCGTAGGCTGGATCTGTTTTCTTTGTTCGCGGTACTGTCCACCCCATTTTGTCGGCCATCTCACTAACGCGGTGGTTCAGACCCTCGCAGTATTCGGGGGAATCATATATGTGGTGTTGTTGGTGGTACGGTCCGTGTCGCAAGGCGTAGAATCGGCGAAAGAGGGGTGCGTGCTCTGTCCGTCCAGCAGAATACGCCCTGACCTAGGCGCCACACAGTCTGAAAACCAAGGGCCTCCACATCACTGACAAGGGTGTTTCCGTCAAAACCTCGAAACGGTTCGACCGGGAAGACTACGTTGACGCCACACAAAGGTGCGCTTATTGATCCAGAAATTATGAAGGTTATCTGACCCCTGTCAAACAGAGGGTTCGTGAAGGCGGTAAACGCATCGTCGTTCAGAAAGGGAGGAGCGACCGATACCCCGGACGGACACCTTTCTCCTCCATTGAACTCGTCGTCCTCGTCTTCGAGCGCCGACGGAGAGAAGAAGAAGGGTTTCTTCAAGCGGACAATCAGCGGAAGCTCTCATTAATTTATGTTGAGCAGTATTTTTCAGGTATATGACGAATGACTGGAACAAAACGATATACATATGCAGGCTGTTGTATATATCTAGCCCGATTGGACATATGGATGTGCTTGTATCACTAACTGTGAATTATTGCTCCTTTATGGCTGTGGACCATGTGTCTGGATACCACGAGAATTTTCTGCAAGAATACCACATAACCAAACTACATGAACGGGACGACTCGAGAAGTACTCAAAGCTGGGAATAGGGTAAGGCACTTGCAGTTTCGCAGATGGAAGGCAACTCACTCGGAACAGGAATCCAAGCTATGAAACTTGGGCATCAGCCGCTGCAAAGAATGAAGGGGTACTTGGACTTACATCTGCCGGTGTCAGCCGTCCCATGGCCTGACAAGTGTCATCAAGTCTGGTACATGCAAAAGGAGAAGACGACTCACAGAATCATCGGTGGAAAGGGTCGCATCCACCATGGCAGATTTCTTCTCTTGAAGCTAAAGGAGGTGGGTGTAGTGAGACACCCAGAGCGCGGACTGACGCTGGCACCGCTAACCTGGACAATCCGGCTCTCAATCGAATCTTCTACGACAAGCTTGATGGCCTTGACAGGCCGGCGCTGGCCCAAACGATGGATGCGATCCATGGCCTCTGTATGATCGTTCGCTTCGATGACGAGAGGGTAAAACTAGAAAGACTTACGGAACTCGACCTAATGATTATCCAATGTGGTTAGCGCGTGCATTTGGCGGGAAAGAGGAAAGACGCACAGCGGGGTTCCACCAGCTATCCATGAGATAGACGCGCGAAGCCTCCGTCAAGTTCAATGCCACACCGCCGGCCTTGAGACTGACAAGGAAGACGGTGACTTCGACATTTTCCACTGGCAGCTCGTCAGGAAACGTCGAGAGCACGAGGAACAGACAGACTGAAATGCTTGATAGTAGCGTCGCGCGCCTGCGGGGACATTGACCCTTCTAGACGACACACCTAACCAGGGGTTAACCAGATGGGTTAACCAGATGACAGCGGCAACCAAGGGAAGGGCTACCTTGAAACCCGCCCTCTGGAGACGATACGCAATCAAGTCGAGGAAGTTGACGAACTGGCTGAACACCAGGCTCTTCGTCGTAGAGTCCTGCATCCGAAGGTTGCTCAGCTCCTCGACGAGCGCCTCGATTTTGGTCGACGACCTCCACGTGTCGAGGTTCAGGCGACCGAGTATCCCCTGGCGCGCGTTGGGCAGATTCTGCTCCAGCTCGAGCGCAGGCGCGTCCAGGTCAATAGTGAGCGGCAAATGACAGACGGGGCACTCGGGTTGCTGCTCGATAGCGGTATTGAGATACTGCTTGATGCACTCGCGGTCGAAGATGTGTCGACATTTGGACTGGATGGCGTCCTCTGCGACATCATTGCAGATCCGACAGACAGTAGCCTCGTCCGGATCGTCGGGTATAAACTTGCTCGCATTAGTTTTGCTCCTCAGGACGAGGTCGGGATGGCACGCCATTTGCCTCATGCGCGTGAGCCTGTACGGCGTCAGTGCGCAAATCGCAGGATCTTAATGACAGACTCACAGACTAAAGATGTTGGAGTAGTCTGTGAATGACGATCAATGCGCTGCTCTGCCGAAGCGATGTTGACGTACTGTTGAGGATCGTTCCCTCATCCAAGTAGGTCGTGAACTGCCTCTTCGCGTCGGAGAAGAGAGACAGATAGAGTTCCTTCTCCTCGGGACTAAAGTAGTCCCTGCGGACCAATACAGTACGAGGAGGGAGGTCAAGATCGTCCGCGCGTTGAAGCTATTACAAGTCTGTCAAGAGACGAGGCTCGATGATCCTCGTGAGACGAACCTTGGTGCGGCGAAGCATCATCCGGTCCAAAAGGATCTTGAGCTTCTTGAAGGCGGTCTGGCCCGGCCCAGCCATCCCATGCTTTTGAATCGGTGTGAGGATTTCATTGTTCCAGAAGCAGGTCTGAAAGCGAGATGGTGAGGCATCCGTAGAGGCTACTAAGAGATCGATACGCACATGCTGCATGGGACTATGGTGGCAGTCTGCGACGCATGAATGTTAGTTCCACGTAAGTCGAAAAGCAAGAGGATTATGGACCGTCACAAGTTCTTCTGTCCGAGAATTTCCAGTGCAACGACTTGCAGTCGCATTTTTTGCCTAGATCATGTTGAGCGAGCAAGGCCATTTGATCAGACGAGACGTACAGAAGTAGAATGAGAAGGGGTCTCCACCCAGGAAACGGACGAGACTGTACAATTCTCCGACACGGTTCTGAAGAGGAGTGCCAGAAAGGCACCAGCGAGCGTTCGCTTTTAGCTCGAAGGCAGCTTTTGCGGTGTTTGTCGAACGCTCTTTGATGTTGTGCGCTTCATCCAGCTAGGGCAGAGGTTCAGCCGATGGCGCACACGGAGCTCAATGTACTTGCAATGATTCTGTTCCAGCGAGCCCTGTGAAGCGGAGACTTTTCTTTGACCAAGTGGCCCTTCCTCTTGAAACCGAGTTCCTGTTTGCGGAAGGAGCTCTCCAAAACTGCATAGGTGGTCAGGACCTGCACAGGCGGATGTCAGCGATCCGAAGAGTAGTAGAGGGGATAGAAGAAATGCACGAACCACGTCGTATTTTTCGAGTTCCCCGGGGTTGGATTCTCGACCGGAACCGTGCCAGACAAGCACGCTGAGGCCATCCGTGTGGGCCGCGACTTGGGAGGAATCATTAAAACTGTTCGGGCCGGGAATGCGGACCGAACTCACTTTCGTTCTTCCACTGCATGATGGCAACAGTGGGCCTGGGAGAAATGAGAAAAGGGTTGCAAGTAACCGATTAGTCACTTACGCAACGACAAGATTGGGCTTGACGCTGTCGGATACAAAAAGAGCGATGATTTGAATGGTCTTGCCCATTCTGGAAACGATGAATACAGGTCCAATGCGAACGATTGGAAGCCTACCCCATTTCATCCTAAATAACGACGTGAGTACAAGCGGCGTAGTCATTCGAGGAAGAAACTGACCGCAAGCATGCCGCCGTTCCAAATACCGGCCTCCTGCTTCTTCATCCAAAACAAACTTTCACGCTGGAACGGGAGAAGAGTCAGCTTGAGATTCGCTGGCTGATCAGCTTTGGACGGGACGATGATGGGGATGCTGGCAGCTAGATCTCCCCAGACGTCCTTGAGTTCGGGATGGTGCTTGCGCAGCGCGATGGTAGATTTTTCAGCCTTGGGTAAGCATGAGCACAAGGATGGATTCTCGAGTATCGAGGACTCACGTAGGTCAGCTTCCGGCCCAGCTCTTTCCTAAGAGCCATTTCCTCCAGATGGTTCTCTCTCTTTGCGAGTTTTGCTTGGAGCCGTGCCTGGCGCCGCTGGTCGCGCAGCTGCTTCATCGTCATGGCCTTTTTCGGCGTGGCACGTACAGTGACCTTCTTCTTCCCTTTTGCTGCGCTAGCCTTCGCTCTGGTGGGTGGTATATCGAAATCCGAGTCTGACACCGAGGACAAATCACTCAGATCGACGTTCATTGCGGAGTCGTCGACTGTATCCACGGCACCTCGCCGTGCGGCAGCAAAACGAGCTTCTGCGGCCTGAGCACGTAAAACAGCATCGGGATTGGTCGAATTCAGTCTGGAAGACGACGAGCTGGCGACGGCCGGACCCTGCAGGGAGAGATGGATAGCGGCGTCGAGCATGACATCCTCGTCGTCGATCTCCTCGTATTCGAGGTCGGTTGTAGCTGCTTCACTGCGACCTCTGCGCGGTGGCATCGGATCGTCCCCATCAGAATCGACGAATTCAAATTCTGAGCCACTGTCGTCAGATTCTTCGAGTTCGGGATCTTCGCCGTATTCTAGGCCGCTGACGGCAGCAGAGCGCGCCTTGCCCTTGCCCTTGTTTTTCATCGGGGAAACCGGAGTCTAGGAGAGCTTAGAATAAGGAAAGGTGGCATACTGAGAACCAGCCTCACCTGCGATTTCCCTTTTCCGCGGCGGGGAGCCTCGAGTTCTACGTAGACTTGTTTCGCCGAAGTCCTGCGTTTTGGAGCAGGTTTTGCCGTGTCGAGGACCGCCTGGCGTTTGGACGCTCCTGCGGTCGCGGCGAAGGGGAGCTCGTCGTCTGAGGTGGGCGGTGTCTCGTGTCCCGCGGAGGAGACAGTGGAGAAAGCAGGAGACGGGTTGGCTGTGGAGTTCGTGGTTGTTGTCGCCGGAGAAGGGACGGGATTCAGACGAGCAGACTGACGGGTGAGACGCGCCATGGGAGAGAACAAGGAACCGTAAATTAGTGTGTGACGTCGGGGTTTAAAAGCCTGTAATCGACCACGTGAAATGTGACATGCGCGATGGATGCCGAAATGGCGCCGAATGACTCGAACGGCCCCGAGATACCAAGTTGGTTCCCACGGTTGTTTTTAACGCTGCCTACTGAAATCCAACATAAATCGCTGGTAGAAATAGATTTGGATACTATTTGGATTCTATTACAGTAACTGTCAAGATCGACAGGAAAAATCAATTATCTGAGTGGTGGGCGCGGCTCAACTGTCTAAATATACTATCTTGCTGCTGCAAAAGGTCGCTCGGTTTCCCGGTCTCCACTATTTTTCCAGCATCGAGCACGATGACCTGGTCAAAGTCCCGAATATTTTCCAAGCGGTGAACGATCGCGAATATAGTACAATCTTGGAATGACGTCCTGAGGACATTTTGGATGATCGCATCTGTAGCCGAGTCTATGTTTGCCGTACTCTCGTCGAAGATTGCGATCTAAAAAATTCAACCATCAGTAGTCTCAGTCAAATAGTATACAGCTCCCCATCGCTCACTTTGCATCCAGCGAGGACGGCACGAACCATGGCAAGGAGCTGCAATTGGCCATGGGACAACGTTCGTCCGCTAGATGTAAGTTCGTGATCGAGGCCACCTTCCAGAGCAGTTATGGCTGGTTTCAGCTAGTAAGGCAACAATTCAAACATCGTGCGAGGAGAAGAGACACTAAGGCCTACCTGGACGGCTTCTAGGGCAGCCCATATTTCTGCGTCTGTTTTTCGTCCGGCTAAGTCGACGTTTTCGCGGACGGTACCGGAGAGGACGAAGGGATCCTGGGGAATGACAGTGATGCTGTTCCGGAGGAGGTGCCGGTCGACATTCTTGATATCGATGTCATCGACTGCCAGAACATATCAGGGTTATTGAAATCATACAGCCACTTAACTATTTGCTTACTGAGTATTTCGCCTTCCGTATGAAGAGCGAGTAAAAGTGCCATCAAAAGTGTCGATTTGCCACATCCCGTTCGACCCACAATACCGAGTTTTGTTCCTGCAGGCGCGTGGAATGAGATGCCACGCAGGACGGGCGCCCCTTCCATCGTATAACGTGCGAAAACATTCTTGAATTTTACGTCCCCCTGGGACGGCCATGCCGCGTCGGGCGCCAAGTCCTGATCCGGATGGGAGTCTTGCTCTGGGACCAATTTTGAGTACTCCAAATTTCGTTCCAAGGCAACAGCAGATATCTCTAGCTGCGTCCAGCTGGTGAGCATGAGCGTGATCACATCCTGGAGCGACACCGCTTGGGTCAATCCGACCGCAAGCAGGCCGGCGTTTGTGCTTCTTCGAGTCGCCACAGCAAGAATTACTATGGCTGTGTTCACGATAGCAGTCATGACCCCGATGGTAGAGGCGAACCACACCGAAGTTAAGGTGGTCAGGTAAAAGGGGCGCTGAGACTGAGCAAGAAGAATCGTATTTGATTTTATGAGGCGATTCCCGGCGGAGGCGGCGCGAATGGTTAGGAGCCCGTTAAAGTCTATGGTTTCCTGGAAGAGGGTGTATAATGGCGCCTTGCTGGATAAATCCAAGCGGCGTAATCTTTTCGCTGTTGCCTGCAAAAGAAGTGAGTATGTACGGTGAAAAGCAACCACTCAGCTCACCAGGTAGAATTTTTGCACGAGGTAAGCAATGCCGACCACCAGTGCGACTACAGCGGTCAGATACGGCACGGAGACGATCATGAGGATTGCACTGCCAATAAGCCGCATCAGCTGGTACCCAAAATCGTAGAAACTGATGGGGAAGAGGTCGTCTAGGACGAGGAGTGAGCATGGTAGATGTAAAACAACCGCAGCCTTGGCTAACCTAGGACGAATATATCCTGGCTGAAGCGGCTGATAATTTGACCTGGATGTGTTGTGTTGAAGAACTCGATCGTCGTTTTCATTAGGGCGGAGAACATTCCAGCGTGAAGATTGGCGGATGCTCGAAGTGTCACCACCATGATGACGTAGTAAAATAACACGCTGATCGCGATGCTGTAGAACACCTCGAAGATGGCATAACTTCCGAGAAATATTCCCATCCGGTTTCGTGCCGCAAGCGCTGAATGCGTGTCGTTGAATGTACTCCAGATCTGCAGGAACACAGGGGTGACGACCTGAACGGTAATCGCGACGAGAAGGAGGAGGGCATAGAGTGCCATTCGGTCCCAACCAATCGAGCGCATATAGTGTAGATACGTTTGGCTCACAGTAGAGCCAATTGGAGTTTCCAGAAGCTCGATTTCATCAATCTCTGGTTCTTCTTCTTCCTCCACTGCTTGAGGAACTGCCGATCCTTCTCTATCCACCGTTAGCATTTCCTCGCCAGCGCTCCGTCGGTGAATATTCTCGCGAATCAAACTTCCTGTCGTATTATTCGAGGCCAGGAACTCTGCATAAGTCGCTTGTTGGGATTCATCCAATGCGTGGAGGGCTATGATCCAATCGGAGTGCTTGAGTTGAGCAACTGAAATTTCAACCAAATTACGTAAGTGTTTGGTTCGAAACAACACGTCGAAAAGCTCACGTTGATTGGTGGCTAGAATGACCGTCTTGCCGCGCAGGAGGCCCTCTGACCCAAGTAAAGCACTGAAAACTGCACTCGAAGTGTTACCATCTAACGCAGCGAAAACATCATCCAGCACGACCGTTTCGAGTCTCGAGTAGACGGCTCTAGCAAGTGCCTGGAGCGCATGATCACGGTGAACGGACGTCGGTGCAGAGAATTGGAGACCTACGACTCTAGCTCGCTGGCCTCCACTCAACCCTCGAGCCAAAACGAGGTCTCCCTCGGGAGTTGCCCCAAAATCGGTATCGAGCGCACAGGCCGAAATGACGGCAGAATACCACGCTTGATCCATGGACGCAGCGAAAAGGATGTTGTCTCGAACAGACAAGCTCCCTTGGAGCCAAGGACTCTGTGAACAGTATGCGATGCCGCGTCGGAATGCGGATGGAAAAGAAACGTGTCCAGATAGGATACTGCTTTCTCCAAGAATCGTTGCCAATAACGTTGATTTGCCCTATACATATTCAACGAATGCGGACGGAATATGGAACGGAACGAGTCCTTACAGAACCAACACGACCAATTATCATCGTCAATTGACCCAAACAAATCGTCGCGTCGAACCCGTCCAACACGACCTTGTCGCCCCAGGCGATACGCGCTGCGTCAAAGACGAGCGTCTGCTCCCGTTCCTCATGGATCGGGACCGATAAAGAGCTGACGCCGCTTTCTAAGTGAAGACAAACAGGCTGGATTATTGCGGCGTTCCCTGCCAGTTTTTCTGACACATGGACGAGTGGGTCCAAGGCGTTCGGGGTATCCTTGAGCTCCTTCAAGTTCTGGTCGCGGTCGCCGTGATGCTCGGAATCTGGACTGCTGAGATATCGTTCGATTCTCTGCACACTGACGTATGCCTGTGTTACGGCGGGTAAACCTTGCCCGATGGCGAAGAGGCTCGCCGAGATAATCGTGAGCGTGGTATATGCCGTGAAAAGGCGCGCCGTGGAAAGCGGTGGTCCGTGGCCGAGGAAGGAAATGATTGAATACGTCCCCAACGTGAAAAGGGATAGCATGTTTAACGTCACGTTGGTGAGGTTCACAACGATGGCGAAGCTATCCCAGAACCGTCTGCGCGCTCCCAACTCCGATGTACGCGCCGCTCGAACGCGAGCTTCCACCTCGGGTTCAAGAGCGGCGAGTTTTACTCCTTTAATCTGTCGAAGGATGCTGGTGATGAGTCGGACACGCTTATCGCAAAGCGCGGTGATATCTTCTTCCAGAGGGCCAATCTTCCGCGATAGAAGCGGAGTCAAAATGACCACAAGCAAAATGATGGGGAGTGCTGCCACAAACGGCCCTAATCCGAGCTGTGAATATAAGATGTAGAGACCGAGAATGATGATAATGAAACTAGACCAGATTTCTGTTGTGCGGTATGAGCATCAGGGAGAACAAATTGACGCGCACTTACGATGGCACATGTCGAGATGAGTGGTGATTCTTTCAACATCTGAGCTATTTTGGCAAGTTCAACATTCGGTGACTGAATCACATCGCTACTTACCTCATCAAGTTCATCGGATCTCCTCCCGTTGCATCAGTTACCACGTCGGCCCTGAGAACCAGAGCCTTCCGGAACATGGCTTCGATGAGGGCACCTCGTATATATCCCCCAGTCTTGGCGATGGAATAAAAATAGAGGCTGGTGGCTCCGGAAAGTGCAAGGAACACCAAAGCAAACATTCCGGCGAGCGCCCACCCCCATTGGCTTGGTTCCGGCACCGAGCCAAGGGCGTAGGATGAGACGAAGTTGATAGCGGCATTCACGAGTAAAGGTTGCACCACTTGAGCTAGCGCACGTATCATCGCAGGGGGCACAGTGCTCAAGAAAGTCGGAGAGAATGCTCGGAAAAGTGCGCGGACCAATAGAGGATGGGATGGATGCTGTTTCCTATACGTTTCGCGTAAGCAATTGGATTCAAATTGACTAGAAGATTCTCACATTTCACGATCCCATGCAATTTTGAATCGTCGATAGAGTTCAATAGAGTCCATCTCGGGATGCAGCTCGTAGTCGAGGGTAGATTCCGTCTTTCGACCGTTCCACATCAGAGGCAACGCCCAGAGTACAAAGAGATGATTGAAAAATCCATCACCCTCTTTGAGTGTGCTAGGGAGTCCAGGACCCGGAATGCTGAGACTGAATACAACCAGAGCGGTCGCGCTGAATAATAGAGCAAATGACACGAGGAAAAAAGTGGAGGTCGGGCGGCCCCCGTGCAGCATGCTGAAGGTGCGAAGCGGAGCCGTTTGGAGTATAAGATTGGTGAATTGGTAAAGGGCGAGAAGAAACGCGAGCGTTTCGGAACCTATGGCCGCCAGACTGACGACCACGAATAAAGTCTGTACAATAATCCAGATTCATACAAGATCGATCGAATGAGGATGAATGCTCACAGATGAGATTAGTATTAATATGAAAGCGCCGGTAACCAGATATATAGTCGCGGAAGGGAGGGTGGGTGACGAAGTCCAGAGCCATGAGACAAGGCTCAGAACGGCAGTACAAATCAGGAAGAATAAAGATGAGAGGATGGTGAAGGAGCGGATATTCTTCTGGGCGCCGAGGTGGAAATTCTTCCACGGCTTTGCCAACCATATATAGGGAGCAGCAATGCATATGAAGATTGCCGAAGGAAGAATCAACAGGATGCTTATGAACCGTTAGCCAGAAGTGTGATGTCTAAGGAACCACATACGATGCCTCGAATGTAACGGTGAAATCAAAGGAACGACAAAGTGATTGCGGGCTCTACGCGGCGGCTTCAGCAAAATTAGTTCAGTTCAAAGAAACTACACTCACAAGAAGTGCATCATTGAGGCACACAGAAGTCTGCGGGAACCTAGCGTAGAGACGAGAGGACATTTTGGAGGCCTTGACTTAGAAGACGTCAAGTCACTCCGAGACCGTCAACCCTGTTATTACCGGCTTACCGAAGATTAAAGATTTGAAAGCGGGAGGAAAAATGGCTAGACACGACTTTGCTTCTGGAGTCAGGTCTGTATTTAGCTTCAACTGTACAGATGGCACGGGGGTCAGATAGTCACCGCTTAAATTTAACAATCATGGTATCCGTCATAAGTATTTGATGGATACGAGGTAGTGAAACAGTTCTGGGATGTTCTGGCTTTGGCCGCAGGCCAAAAAGCCCCGGCTTTGGGGCTTTGGAACCGAGGCCAAAATTTGGCCTACCTTTGGCCTTGCGGTCTCTCAGGCCAAAGCCAGGCCAGGAAGCCATGGGCCATGGCTTCCGGACGTCCCACTCGGCCGGAGATCGCAAACAACTTCGGCGGAATAAATTATGATGAGTGCGGTTGACTGCGGTTGAATCATCCCGAGTCCCAATTCAGATTTTCTAACCGAATTGTTGACAAAAGATGGGTCGACACAAGGTCGACAACATCAGAATGTTGCGGTGAAGAAATTCCAAACATGCGCTTCTTGAAGGCCTGTCTGTTGCCCTATTCGTAGATCTCAGTATATCTGCTATGCATTTATAACATACCTTACAATATCCTGATTCCATTCGAGCATTATATGTCTTCATTTTGACTTGATTCAAATTTTCTAGCAAAGCCATGGCCCGGGCCAAAGCCAGGCAAAGCCAACATATCTTTGGCGTAGCTTACGATCTCATCGAGCCAAAGCCACCTCAGGCCGGGCCAAAGCCGGGGCTTCCAGGCCAAGCCAGAACATCAGTGATTCAGTCGTAAAAAGGGCCTAATCGACGTGGCCGGATTCTGACTCGGATACGATTTGTCATGGAGGCGGCCACCGATACACATGGGAATACGATAATATGACTTGGATTGGGCCTCTCCGAGGCGGGCGCTGAACCTTTAGGTGAGTGAGTAGACCCATTATTTTTTATTCTCCCTTATATCATTTAAATAAGTACTTCTATTACGTGATTCACGACTTGAAAG
Source organism: Mycena maculata (assembly GCA_029448575.1). Lineage (NCBI taxonomy): Eukaryota > Fungi > Basidiomycota > Agaricomycetes > Agaricales > Mycenaceae > Mycena > Mycena maculata. The sequence continues at coordinate 76,758 of JARJLG010000042.1, read as the reverse complement.
TTCAGAGCCAAGAGTTGGAAGAACAAAGGTACAGTATATATAGGTAGGTATGGGAGCACGGGCACATGCTCGGATAAATCTCCTACCTTGTCTGCGGGGAGAAGGCCTCGAAGGCGGACCGGCGGTGAATGGGGAGGAGTCCGGACCGCAGAAACGACTCCTGCCTGATTCGGTTAATTCTCACGTCAACGGATACTGACCCGAACATAAAGCAGAAATGACAAATGGACAGTGTTCAATATATCGTGAATACCATTGCCTTCTCTTTACGATCTGGCATTGGAACGAGTAAAAACACATAAGAAGATGTCAAATGAATATTTTCGCATTTTTTATTGCCTACTTTCCAGCTTCCTGAATCCTCACTTGCATTCCGAATTTTTCCGAATCCATGACAAGCAGAATATGACGAAGTTTTGTTTGCACTTGTAGCAGAAAATGGAACAAAATCGATCTTCCCCAGGGTAGCCAAACCTAAAGGTTCAGCAATTATCCGAGGGACCGCGTCTACTTCAGATCCCATGGGGTAAGCGTATTGCGCAATGAGCGCGTCGGAATACCAACCTACCTCCGGGATCCAGAAAAATTTCTCCCGCATTGCGACGAGTTAACTGAATGGATCCGTTTTACTCTGGAGGTCTGGATGGGAAAATGATGGCAACAATTTGTCACAAGGGGCGATCAGTGTTGCTATCAAGTAAATCGACCCCCCTTTGTATGTTGGTGTTTTTGATCTGTATGTTGGTGCTTGGCTGCAGCTTCATCCAGCCTGGTTTTGAGCCTCCATCGGTACTAAGCACTAATTTATTTGGTTCCAATATCATAAGAGCAATTGTTTGTGCAAAACTTCGCGCGAGAGTACTGTGTGCAAATTATTTGAGCATGAAAAGAGCTCATATGTGCCAACACTCCGAATAAAGGCTCGAACTTGCAGTATTCGCCCGATTTTAATTTAGGAAAGCGGTGGATGTATAGAATATCGACTCAAAGCATTGTTGGATTGACAAGACCACTTGGTAGGACAAATGGACAAGGATTAGGTGAAGACGAGGTGCAGTGAAGCTGCAGCCAAGCACCAACATACAGATCAAAAACACCAACATACAAAGGGGGGTCGATTTACTTGATAGCAACACTGATCGCCCCTTGATTTGTCACAACTCGTCTCACCGGTCTGCAACTCGCCTCGACTCGGATGATCGAGTCCATCAACTCGATGGCCGAGCCTTTGCGTATCGGGGTGAGCTCACACCGACGGCAATACTATACCAGAGGGTCGTGGTATGAATTGTGTAAGAATTATGACCGACCTGATGTGTAGCTCGATCGATCAAAGATTTACAGTGCCGGGATCCCAGCTACGACACTATAAGTAAGATGGCTGTAACTAAAATCACGTCAACACATGGCGAAAATCTCACCCTTGAAATTCGCGCAAACTACTGTCGGTTTCCCGTGCGAAGAGTTCCCGCTAATCCACAATTATTTCGAGAAAGTCGTCCGCCAGAACCCAACCTTTGTTGCGGTACACTGCGCTAACGAAGCTCAGAGAACTATCACCTATGGAGAGCTTGACCGGTGGGCCAACACGCTTGCCACGTATCTCGTCGAAAAATCAGGAGTTCGTCCTGGAGATCTAGTGCTTGAATTCTTCGACAAGGGCATAGAAATGTTGGTGGGAATTCTTGCAGTTGTGAGTCTGTTCCCCTATCTGCTCAAATCATCCCTTCAACTTGGCCTTCAGTGCAAAACCGGGGCGGCGTATGTGAATATAGATATTGAACATCCCGCTACGCGTATCCGCTCTATTCAATCGATGACTGGGGCCAAATTTTGTCTCACCACGGCCTCCCTACGCCGCGAGATTTCTTACCTCGACATTGCATTCGTATCTGTGGACGAGGTTTTGCCGCCCTCCGATGCATCGATTCCTCCCCCTGCTCTTTCCCGTACAGTGTGCGGTGAAGACTTGTGCTATGTCATGTTCACCTCCGGATCAACGGGTTCGTCTCGAGATTCATGGCGCGTACGACGCGTGCTGATACGGGAGTTTTCGAATTCTTGCAACAGGTGAACCCAAAGGCGTTATGGTTCCGCATTCCTGCGTAGTCTCGTCCGTCATAAACGGGCCAGAATCCAATCAGCAACTCAGAGCGAAAGGCCAAGCCCTCAGAACCTTGATGTTTTCGAATTATGCGTTTGATTATGTATGCCAAACCGAATACTTTATTCATGAGAAACTCACCGGTCGATAGTCGGTTTGGGACATTTTCCTAACGCTTACTGGCGGCGGCACCTTGTGCATTTCTCCCAAGACCGAGATGCTCAACGACCTCACGGGAACTCTTCGGTCCCTATCGATAACCTTTCTGGAAACAACACCAACCGTCCTTTCCCTCGTGGATCCGACCCAGGTTCCCTCACTCGACACGGTGTACTCATCTGGCGAACCTCTTACTATGTCTGTGCGGGAAAAATTTCTGCCCCATCACCCAAGGATCAAGCTGTACAACGGTGGCGCGCCGTAAGCTGATTTTCCGTTCTTCGGAGTTTCAGCTCACAATTTTCAGGACCGAAACCACTGTCATGTCGGTGTTCACCCCGATCCACGAGGCTTCACCGCCGGGAATATTCGGCAAGCCTTTCGGGGAAAACCGGGTCTATGTGTTAGACAACGACAAAGGACTCTGTCCGGTTGGCGTTGCAGGACGCCTTTGGATAGGCGGTCCACAGGTTTCGAGAGGGTATCTTGGTCGAGACGATTTGACCTCTGTGGTATACGCGCCAGACCCGTACAATCAGGGTCGGCGGATGTACAATACGGGCGACGTCTGTGTCTGGGCTCCAGATGAAAAGGGGTCGGAGGAGTATGCGCTATTCTATCTGGGTCGCGCGGATACGCAGGTCAAAATCCGGGGTCAGAGGATTGAAACGGCTGAGATCGAAGCGGTCCTGGTCGGCATTGAAACGGTGCTGCAGGCGGCGGTCGTCAAACGCGTGCGCTCGGGGACGGAGGAGCTCGTGGCCTTCATCGAGATTGATAAAGTTAGCTTAATTCATCTCATTTTAATGCTCGCATCTGAATATCATATCCAGAATACTGCTCAAGAGACGATGCTGCAAAAGGTCAATGCAATCCTACTCCACAAATTGCCTCGATACATGATACCCACTGCTATCATTCCTCTTTCGACTCTACCCTTTACTTTGAATGGGAAATTAGATCGCAGGCAGTTAGAGAAACTGGCACTCGATGCGAAGCCGGAGGGACAGCGTCTGAATGGGAATACGCATCTCAATGGAAAGACCAATGGGATCTCCTCTCAGAACGGTATCACCGCGAGTGCACAAGTAATCAGGGAAGCGTGGGCGAACGCTCTAAATCGGCCGGCTTCGAGCATTTCCCTCCACGTCGACTTTTATAGCTCTGGGGGCGACAGCATATCATGCATACGTGTCGCTGCGGCTTGTCGGTCGGCCGGATATTCCCTTTCGATTATGGACTTCGTGAAAGCTCCGACTATAGCTTCCCAGGCTCGACTGGTTGACCTTCGGTCGGGAAATATCGTCACAGACGCGGTTTATCGCCCATTCTGCCTTCTGATTGGGCCGGAGTACCGGCAGGCTGTTGAGAAGGAGGTGATATCTTATGGATACAAAGTTGATGATATTGAAGACGCATATCCCTCCCCGCCATCGGTTGCTGGCCTTGTCTCTCTGGCGGCTGGGAAGCCATTGGTAAGTTTCAACCGATCCGGTTTTCTCACGGTTCGATGAGTCCTAAATTTATCTTCCAGAGCTATTTCGCGCAGTATAGCTATCACGCTTCGACAAAATTCAATCCCAAATATATGGAAGCGGCCTGGATGCTTTTATTCGAGCGTTATGAAATCCTCCGCAGCATGTTCATCGTCGCACCTCCGCCACACAGCGATATTGTTCAAGTCGTGCTTAGCAATCGAGCGTCACCCTTGTCCTGGGAATCGTATGCATTTGTGGACGATGTCCAACGGGACGCTGCCGTTGACGATCATCTGAAGCGTGCACCCGGCTTCGCCCTCGGGAAATGTTCGACCCGAATAGGCCTATTCAACGGCCCGAAAACCTCGACCGTCGTATTTTCGTTCCATCATTCGATTTACGATGGTTGGTCGTTCCCCAATCTCCTGCGGGACCTGAGGACTGCGTACAGCATCGCGTCAGGCCACGTCCCCGGATGGCTGGACACTCCCACTCCCTATTCCCGTTTCGCCCGGTGGAGTTTAGACCAGGACACAGAGATTGCCCTGACGTACTGGCGGTCCCAACTGGCTGATATCCCTCTCCCAGCATGGCCTAAAGTGCCGGTGTTCAACATTAGAACAAAAGCGGTAACAGACCAGTCTTCCATTCGAGTCTTCCCTATGGGTAGACAATTGGCGGACTTTTGCGTCGCTCAGCATATTTCTCTGTCCTCTGCGGTGCGGACCGCTCTTGCCGTCACTCTCGCTCTGCACGAAACGAGCAGCGACGTACTCTTTGGTGTCGTCACATCAGGACGTACTGGGGAATTTCCGGGCGTCGAGACAGTGTTTGGATCGTGCATATCTACGATCCCGTGTCGTGTCCGGCTGCCCGCCGACCATTCTCTGCAATCTATTCTCCACGCAGTCCATTCCCACTCCATCGACTCTCTCCCGTTCCAATTCGTTGGGTTACATCAGATTCTCAAGGCTGCCAGCTTCGACGGCGACATCTTTAGGGTTCTACTCACCATCGAAAATATAGATGGCCTCCACGAATCGGCGGATGAATTCTTGGGCGAAAATCTGCGGGGACACCTTCTCGAAATGAACTACCCCTTGGCTATTTCCGTCTTTCCATCCCCGGATGGCACCGAGATCCGTTTCCAGTTTCAATCAGATTCCGAGTATCTGTCGGCTGCAGATATCGAATGGGTTCAAGAGCATCTATTTTCTGCCCTTTCTTCTCTCATGCACAATCCAGAGCTATCTATCGCCGATTCGAATCTACTTTCGCCCAAAGAAGACGAGTTTGTGCGAGAAATTGGAGTGGGTTCTGCACCGGATTCCCTTCTCCTTTCCAAATTCTTCCACTGCATGGTCGATGACACGGCTGCTCGTGTTCCTTCGAACATCGCTCTGGAGCATACCGGCGGAGAGTCCATGACATATGACGCCCTCGTTAACTTTGCAAATCAAGTGGCACATGGCTTGCAGGCCAAAGGAGTGAAACCCGAAGTCTGCGTTCCTGTCCTATTCGATAAAAACTCCAATCAGATACAGGCGGTGGTCGCTATTCTGGCTGTACTCAAGGCTGGCGGGGCATTCGTGCCTTTGGATTCTTCATGGCCGATCGATCGAATGGCATCGTGCATTCAGCAGACGAATTCGCCCTTTTTCATTTGCGACTCTTCTACTCCAGCAGTTGCCAATCTCCTTCCCGTTCCTTTCCTAGATGTCGAAGCACTGTCGCTAGGACAACCGAAAACGCCTCCCGCCACTCCGAACCTCAAGTTAGACTCACTTTGCTATGTCATGTTCACCAGCGGAAGCTCGACCGGAAGGCCGAAAGGTGTTTTAATCGAGCATTCTAATGCGACCGCCTAGTAAGTACAAATTTGATTTGATAACGATCACTCCAAGTTAAACCAAAATTTTCAACCAGCATTACCAAGTAAGTGTATTGATCTGATAGTGATCGTTCGTTGAACCACTTTTTTCAACCAGCGCGTCTACTGTATTCCCGTTGACTGATGCGCGTCGGTTTTTACATTTTAGTCCCTGGACTTTCGACCAAGGTCTGGCTGACTTGCTCCTTGCGCTGCCCGTCGGAGGCACTGTGATTCTCGCCAACATGGACCAGATGCTTGTTAATCTCACAGTGACATTGAATGCTACCGAGGCCGACTACGCAGTTCTGACGCCAGCAGCTGCCTCATTGATACAGGCCGGAACACATCTCCCGCATCTCAGGACTCTGGTTTGCGGAGGTGAAAAACTACCAGGTCAACTGGTGCACAGATGGGTTGGAAAGCTCGAGTTAATTGACGCGTAAGCGCCCATTGAACCCATGTGCGACTCTGACATTAATCACGACTCTTGGGACGCCAGTTACGGACCGACAGAATTCACGATTCACGGCATAAGTGCATCCTTCAAGCATACACCTTGGGTTCCGGGCGTGATTGGTCGCCCTCTCGGCGGGACTCGGGGTAGGCATATGGGTCTCATTACTATGGCTGAAATGTCTCACCTGGAATTGGCAGCTTATATTGTCGATCAATCGATGAGGCCTGTTCCTGTTGGCGCCACCGGAGAGCTCATGCTGGCAGGCAATCATGTAGCCCGAGGATACCTAAATTTGCCAGAGGAAACAGCGGCGGCCTTTATTGCTGATCCGTTCCACCCCGGTCAGCGAATGTATCGCAGCGGAGATCTCGCGCGCTTCAAAAGTGACGGTCGTATTGAGTACCTTGGGCGCAAAGAGGGAGGATATATCAAACTCCGCGGTTTACGCGTTGATGTGGCCGAAATTGAGGCGACGCTCATGTCTGTACCCGAGACGCTTGCAGTCGTGGAGCTCCTCACCGTCGATGAACAGCCTCATCTGGTTGCATTCTTGGCGCATTCACTATCCCGGGCTGGAGACACCAAACTCGCGCTTGCCCCCGATCTCACCGCCCTTCAACCTTGGATAAAAGTACTCTCAAAAACATGCAAGCGCATCTTACCCGGATATTCTATTCCGACTCTGTGGGTTGCCTTGGAAGCGATCCCACAGGCCGCGAGCAACAAATACGATAGAAAGCTGCTTCGCGCCTTTTTCGAACGGTTGGTCGCCCAGCCCGGTCAGGTGGAGGAAATCACTCGAATTCTCCTGTGCGCCAAGCCCTTCCAGTCGCCGGAAACTGGTCTCGAAAAAAAGCTGCACGCCATTTGGTGTGAACTTCTCGGAAAGGAAGAGATGTCCGTGCATGACGACTTCTTTAATGCCGGCGGCGATTCGCTGGGGGCCATCCGAGTCCTCGCTAGGTTGCGTAACAAAGGATGCCATTTAACCATCCAGGATTTTTATGCCGCTTCTACGATTGCCTCTCTCGCGCGGTTCATTGATGCATCGGGTAATGACATTCGGGACGATCTCGTGGAAGAGCCTGTTCTAGGCCTCGTATTTCCTGTTCAAAAATATACCGGTCAGGATCTCAAAGCCCCGATGTGGCTCTTGCATTGTGCGGAAGGCGTCGGTCACGAATGTACGTGACATGGTTGAATTTCCTCTCCCATCACGATATTCCGTAGATATGAACCTCCCGCCCCTGGAACGGGATGTTTACGCCATATCCAACCCTTCAAAGAACCGGATGAGCCTGGAAGCCAATTTCCCGACCTTGGAGAGTTTCACGGACAAGTATATACCGTTAATGGCACCGGATGAACCCATTTTCCTGGGCGGGTATAGCTCTGGCGGCCTATTGGCGATATCAATTGCAGCGCGCCGGCGTTCTCTTGGTCAACCTGTTGGCAATCTATAATTTTTCAGTATTGAGTGGCGGCTGACCTTAATTTCAGGTCAAAGGCGTCGTCCTACTAGACACTTTCAACACGCAAGGTTTTGTTTCGTTCAGGCTTTTTTTGATATATTACTGAAGCGCCGCCCCTTAGGATGGACGTTCCGTGGCTTCGCTCCTGATACAGACTACGGCTCTAATCATTTGTCCAATGCGCTAAATCCTAGTGCGTGCCTATGTTGTTCCCTTCGAAACCTCCGTCCCGAACATCGTTTCTTTCGGCAGGTGCCAAAGAGCTGCAAAGACTGAGCGAGCGGCACACATACCACCTGATCCAATACTTTATTGAGCCCAAGCTCGATGTCCCGGTCTTGCTCCTCCGCGCAGGAGTCCGGGATACCTCGGACACCGAGTTTTATGTGGCCGACGGCGGGGACGACGAGCTCAACTTTTTCACACGTGAAAACATGCCGATGATCGAAGTGTATACTGTCCCCGGCGCGGAACACGCAGACATGGTCGGGTACGTAGATCCATCCGCATTCGCCCCAATTCCCCGCATCTCATTCCGGACTACAGGTACAAAGATAATTTCGCCACCCCTGTGGTGTGTGAAGTCGCAGAGCACATCCGCCGATGGAGTCGTGAACTTAATTAACGGAGCCTCGATGTCTGAGCTACACGTTTACCATGTAACATTGCGAAACAGGATTTGTCTCTTTGTCGATCCTAATTCCTTCCTGATTTGGAACAAAACGACACGCTGTTTGTCCCGGTTAGGATGAAAACCAAAAGGTCACGCATCAATGCGAGAAGTCCGTATGAACATTAATACACCCTCGTATACAGCCCAGCCAATTGCTGAGCTCAGAATTTTGCGCGACATTCGGAGGGAAGCTCCGTCAAAAAAACCGGCGAGGCCCCGTTGCTAAAAGAATTCGCGTGACTGTGCAGATTTAGTATTGAGCTCACTCACAGCCCAGATGGTTCGTGCTGTCCTCTGGAATCCGTGGTACCGGTCTTCGCTACGGACTTGTACTTTTGTCTGTATTATTTTTCGAAATTGGACAGGCGCCAAGGTGAGTCGATAAATACCTTAATGACATCGAACGGGTGCGTCGCCATTGTAGCGATTGCCCCTGCTGACGCAGCTGATACTGTATGCATGACGGTCGACTGCGCGTCTGATGTAGGTTGGAGGATAGACGCTGATGAATGTGGGGCCCGGTAAGAATGGAAGACATGATGGAGTAGGCAGGTTTACCGGACTGGCGCTTAATTCCTTCATATAAGACTACAAATATACCCGCATACGGGGCGTCGCGTAACGAGGACGCGAAGAACCCACGAAACAGCTCGGACGGGCCGAGTCGCGCTATGGATAGGAACGCACCAGTCAGACTTTTATACGCGTACATGTTGCTCTGGGCAAGTAATTAGTGGCGCCGACGCAACTTGGGTAGGGGACAGACCTCGTATCGCGCCTTGAGGACCGAGAAAGGATTCAGGAGGAATCCGACGGCCACACGCGTCGTAGCACCCGCAATTAGATTCCCTTGGCTCGTGAGCTTGGGGAGGACGGACGCATTCCGGCTGTCCGATGAACAGACTGCAGAAAAATACGGTGAAGCAGCCATAACGCTCCGTAATTGAGTTAGGCTCGTCATGTATAATGCGACACCCGGAACATTTCTAACATGGACGTGAAATAACGACAGCCAATTGCAAAAATCGAACCTCCCTAGCCAGAGTCGCGTTTGTACCTCGCCAGAGGCCAATGAATCCCTGGGAAGCAATAATTTGCTGTGTTGTTCTCAGGAGGGTAGTGGTATTTCTGCGCAATTTTCGCTGACTATTTCGGCTCGAGGACACGCGTAATCGTACCGTGCGGTCGTCCTCCCATCTCCCTGCTGCAACCGCGTCTTAAGGAGGTCAACTGGTCGCATATTGAAGCCGCTGAAAAGTTGAGGGTGTTGGACACGTACACGGCTGGAGGCACACGGTTGAGGCAAAGCCAGACAATGCGCCTGGATTCCCCTTGATCTAGCGCGTCGCGAGATGTAGGAAAGCACGGCTAACCAGAGAACAGCTGCTGTCCAACATTGCTCATGTGTAGCCGGAGGATGGATTTACGCCGTGTTGGAGATTAGTAGCACTCGAAGTTGTGAATTTTGAAGTCGTCTGTGATGGCTTGTTGACAGCTCCTTCTCATGGACGCCTCCGAGTCAATGGCGAGCCAGGCGGCAATTATTCCCTCATTAGCCAAGGGCTCCAAACAGCTGCGCGCGTGTCTTCTATGTTCCCTCATTCAGCACCCGCTCGACTTTCGAAAACACGGATGCCCAAACTGCGAAGAGCTCATGCAGGTCTGTAGCACATCCGACTGTCCGACTCATGTACCTATATCTTCTTCCGTGCAGATGAAAAACTCGGGCGATCGCGTAACGGCGTGCACGACGACCTATTACGACGGGGTCATCGCCGTGATCGACCCGGAGAAGAGCTGGGTCGCAAAATGGCAGCGGACATGTGCGTCGCCCCTCAAATCCCTTTCCTTGACTCACTTTACGCGCCAGCGAAATACGTTCGGGGCATCTACGCCATCCGGGTCCGAGGTCGCATCCCCGAGGATGTCGAGCACGAGCTGGAAAATCGCGGCATTCGGTATCGACCCCGCGATCAAATGGACCAAGACTAGACCAGACGACGTACGTTGTAACATCCTGTATCAATATAATTCTATAGTGTGTCATATACATGCATGGGTGATATACAGTGCTACTCTAGATACAATATTATATTAGTCTGTGGTCAGAGTAACTCGTGAAGGGCCCGGTCGTATTGGTGGGGCAAGTGGGCGCTGCACGCACCCCATTAGCCAAATTTCGTCGCGAGTTGGCGAGAGAAAGACCCACCTGAGCATATCCCGCGCGAAAACGACCTGCGAGAACACTTTCTCGACGTCCAAGACCTCGAATAGTCGTAGCTTGTCCGCAGCACTATCAGAATTCGCCGTCTGCCGATGTGCGGGGAAAAAGTCATTGTCCCGCATCGCCCAGAGCACCCGGCCTGGGGGAAAGGTGTTGGACATTCTCATGTTGGCCTCTAGGGTCTTTCGGACCGCAATGAACTGGAAAATATGTCAAGAAGAGAAAAAGGATGCACCGAGAGCAATAACCGCACCCAATTTGGATCGTCTGGGGTGCCTGTGCCCGCTTTCCACTGCTTTGCCCGCGAAGTAACCGCAGTGTACCCCGCGCGCGCGCTGGCCGGCTTGCCGTCCTTGGCCTCGTTCCCGGCACATAACCACATCGCAGCGGCGCCCAGATCGCGGATGGCGCCGAGGGATAGGCGGGATACAACATCGTGCGAGTACACGAACGAGACGATCAGTTTGTCGGCGAGCTTGCCGAGCGCAGCGTCCACGAGAGAGCTGGATGTCTGTCAGATCCGGGAGCGCACGGAGGACGGGCGGGGTACGTACGGCGGCGCGAAACAATAAACAGAGACGCGTCGATTGATGGGGAGCCCGCTCGACCGAACCGTGAGGCACGTCTTCGGGTCTGCCCACATCAGGCCGAGGAGACCAGCGACGCCCGCGCCGAGACTATGTCCGCAAAGGACAAGCTCTAGGCGATAATCAGTGACAGATAGTATAACATGCACAGACCGGCAAACCATAATCTGGGTTGTGAAGGAGCGCCTCGTGAACAGCCAGCTGCACGGGCTTGCCAACACCGCCCATCGCACGAGCCATCCGGAGCATCCCGCCGTGGGCGTGATGCACAGGTGACTGCGGCGAAGAGGAAGGGCCCTCAGGAGGGTGTACGTGTACCTGCGGCCTACTACTGGCACTAGGGAACACAAACTGGCCGGGTAGTGGCGTCTCTTCTTCCTCTGACACGGGTGTAGTCGTGGCGGGCTCGAATTCCTCATCCTCGCAGGTGAGATCCACAGCGATCTCATTCAGTGACATTGTCCCTACAAAATCCATGAGACTTGAAACCGCCACACAGGACCGACAAACCTCGAAGGACCAGGACGATCTGCGCCCGGCTATGGTCCGTGAGGACCCAAAACCGCGGCATGAGGTGCTCCGCGCCGATCTTGGCGGTCGCGCGCATCTTCTCCTTTATCTCAGCGTTCGCCTTGTCCTCGGGCGTGTTGGCATACCGCTCGAAGATCTCGTGGTCGTGTTTACCCAAAAGGACGTCCCACCACGAGTACTGCGGGTCGCCCAGCCCCGCGGGCGTCTCAAGGTCAGGGAAGTCCCCGGCAGCTTCGGCCTCGGAGGCATCGATGGCATGCGCCAGGTGCGCTGCCTCTACGACCATTTCCGAGGCCGAGTTGGCCGTTGCAGGGCCGTGGGCAGCAGTGAGGGATACACCAAAGAAGAGTAAGCTCGCGCCCCCGTACCCCGCCAGAACGAGTTTGGAAAGCCGCCGCAGCGTCGTCTTCAGCTCTGCGTTGGTCATTCTCTTGGGTTCCGGGAGAATCGTCGGCCGTTTGGAGGTTGCTCGGCCGGTCGTCTTTCCTTTGCGGAGGCTAAAGAACGATTGCGCGCGCAGAGGGGAGGCCTCTCCGATGTCCGCGACAATGAGCTGGCCTTTATTGCCGGGGAAAATGATGTCGGAGGTGACACGGACGCGGGAGCCGCTGGGGACTCGGGATAAGTGCCCGAGACATATTTAGGTATGCAAATACGTACCGGCGTGCTCGCATTATGGATTCAAAACTCCTGGGCACATCCTTGACATGGATTTCGCGCATATTCTGAAGCCACCGCCGTTCGTCCCACTCCTGGGTGACACCCTGCGCGACCGAGGTGTGTCAGATTTTCTTTAGCGACGCGGTGAAATTTGCGCACCTGAAGCGCGACCCATGCGACGATGGCCCGCGCTATCTGAGTTATGCTGAATTGTTTCTCAGGGAGACTTGGTCCGGCGGCAGGCTGCTTCAGCTCCCGCTTGACGAGGGTGATGAAAGACGTCAGCGAAAACGAGGCCTCACTGCTGCCTGGGATTATGGCGGTGAGCAGGTTGATCGAGCTATGTGCCGCGAGCAACGAGGTGCTCGTAATATATTCGCTGAAGAATATAGGCGCTAGAGCTATTTGCTCGGCGAGTGAGAGAACAGTCGAGAGCGCACCACCGACCACGGGACGGGCCACAGTCGAGCCACCGAAGAGCTGAGGACACTGTTGAACAGGACTTCTCCGCGTCGAAAGCGGGACGCACCGTGTGGTCAACGACTGCCGCAGTAACACCTACCGCGGTCGACGCTATCCCTCGGGTAACTGCAAAACCAAGTCTAGTACCAGTCTTGACTGCGGCGAATGTGGTAGAGCTGGCGTAGGAGGCCAGATCTATCCCCTGTCGACTGTACGTGTCCCAGTGCGAAAGCATCGTCGTAGACTTGTCCCTTCAACTCGACATGGGTTATCAGGCAGGAAGAGGTTTACCAGGGTTTACCCAGTGTTTTCGGCATGTGAAATTCTCTGCGTCCATCACCAAGCCGACAAAGCAGCAAAACCCCGATCAGGCAAGTTATTCCCGCCACATCCACACGCACAGAAAACATGCCGCGCGCTACAATTCTATCGTCGCCACTCAAGGCGTCGATTTTTGTCTCCCAGCAAGCCAACGTCTAGCCTAGCCTGTGTTTTCAACCTCGAGGATAAATTCTGCAGCTTCACTCCCCCGGGCCCCTATACAACTGGGGTCGCGCTTCAAAGTTCTTTCTGAGATGGTTCCTGCGTGTTGAGGAGGCGAACCGCGTAATCGTTTATCCACATCGAGCGCGCCATTAGCAGACGGTAATCGCCCTCTCCGAAGTACTGGTTCATTTTCCGATGAACCAACTTCACAGTGCCTCGGAGATCGGGTGAAAGGCAAGAATCAACAGGAAAATACCAAATCCTTTGCCTTTTTCCTTTTCCTTTGCCTTTTCCTTTTCTCCCTCGTGAGCCCTCATGTCTGTTTGCAGTCTCTTTGTGAGCGTTGGTGTAATGTCATGGATGAAGATGTCCTTGTGGTTGGTCTCCGAGATTTTTCTTCTACATTGTTAATACTCAGAGAAAACCGATCCTTCGCGTCATCTTCCTTGCCCTCTACTCGCGCATCTTCAAGCTTCACTGTTGGCGGGTCGTGCCTACTTGGCGGCGAGGCTACAACACTCCGACTCAGTGCTACGCCCCAGTCAAATTCCGCGGGGCGGGGACCCTCATCTGTGTACTGGCGCAAACTTTGTGATGTGAGCGCGCCGGATCGTCCGATATGAGTATCATCTAATATCTGCTGCCGCGCACAGGCTGAGGATAGCCATTGTCCTGGGCCTGCAGCTGGTCTGAATGTTAAGCTATCGTTATAAATCTCCTTGGCCAACTCTCGTCAAGAATCACGTCCCAAAAGATCAAACACAACTCAAACCCACGGACTGACTGTTCGCACCAAGTCGTCGACATTCCTGCCTTGCAGAAATTCTTTCGTTCCCAGTGGCTGTGTACCCTCCGACATCACCGAAATATCAAGGCCAAATACGGGCACACGAATATGGACGCAGTAGAAGATGGGCAATGGCGCCCCGTGAGTTCCGATTCGGCGATAGCTTCACAGTCGCGCTATTCTTGACTTTCCCCCTTCCGAGTCCGCACATATAGTACCTTTTTTTCTCGTGTTCTTTTTGGCCTTTGTAATATGACTTCTCCCCGGCGGGCGTATGTTGGCTCGCACTGGGAATTATATCCTGTCCTCTTGTGCGCATTCTCCCGAGTGAGAGTATCTTTGTTTTGTTGGTAGGGTCTGGGTTTATGAATCTGTACAGATGTGCTCCGGAATTTCTGCACACCAAGCCGCTCAATTTTTTTGAGGAAGAAATCAGGCCGGGTCCGGGGTGGATGCTTCGGCGGCCGATCAGAAATTTCGTTGTCCATTTTCCTGTGAGCCCGAATGGTCACCTTGGCCTCTGCACTCTATATGCAACTGTGATTGCGAGGCGATTGGGGCGGAACTCGGGTTGTAATACTATTACACGGCATTGCGAGGTCGAAAATAATTGTGACGCCGATGGCCAACTTAACGGCTTGGAGATACGATTCCGAAGAGTACATTACTTTCGCGCCGCGGGTCAGATTTTCTTTGGAAACTGTCCTGGAGTATGATACTCACCCGCTGAGGACTTCTGTTATTTTCCACTGGCGCCGCTCGTCGCCGACCGTAGCTCCAAGCTGTTAAGACAGAATCGGAGTACATGGCCGCGGACGAGAGAAATCGGCGGAGGAATCGCAAGGAGTGTATGGATCCAGGGGGAATCTTCGAGGCATTGTGAGGAAATATGGAGTGAGCCCAGTGGAGAAGCTTGCGCAGGGTAGCCGGGCACAGAATCGGAGTTACAGCTACACTGTACACGCCGCCACCTCGGAGCGCATCATATGGGTGAAATGCCTAGAACGCAAACTGCATTTTGCCTGCGCATGGACCGATCTTCGGCTACCACGAGAGGCCCCGCGCAGAGAAATCCAGAAATCTGGCCTCGAAAAGACACTTGTTTGCGCCATTTGCGGCCTGGAAAAGCCGCTCCAGGTCTTGTTACAGGCTGAAGGGTGTAACCGAGGAACGAGGGAAAGGCCCTTGGTTGATATTTAGATGGCTGCCAACTGAAAACCGCACTCCTGCTCCTGCGAATCGATATCTGGAAGCCACGAAAATCGCCACAGCCCGAACTGCGGTTTCGAGGGATGTCCCAGGGCTATTCATCGCTGTATCGAAAGTGAGGATACGTATTGCGATATGCATACAAGGACCTTCTTCCAATGGACGGTTCAACATGGTACGGACAACGTTGGAGGTCGCCGGAAGGTGTTAAGAATACATAATACCCGGGGCCGGGCCGTCGACGGAATCAGATTCAATTAGCACCGAGAATCTCGCGCCCATGATCCGCAGAATGCAAATGCGAACGAGCTGCATAACACATCTCTTTTTTTTGGGCTTGATGAGCTTGCAGAATTCGCGAGCGTGTGGGTTTTGCGCACGTAGGTGTACAACCATGCATGGCGAATTCAACCTACGTAACTCTCACCTCGAACACGGCGCGGAGGAGGAGGAGGAGGAGGAGGAGGAGGAGGAGCGATTTGCTGGGTGAATGTTCGACTCGGATCCAAGTCCCAGAGCGCGATACCTCCCGCAGTTCGGGGAGTCATACTGTGTAAGACTGAGTATGATACTGCAGTGCCAGACGTGCTGCGTGATCAAACCGAGGTATGAATCAGGTTCCTGCACTGGACGATTGCTGCGGGTCCTGTGCTCAACTTGAACAGCAGTGAACAGCTCGATGAAGGGACGTGGCCAGTTGAATTCGCATCGTCGTCACGGCAGGTAGCCAGGCAAAAACTCGGAGTTCTGTGAAGTAAAGGGACACATTTGCCCCTATTTTGACATGATGGAATCGAGAATGCTGTACCTCGGGCATAGGTTTATAAGGCGAATGTTCGGTTGAGTTGCTTCTTTCGTCTGCACCTCCATGTCTGGACCTTACGGCGGCCCCCAACGCACCAACCCAGACACGCGCCAGCTTCCCCCGGGCTGGATCACCCAGTTCGACCCAAAGTGCGCTGCCGACTGTCTTATCGATTGTGATCCTAATCTTCTCGCAGCTACAATGCCTGGTTTGTGGAGCAGGATACAAAACGCGGCGGATTACTGAGGAGCGCTGCAGGTTCTACGTGAATACGATTGTCGCCCCGCCCGTGACGACCTGGGTGCACCCTCTCGGCGCACCGTCGCCCCAGCCCGGGTACAGTCCGCCGCCGGGTGGCCCGCCCGACCGCGGGTACGGATTCCCGCCGCAGCAGGGCAGCCCGTACCCCGGGCAGTATGGGAGCCCGTACCCGCCCGAGCGCAGTGGGAGCCCCTACCCGCCGCAGGGTGGCTACAGCCCCGGCTACCAGCAGCCGCCCCCCGGGCAGTACTCGCCGTACAACCAGCCGCCGCCACAGCAGTACCAGCAGCCCCCGCCGCAGCAGGGCGGCAAAGGTGCGTTTCCCTTCTTTGGGCGGTATAGCGTGAATGAAACCCTGGTAGGGCTGCTCGGCGGGCTGTTCCACCACAACCAGCAGCCGGCGGGACCTGTGTACGTTGAGGAGGCGGCGCCGCCGAAGAAGAGCGGGATAGGCATGGGCTCGGCGCTCGCGATCGGTAGGCGGCACTTACGATGGACTGATCTCCGTGATTGCTGACTACTGTAGGTGGTGGCGGCTTGCTTGGAGGCGTGCTCTTGGAGGAGGCGTTTAGCCACCACGGCGGCGGAGGATTTTTCGGTGGTGATGACGGTGGGCGCGGCGGAGACGATGGCGGTCGGGGTGGGGACGACGGCGGAGGATGGGGTGGGGACGATGGGGGTGGGGACGACGGGAGAGGTGGGGACGACGGAGGAGGTGATGATGGTGGAGGTGATTGGTGAAAACATCTGTACAACTTTCCGTTTCTCTCTCTTGTCTTTCTTTGAAGAAATAATCTGTATTCTTGTCGCCATTTTGTCATGTTGGCATCTAATCTGATCTAATCTTTTATCGTTATCAAAGAAGCCATCAAATTCCGTCATCATTTTTTGGCTCCTACTTTCATGTCCTTTCTTCTCCGGAGAGCAAGATGTTCTCGCGCACGGATAACCCGCAGATACGCAACTGTAGCGGCAGAGGTTCTAAAACCCTCTGCCTTTGGCCAGCCCTTATTTCAATCCCATCCACACTTGGGTGCGCAAATTTTTACCGGTCCTTGCTTTCACATTTTGATAAACTTTAGTGCGGGATGCCGAACTGACCCCTGGGTTCACTGCGCAGGAGTACGAGACGCGACGACGGAACCTGATGGACTCTCTCCCTGATTCTAGCATCGTGGTCGCGGTCGCGGGCGTCGTCAAATACATGAGCGGTCAGATATTGTACGCGACGATCTAAATTTCACGGTTCGAGGTTGAAAGCGGGTTCCCAGCTACAAGTTCCGCCAAGCGTCGGACTTTTGGTACTTGACCGGTTTCGACGAGCCAAACGCTGCCGTTATTCTGGGTGCGTCCAAATTGTCAACTTATGCGGAAGGAATTGAGTTAAGGTCCGTGCAGAGAAGACCTCGACCTCACGGGGCTACCGTATGACTTTGTTCTCCGCTGGCAAAGACTCTGCAAAGGAAAAGTGGGACGGCGCCCGGTAGGCTCCTCGGTTGTTCATCGTGATGGTTCCCGGCTAACGTTGTTTAGAACGGGTCTCAACGAAGCTGCGGCCATTTTCCGGGCAGACGACGCGCGGTCCATAGACCACTTTGCCTCGCACCTCCGGTCGGTTCTCTCCATCTATTCCAACGTCTTTGTCGACGTCCCCCCCTCTCACGCCCCCAAGCCGGCCAAGTCGTCCAGATTCTCGAGCAAGGCCATCCTGAACTACTTGTCGCCCCCTCTGACGCCGCGGACGGAATACGACTCCGTCGTGGACGCGCTGTCCAGTTCCGCGCGCAAGCCACTCTCGCCCAAGATCGCGCAGCTGCGCGCGATCAAGAGCGAGGCAGAGCTCCGCGTGATGCGGCAGGCTGCTGATATCAGCGGCCGCGCGCACGCCAAGGTTCGGGGACTAGCGCCAAACTCATAGAAAAATATTCATATTCATGTAGACGATGCGGTTCGCGCGCCCGGGTCTGTCAGAGGCCGCTCTGGCGGCCCACTTCGAGTATCTCTGCTCTTTAGCAGGGTCCCAACGACCCGCCTATGTCCCCGTCGTTGCGTCGGGGCAGGTCCTTTTCACCTCCCTCGTATCCAGGAAAAGCTGATCCCGTCGCGGATAGGGCCAACGCGCTCATCATCCACTACACCTCGAATAACCACCTCACGCGAGAGAATGAGGTCCTCTTGATGGACGCGGGGTGTGAATACAAGTAAGTCTCGCTCCCACCGCCTCTAGTAACTCTCTGAGCTCGATCCAGCGGCTACGCCTCCGACATCAGTCCGTCCATTCGCGTCTCTCTCAAGCGCACACTGACGTCAGACCCACAGCCCGCTCCTTCCCGGTCTCCGGGACCTTCACGCCGCCGCAGCGCGCGCTCTACGCCGCCGTGCTGTCCGCCCAGAAGGCGCTCGTCGCCCTCTGCACCGAGGCCGCCGGGCTTGGCGTCCACGCGATCCACGCGCAGGCGTGCGCGCTCCTGCGCGCGGAGCTGCGGCAGGTCGGGCTCGATGTCCAGCGGGACGATCTGGAGCGCGTGCTGTTCCCGCATTATGTGGCGCACCAGATTGGGCTCGGTTGGTCGACCGTTCTTCTTTTTGCGGTGGTATTCATCGAGTGCAGATCTACACGAGTCGACACACTTGGACCGGTCTGCCAGGTGAGCTTGCTTTGGATGATGCGAATGTTGGGCATACTCATTTGGTTGTTAGGTTAAAGGCGGGGATGGTGATCACCATCGAGCCCGGTAAACCCCTCCCACTCTCACAGCGGAGTATTTTTTTTCAACTCAGTCTTTCCGCAGGCATCTACGTCCCGCCCTCCCCGTCCTTCCCCAAGCACTTCCACAACATCGGGATCCGGATCGAGGTAACACACTCATTCGTCCTTGCGCCCACTCATTTCAAATTCTATCCAGGACGAGGTGGTCGTCGGCAAAGAGCACCCCGTCGTCCTCTCCGTCGCCGCGCCCAAGGAGGTGCGTCGTCCCGGATAATCAATTTTGCCTAAGCTGAAGCGCCACAGATCGCGGACGTCGAGGGCGCGTGTCAGGGCCTTTTGGGGCTCGAGGCGTTCTAAGTAGCGATACAGTACCGACCGGCTCCTTGACGGAAAAGTAATGTACAGCCAGAACTAACTGCCCGTGGAATCAAAATGAGGCTCCCATCATGGAGGATGACCACGTATTTGTGGTCCGGCAAGAGTAGCCCGTACATCGGCGTCGTGCCGATAATATATTAAAATACAAGATGCCGACTATTCACTTTACTGGATATTGAAGCGCTGCAGGTGTGAGATGAGCGGGGATTCGGGCGAGCTGGGAAAACGCGCGACGTACGGGTTTCAAATGTTTGATGAGCACCCATTCCTCGGGCGTCACATCCGCGCGGAATGAGTTCTGGCGCGACAACATCAATCAGAATCGAACCTTGTGAAATGCGGAGGGTCTTATCTTACCTTGAGCACGTCGACACTCTGCCGTGTGATGTGGCTGAGCAGCTCGTCCTTGTCGTCAAAGTGTCGACCGAACATCTTCGCGGACTGGTACACGGCATGCTCGATCTTGACTGCCACCCCGGCGCCCGCCTGCGCCTTCTTGACCAGCTATAGATCCTCTTAGCCCATCAATCGCGCACGGAAAACGGAGCGGGAACGCACATCGTGTGTCTTGTGGTTGATTTCCAACGACGTTCTGCATGCATGCATGATCAGTACGCGCTGTCGGAGAATGCCTCGCGCACGCACATTTTTCCAAGGTCGATAATCTCCTTCTTCTGCGTCACTGGGTCGGTCTTGACCACCGCGATCGGGGTGCCGATCCGCAAGGTGCCGTCCAGGATATCGACTCCAAGGATGATCGGGTCGCGTTTACAAAAGGCGGCGATGATCTTGAGCCGGCACGGCCAGACCGCCTGAGGCGCCGCGTCCTTACGTTTGGCTTCGACGATCTCTGCGTTGTATGCCGTGAACGCGTCGAAGAGATGGTAAATGATGTCGGCTTTAACAAATTTGCATTAGGCTGACACGGACACGGAGATTGCAGGAAATATGTTTACCTTTGAATAGACGGATACCCATCTCTTCTGCGAGCCGCTCGGCGTCTTTGTCGACCTGCACGTCGAAACACAGGATACAGGCGAGCTCCTTGGCCTTCTCCAGCATCGTCCCCGCGCGCATCACATCCTTCTTGTGCACGGGCCCGATGTTGATCCCAGAGACGGGAATTTTGCTCGACTTGAGAAAGTCCAGCAGCGCTTCTAGAGACCCGAGCGTAGACGCCTGGACACAGACCCCGCGCCCGGACTTGTCGATGTTGTTCAGCAGCGACGTGAGATCGGACATGACCTCATCCCGTAAATCGTCCTCGTCGTCGTCCGGCCCGCATACAAGTAGGCGAGATCCAGCGATAGCCTTTTCCAGGTCAGGTGCAGTGACCTTGACACCCAAGGCGGCCTTGACTTCCTTGTGATGCACATAGTTGGACTTGAAAATCGGGATCAGCAAACATTCTATAACAGAAAAATCACAAATCACTGCGCACCTTGACACGCAATTCACGGAGAGGCTGCGGAGTCAATAAAGCCCGAATCTGCGTGACAATGGGACCGTTGAGCCCGCAGACCACAATTTTATCTCCCTCGCGCAGAATTCCGTTCGAGAGCACGACATCAATGGTGGTGCCTAGGCCCTCGATGACCTTGACCTCGAGCACCGTGCATTCCAGCTCCGAGAGGTACATGAGCCGGTCGCTCATGCGCTGCTGTGTCAGATTGACCAAGAGCATGATCATGTCTGGCACCCCCTCCCCTGTGATCGCAGACGTCGGCACGATCGAAACATTCCGCGCAAAGTTCTTGTTGTCGTAGTACAAGACGGCGTTGAGGCCTTCCTCGGCGAATGCGACGACAATCTTGGAAACGCGGTCCTCGAACTCGCGCTGGACCGTCCGCGACTGCTTGGCCAGCGATTCACGGAATGCCCCGTCCGGCGTGGGATCCCAGCTGTATATACGATCAATCTGGGCAGGTCAGATCAGGTTAGGTCAAATCTACGGGATTCTGCGGAAAAGGGGCGGGAGAATGCACCTTGTTGAGCGCAACAATGAACGGGGTTTTCCGGTCCCTGAGCAATCGAAGAGATTCCAGAGTCTGTGGCTCCAGTCCGTGCTGGAGCAATATATTGTCAATCAAAGTTCGCGCGAAGACGGAGTGGTGGGGCTTCGCACCATGATGTCAACAACCAAAATAGCGATGTTGCACAGAGAACTTCCGCGAGATCGCAAATTCGTGAACGACTCGTGGCCAGGCGTGTCGATAACGAGGAGACCAGGGATTTTGTACTCGGCTGTTCCGTCCTACGCGCGGTTCAATAATCATGACCCCCTTCAAAAATGGAAATCTACCTTATTTAGAACTTCAGTTTTGGTCCGGATGGCGTCCACAGGGAAGTATGTGGCACCGATTTGCTGCGTGATACCTCCCGCCTCGCCCTCTTGAACATTGGTTTGCCGAATCTGAAGGAAAGAAAAATAAATATCCCGCTAAGTTCTGGAATGAACGACGCGCCTTGTCCAAAAGCTTTGTCTTTCCGGTATCGACGTGTCCCAAGATACAGCAGATCGGACTCCGCAGGTCGTCTTTGCTTCGCGCAGCCAAGGCTTCCTCGTGCGCCTTGGCCCTCCGAGCAGCCGCCTCAGCCTTGCGCTGCGCCGCCATTTTCTGCGTCTGCGTAAGCTCTTCCTCGGACGACGACTCATCCGAGTCCGAGTCGTCCTCCGAGTCGGACTCGGAGTCATCGTCAGATCCGTCGTCATCCGAGTCCTCCTCCGATCCGGAGGACTCCTCTGCGGCGGCCACAGCGGGCGATTTGGCAGCAGCAGCAGGTTTAGCGGTCGCGTTGGCGCCGGGCTTGGTGGGAGTTTTTGCATTCGGTCGTGCTGGCTCTGAAGAGCCATTAGTACTTACCTTGCCAACTAGGTATTGCACTGACCTTTTTTGGCGGTAGCCGGGACCGGTTTTGCCGGAGCTTTGGTAGTCGGTTTAGCGGCAGGAGTTGATACAGGTGCAGGCGGCGGTGTGACAGGAGCATCTTCCTCGTCGCTCGAAGCATCCCACGAATCCTTTATGCCAGGTGGTGGCGCCTTGACCTCTTCCTCCGCACTGCTGGCCTCCCAGTCGTCCTCCAGCTCCGCCTTTGCCTCGACAACCGGAGTGACTACAAGTGCAACCGGTTCAGGCGTCCGTGGTCGAGATTCCGGCGCCGGCGATGCCTCTTTCACAGCGCTAGCAGGGCCCTTCTTCTTGCGATTACCATAAACGACCTTCTTCACCGCCGGTGGGCCGCTCCCCGAGGCCTGCTGCAGCCCTTCAATCTGAACACCTGACGCAAGGAGGGCCTGCTTTCGTATTTCGGCCATGGCCCTTTCCTCCTTTTGCTTTTTCGTAAGCAGACGACCCTCCTTCTTGGCCAATTCACGTTTCGCCTGTGGGGATCGTGAGACATTGTAATCGGCTGGACCGTAAGGAAGAGAAAGTCACCTTCTCTTTCTCTTTTCGCCGCTGCTTTTCCTCCTCCTTTTTGCGCTCTTCTTCTGCAGCGAGTCGTTCTTCTTCCTCAATGCGCTTCTGCTCCTCCTCTGCAGCCCGGCGTGCCTCCTCCTCGATCCGGCGTTTCTCATCCATCATCGCCTTCAACGCACTTATACCTCCCTTCTTCTTTGTCGCAGCGGATGGTGGCGGCGGGGCCGGCTCGTCGTCCTTCTTCGCCTTTTTCTTCTTCTTCTTCTTTGCGTCGGCTTTACCTCCTGCACCCCCCTCTGCTTCATCCTCATTCTCCTCCGCCTTCGGAGGCTCAGGGGCAGTAGCGGCTGGCGTCGGTGTAGGTGGTTCGTCTACAGGGGGGGCGTCACCAGAGGCTGCTTTCTTGGCGGCAGCCTGCGCCTTCTTTTTCGCCTACATAGATAGATACACATCGTAAAAAACAATAGATAATTTAGAAAATACAAACCATACCTTTTCCCGCTCCTTCTTGAGTTTCTCCTTCTCCTTCTTGGAGAGGACTTTGACGCCGGTGTCCTCGGGGGCGTCATCGTCGTCATCGTCCGCTTCCTTGGGGGCCGGAGCGTCTGGAGCAGATGGCGCTGGAGCCGCGGCAGGTGCTGGAGCAGGCTCAGCTTCATCTGTGATGCACAGGAGAGTCGAAATCAATGGGGCAAGGTTGAACTCATGGTGCGCACCAATTTTTGCCTCGTCTTCGCTCTCATCCTGTGCTTTGCCCTTCTTCGCCTTTCCCTTCTTGCCTTTCTTGACCTTTTCCTTCACGGGACCCCACTCTTCGTCCGCCAGATCTTCAGCTGTGACCTCGACCGGTTTCTTGGAGGCAACTGAAGCCTCTTCATCGGGCTCTTCGCCAGCAGGTGCATCATTCACGCCGTTTACCGGGTCGCTCCCAGCACTTTTCTTGGGCTTCTTTTTATCCTTCTTGCCCTTAGACGTAGCTTTAATGGCAGACTAGGAGCGCAGCTTCAGATGCATCCCGGCGGGATTTCACAGGATTGCGCACCATGAGCCCGCCAAAATCCTCGTCATCTTCCTCTGGAGCGGCTCCGCCCTCGTCGGCGCCCATATCGAGAGCAGCGAATCCAGTGAATGAGACCTTGGATTTGGTTGCTGGGGGTTCATCCGGGACAGGCGAATTGGACGCGACCGGTTCGCCAGCTTTTTCCCTTTGCCACACGTTGAGACGGTAAGTAAAGAATGGATATTTGCAACGTACCAGTATTCATCGTCGTCGGCACCCTTCTTTCCCTTCTTGCCCTTGTTTTTCGGCGGCATTTTTACACGTCGGAGTAGCGGTTAGAGGTGTATAGCTTTTGCTTCGTTGGTCAGAAATTGCTTCGGACGCGCGGGCCGGTGCCACAAGTTATTGCCTGACTCTTGTTGACTCTCACCACAACTCGACTCGAGAATAAGCCTGTGCTATGGGTCTCTTAACAATCATCAGGAAAAACCGGCAGAAAGAAAAGGAAATGCGGATCCTTTTCCTGTGAGCATGCATTGTGATGTCCAACAACCTCTTATGCGCGCCGCAGCGGGCTGGACAACGCTGGCAAAACCACTATTCTTAAGAAGCTCAATGGGGAGGATATCCTTAGCGTCAGTCCCACGTTGGGATTCAATATCAAGACATTCGCGCACGGCAAGTACGCCTGTTTCTTTATCGATATGTAGTGGTCCTCATCGATTCTGGTTTGTTTTAAGCTACACCCTTAATATCTGTTCGTATCGCTTAATCTTTCGGCGATAGCCCGCGACTGATATACCTGCCCATTCAATAGGGGATGTAGGCGGACAACGCACTCTACGTCCGTACTGGCGGAATTATTTCGAGCAGACAGACGCGCTCGTGTGGGTTGTTGATTCAGGAGATAGGATGCGAATGAAGGACTGCAAGCAGGAGCTTCACAGCCTCCTCCTTGAGGACGTTAGTTTGTTTAAATGATTTGCTGCCGAAATGGATCTGACGCCACCCAACTACAGCGCCTGGCAGGTGCATCCCTCCTCGTCTTTGCCAACAAGCAGGATCTCCAGGGTTCCATGACGGATGTCGAAATCCGCGATGTTAGTCCGTTCATCCTGTTTCAATCCGTCGTTCATCCAATTTCTTTCAGGCGCTTGACCTCCGGTCCATCAAGTCCCACCATTGGAAGATATGGTCTTGCAGCGCTGTAACCGGAGAAAATCTTGTAACGGGTAGGCTTATTCTCCCTGCATCTTAATTCCCTTCACATTCAAAACTCGCTTCAATGCGCCAGGTTTGGACTGGGTAGTAGCGGATGTTGCAGGTCGACTATATTATTCCACTACGGCATCCCCGATACAAGCTCCTGTTCATGTGGTGGTCTGATCAACCGAAATAGCCTTCCCGGTCCGCCAAGAGCAGCATCAAATCGATTCGCACAACCAAGGCGTACATATCGTGTCTTTTCAAATCGTGCGTGCATAAGCGCACTCCTCGCTATCGCCGATCCCCCGCTCATTGACAACCCTCGAAGTCTGTCGTCAATTAACAATCCATGAAAAGAGCCACGATTGTTCACGCGATAACTTGGGGAGGACAAACCCGTCGACTTGGCTTATTACATCGGCATGCAATTTACGTTTAACCGGCCTTTCATTTTCGGAACCTCATCCCGCCTCGCTACCACTCGCTACTCGCCCGCTCGCCGATCTGTCTGAGATGACATTTTGTCCTGGCTCAAACCATCTGTTGCACAGCGGGTCAACCTCATATCGGTCCCCGCATCAGGGACTATATCAGTGACTTGGCATGCCCGCCGCGAAGCATACGATACCCACGAATTCTTTGATTTCTTTTCACGGCGTACCAGATAATCTACATCTCCTTCCCACATCCCGCATTACGTACCGCCGTTCCGCTTTTGCTGTCAGGCCCAAAATTCTTAAAAGTCTTCCACCGCGCCGTCCGACTTCTATACTTGCATTGTCACATTTTTGTGGAGAATCCGCGTGGTCACCAAACGGTATGATGTCAGCGGTAACGGAACGGGGCGCGCAAAGTTGTATTCTTGTACCGTGAAACCCGAATATCTCTACATAGTGGATATAGTGGATGAGGCCATTCGCCGGCACGCGAGATTCGGACAGCACTCAGTTTACGGCTGATGAACAGCAACAGCAAGTATTGCGGGCACAGATCGACGAGGGAGTCGGACAGGCTCGGGCGACTTGGTTAAAACTCAATACACCTCCACAGGGCACTTCCTAGCGAATGTTCGAAAGCAAGGGTCGATGCTTCCGGATTCGCGCCAGCCGACACATTCTGTGCAATATACTTTGAATTATCAGCTGCGATGAGTCTTTTGTGCCACTATTTGCCACTATTCGATTCGCACCCCTAAGTGCGGCGCACTGGAGCGAGATCGTGAAAGCTAAGCCGGGCGGAAGCCTTAGTTGTTTGGGAAGTGAGCGACGTTGAGTCTTTTAGAGTTAGGTTGGTGCCATGGGAGTCAACTCAATCTCGCGTCTGGTGGTAAGTTTTGCCGAAGGATCGCAGTATGTTAGCTCGCTAGACGGCCAGCTGTCCACCGGTCCGCTGGAGCACGTTATGCGAAGGATAGGCCAGCGGTCCGCGGGCTCACGCCAACAAGCGATGAAGTCCAGCGGCGGGGATTAAAACAATTTTCTGTAACGTGAGAGGGTCTAGATTTATTCCCGAAAACCAGACACGACCATGGGATGCGGGATTGGCGTGGTACATATCCCAGAATGACGACGGCGACACCGACAAAGAATATCAACGAAAGAAGCGACCTTCGTAAGGGATAAAGCGTGATGATTTTCGTACGATAATCTTTCTTGATCCACGGCGGTTCGGGGGGAGGAAATATAGATGGCGGGCCACACCTGGCCACACCAGCATATGTAATATTATGGCACCGGTTCCGGGTAGGCACGCTATCAAGATATCAAGCGAAAACATAGGTGGCGGGCACACCAATAATATCAATCGCACCGACGTCCGGGTAGCAAGCTGGGGCGCGTGGGCATTCCCTCTGTTCCGCAACCGAACCCACCCAACGTAGCGACTCTGGAGCGCAAGAAGTACGGCGATTCTCCTCCTGCACTAAATGCTTCCGTTTCCATCAGAGCCCAAGTGTTGCGCGCGACAGGTGACAACTCGAGACAGAATCCCAAGAACAAGACGCGCCTCTTGCTGGACATCTGCAAGACAAGTGTGCTCAGGTTTTACACGGCCGGTATCGGCATGGTGGCGCAGGAAAATGTCGACACTGCGGCCTTTGGAGCTGTTTCGACTGCTAGCCCTGGAGGATCCTAAGCGAAAACGGTGGAGACAGGGAAGGCTTTTTAGGGGTGCTGAATATGGCCCGAACAGAAGCGGATGCTCTTCTCGTCCTCCCATGGCCAGGGTCGCCCGCTCTCACAGTGTGCGACTTGCGTTGGGACTATGCTGGAATCCTATCAGAATCCTAGGATTTAGATCTATGTGGGGAAATAGGCAATCGCACGTGGAAAAGATGCAAAACCAACTTCCTGCCTTGAGGCGCGCGACCAGCGATTGAATAAGTGGGTACTCATTTACCTTTTTGAAATGAAGCCAGGCGAAGTACCTGATTGGGATGACTACTGGGGTTCACTCGGGAGGGGGATCTATAGGAATTTCCGTGGTGACTTCCAGCCGATACCGATCTCGATTCGACAAGCCTCATCGCGAAAAAAAATGGGCCACATCCAGGAAGACATAAAAGCTGCCGCGTTTCCCCAGCTTTTCTGCACTCCACCCCCCCTCCTCTACAATGCCTTCTACCGTCGCTCAGTCCTGTGTCCCGCCCCAGTTCGCGCCCTCTTCCAAGGCCCTCCAGTCCACCTCCTCCTTACTGTCCCTTTCTTTCCGCCCGCACAAATGGCTCTGTACCTTTGGTACGCGTTCAGCGAGTTAATATTTCGTTCTTGGTGCTTATGTCGGGATTCAGCGCGAACCTCGATCCTTTCTCTTCTCGGCGACGCGATCACCATCGGTCACCTAACGATCGCCGACACGGAGGGTACCCATTATTACGGCCACTATCACAAAGGATGCAACGATGTCCACCTAAAGGTTGTCAACGACAATTTCTGGCTTCGTCTTATGCTGTACGCGGACCTTTGCGAGATTTACCTATTCTTATTCTTACTCTTCTCCTGCAGATCCGGTGACCTTGGATGTGAGATCTAGTCTTCCGATATCTTTTTAGGCCTAACATTAGCCCAGTCAGCGAGGCGTACATGATTGGAGACATTGAAATCTCGGATCTCAAGGGCGCCATGGATGTATGTTATCTCCATTTTTTCCGCTGCAGCTCCATCTCAATGACGTTTACGATTTAGTTGTGGCTGGAGAATCAATCTGGCATGGAAGCTACTCTGTCTTCCACGGTGGCCAAGATCTCGTCGACCGTGTCCGGCCTATACAATAGTTTCCTCGGCCAGACCCGGTCCCAAGCCCGGCTCAATGTCATCGCTAGCTACGACCAGTCCAACGAATTATTCAAGGCACGTATTTCTTTTTCACCTCTCGCCGTCCATTTATCTAATCCACCGCACCACAGGCCTTCTTGAGCAAGGAGATGATGTACTCGTGCGCCCTGTGGTCGTCTGCTGAGGGTGGAGTACGTGGCGATCTCGAGGACGGACCCTTTCCCGGCGACTTGGAGAGCGCACAACTCCGGAAGATCCGCCACGTCCTCACCAAGGCGCGTGTGAAGCCCGGCCACCGGATTCTCGAATTCGGCAGCGGTTGGGGTGGGCTTGCCATTGAGGTTGGTTTTTACATACTACGACTGTCTCAGCACGCAACTGATGCCTTCCGTCGAATAGGCCGCTACTACTTTCGGTTGTGAAGTCGACACCCTGACATTATCCGTCGAACAAAAGAAACTGGCGGAAGAGCGGATCAAGGAGGCGGGACTGGAGGGCAAGATTCGCGTCCACCTCCTGGATTATCGAGAAATCCCCGCCGAATTCGAAAAGGCCTTTGATGCCTTTGTTAGCATTGAGATGCTCGAGGTTTGTCCAATGTTCAACCTCGATCCATAACGATCTGACCACGCCCTTCTACAGCATGTCGGCTCGAAATATTATAACTTATATTTCAAGCTTGTTGATTTCGCTCTCAAATCGTCGCACGCGACGGTCGTTGTCAGCGCTTCCACTTTCCCCGAATCCCGCTACTCCGGCTATCAGTCAGTGCCCCTTACTTCTTTGCCCTTCACCCAACTCATCCCGAGGCCATCAGAGCGGAGGACTTCATGCGGCGCTACATGTGGCCCAACTCCTGCCTCCCGAGCGCTACTGCATTAATAACCGCAGCTCAGGCCTCGTCGCAAGGCCGCTTTACTCTCGAGGGCGTCGAAAATCACGCAGCCCGTCAGTCGCTCTCTTCCCGCATAGATTTCTTCCATCTGACAAGCGCTCAGACTATCCCCGCACATTGCGCGAATGGGGCCGCCGTCTCGAAGCAAACCTCACGCAAGGCCTGGTGTCGAAAGATTACCCAGGGCTGCGTGACCGCGCCGACTACGACGCGTTCAAGCGGAAATGGCAATATCTTTTCGCATACGCCGGCGCCGGGTTCGCTAAAGGATACATAACGTGCCACATGCTGACCTTCATCCGCCAAGTCAGTATTACCCTGGCTCATTTCTCGCACCCTCATCCTGATCATTACTCTGCAGAATGACTGGCCCGAGACGTGCGATTAATTATTTAACCACATGTCTTTTCTGCGGGGCTCTCGGGTTAAATATGTACTACCGCTATCCTTATTCTTTCCCTCCATGTCTGGAACAAGTAGAAATGTTAGATTAGTTGCGTGAATTTTATGACGATTCGCATATTATTGGCTCCATCACCACGAACAGTTCTTTCCTCAGTCCCAAGACAACACTCAAATTTTAAGCTTTACGCTTCCGGAAAGATGTCCTTCCATGTCAACAACGTTATTTGTGAGTAAAGTTTCGCGAAGAGTGTGACGCGTAAAAATAGTATGCGACCTGGAAATTCTGCAAATATAATCTTTGTGCCATCGCGTAGACATATCTCTGTTTTTGCTACTTGATACCTTGGTCTACTCGACGACCCTTGGAGGGGTTTTTTTTTCGGCTGATATATTCACATCAACTCCAGGTCTGACCGGCCATCGAGGGCGTGGTCTGTAAATTTAGTTTCGACTAGCCTGGGCGCTCAGGTCTATGGGTTCAATCAATTGACCCCCGACCCATCGCAGACGGGCTGTTTCGGCTCCACTAATGTCTCTTGCACCTTCCCGCGACAACGCAGGCCCCACTATCCCTTCTGTATATTTTCCGCTGGATTTACAGCCGCCACTTCCCCTTGTGGCATCTTTTTCGTCTTTTTCGGCCTAGTCCCGGTGATTAAAGTTGTCCCCAGAAATGAAATCTCGCCGACCCGTCACTGGGATACTAGATCGCTGTATCGTTTCGTTTCGTTCAGGCGAAAGCAGGTCAATTTTAGTGGCTGGGCCTCGGACGGCACTGCTCCAGGTCCTCCCAGAACTGTTTCCAAGCACCTAGGTTCTTTCAGTGGCGGTGAAGATTAATTCCACACCGCTTCGATGTGGACTTGGCGGTTCTGCAGTTGCCTTCGTAGCGGAAATGCATGTAATTACCCCGCACCCCGCCGCCGCAGACTAGTCTTACCGCTCCTTCGGAGGATCGGATCGCGCAAGGTGGATAGACATTTCCGCGAGCTGCTTTTGCCTACCCATTACGCATGCGGCATGGGCTGGCTGGTTAGCATAAGCGGAGGTCAGCGCGTGTAAATAGTATATTGATAATAACCCAAGGAGCGTGACCGAGATACGGATTACATAGATGAGGATAGCAGTCTAGACTGTAAACGAAGGTGAGGATGGCGTACGTGAAAGCATTATGGGCAGGAATTAGAATACATATACGATAATCGGGAGATCATGAGGGTAGTCTTGTAGGATCTAATTTCGTGGACCATGATTGGAGTTCCTTGAGATTGGGAGCAGCCAAGGCATGCGAGTTCGATGACGTGAAGAGGGTGAAGGAAAATGGTTTCTAAGAGGAGTAAAAGGATCAGGAACAGACGTGGCAATTCAACGAAAGAAACTCACCCCAAGAAGCATCTCTTTGTGCGGATCGCTTTCCACATTGACACCCTCAAGACTTACGACGCCAATTTCCTCCAGCTCATTGGAGTGGGAGTAGATGTGGAGGTACGGTCTCCATGCACGTCATAAGCTTGAGCAATACATGGAAACGAGACGATGGTTCTCACCTCTTCAAGACAAACCACCGTTTTTCCCATATGTTCTGTCCCGCGTCGGTGAGGATCATCAGGTGACCTTTCTTTGTCGATCCGTTGACATCACTGGAGCGACGGTATCAGTTGCGATATCACGGAAACGCCTGGGAGATAAAACCTACCTTCTCGGAATCAATTTGGTTTCGGAGATCAGCTTCAGCCCCTCATCAGGTAATATCCCTCCCTTCTTGGAGGGTTTCGATTCGTCGGATTCTGTGGAATTTTGGCTCAGGATAATCTATACACACGTCAGCCGGTGTGAGAAGAAATATACGAGACGGGACGAACCTCTCCACGGTGGCCGAATTGTTTTTGCCACAGTTCTAGCGATTTTGTGAGCAGTTCATCAGCCTTCCAAGCGAGTGTTTCGGTATTAACCGGACGTGGTGGGGATGTCGCCAGCACGACGCGGATGGCCTGAACGTCCGCAGCTCGCCTCTCCGTAGACACCAGCCGTGAATAGTCCTGAACAACAGAGAGCCCACGGGGCTTCCATGTCCCCAATGCCTCCTCGCCCCGGACGTATTTCTCCGACGTATCAAGCCTCCATAGATCTCGCGGGGAGCGGGTCAGAGGCGGTGATAATCGTACAGAGAAAAGGGAGCTGGACTTGGACAGTATTTTTGTCGATCCGAGGAATGCCATCAACTTGGAGGGCGGGCGGGCATCGCGGGTTTGAATCGTGATACCGACGTCCATATTGAATCGGACGGGATCGCTGCAAGTATCAACAGCGACAGCCCAATTGAGTTGCAGGATAACGCGCTGGCTCGCGGCGGTAACTCTGTTGAGGAGTAGAGAATCGTGGACGCTAGTATCCCACAGCGCCTCCGCCGCCAGATGCCCCGTCCCGTCCGGCTTGAACTCTAAGACTTGGTCCTTCATCAAGGGAAGCGTAACCATTGCCTTGGAGGTGGAATCATGTACGCGTCCATTGCTGTCGAGGAGCCGAACGTTGCCAATTCGAATCTTCGTGAACTCGATCCAGGGAAGTTGCTGCCCCGAGTTGGATAATAACGACAAGTTTATACGCCGCTGGAGACCCTGGTGTAAGGAGAACGAGCCTGGATCGAGGTTGCCTTGCGACACCACTGGAACAGGAGCATACTGCCCATCAGGAGCGAGCTCGCACATTTGAAGCCAGGCAACAACGTCGTGCGTTTGCTGAACCACGAAGTCCGTCTCCGAGCGGCGCATGGGCGGCAGGATCACGGGCGGGTTCTCGGACACCGGCGAAGATCGCGAGGGCGCGGGTCGAAGTTTTTGTTCCCGCATTTCGTCCCAGCGCTCCAGACGCTCCAAATACGTCGGCCGCACTGTGGCGAAAAACTCGATAGGCGCGTAGCCTTCGCGCATGTGTGCCAATGCCTTGGTCGAGGCCACGATGGAGAAGATACGGCGGAACCGAAGTTCTGAGAGGGTCGAGGCATCGATGTCCAGCGCGGGGGAGGCGAATACCTCCTCGGAGGCCAAGGCGGCGCCAACGAAAGAGGATAACCGAACCTGGAGATGCACAGCGGAAAAGTCGTGCGACGAGAGGCCTTTGACCGTATCGACGGTCAGGTAGAACCCGATCTTGCTCCCAGGGGGGACGGTGCCTGGGTTCGGAGAAGAAGCCCGCGTCGAAGCCGAGGAACCGTTCGCATGCCTCGGAGACAGCTGGACGTTGACTATTTTTATGTCAACGCGACATGAACCGATCGCTTCAGCGGTGTATCGGCAGAATATAGGGACGGTGGAGGTGGAAGAGAGCCGGCGGGAAAGAGGGGCGAGGGATATTAAGGCGTTGCCAATAAACGAGTATTCGGATGGCGTGGGGTCGTAAAATGGTTCGTCAGAAGAGAAATGCAGGGTATAAGAAGGTCGGTCGATGTAAGTGGTCAGATTTCGCATGCGGCCCAGCTGCTGCTGCATGCGGTCCAACGACCAGGTATAGATAGCATTATGGCGCATGTCGAGAACCTTGACGGCGACGGAAGGTTGTGTCGAAGATGCGAGCACAGGGTCTGCGACGTCGCCGAACTCGTCTAATCCCGCAATCGTGTCAACCGCAGACACGGGCGCCGCCAAAGCTCCTCCAGCCGAGATAGTAAAATTATAAGAAACGTCCTTTCCAAGTTCTTTGCTGTGAAACGGGGTCAGAGCGACACACCGGACGAAGCGGAAGACGAACCTGATGATATTAGCCTCCTTCACCATCACAGCGTTCGAGAGCACGACCTCTGCCATGGAGAAGGCCCGATGCGCCCTCCACCTATCCAACACCTTCCTGATCAATCGGAGCTGTTTGGCACTGTAAATGACAGGCTCAAACTCCACAGCACCCAGGTCCGTCTCTCCCCGAGCCCGCGCATCAATGAGGCGCCGCATCTGCGTTCGCACCATCTGCAGCTGATGCTCCATATGATCCTTCTCGACCTTAAGATCCTCCGCCTCCGTCGACGACTCGGTAATCGCCTGCAGCCGACTCTCCAACTGGTTCTGTACATCTTTCAGCGACCCGTCCATCATCTCCGGGCTTCCGACACTGGGCGCCGCATCAAGGCTCGTGTCGTCCGTGGTCGCGTCGCTCGAGAAGGGCCGCCCGGTCTCGCTCCAGACGTCGTCCGCCTGGCTGAGACTCATGCTCATGCTGCTCTCAGGCCGCGAGGGTTTCATGTTGTGGTCGCGCATCGTCTTGACCTTGGTGATCTTCTCGTACAGCTTGTTCAGGTCGTCGTCGGGCAGGTTGTCCAGCGTAGGGTCCAACCCGAGGCGTGCGAACGCCGCCTCCCGCTTCGCAAACGTCCAGTCGACGTCCGCGCCGTCGGCAGACGATGTGGGAGAGTCGGGCCGCGTCGCAGGCGACGTCTCTCCGCCGTCGAGGTCGGCCGCTGTGACGCTGAGCTGCAGATTTGACTTGAGCGTCGCGCGGTCGCGTTGCTTGCGCACCGCCTCGGGGTCGTTGAACCGGAAGACATGGTTGTCACCTAGCAAGGAAGGCAAATCGTGAGTAAAACGTAAATAGCGCGGGGGAGGGAAGACGCACCGAGAATAATACGAAAGCCGGACCGCAGCTTGTAAGGCTATCATACGAAGGTTATTAGGCAAGAAAGAACGGGTTCCAGATGATGCACGGGTACCTGGCCAGTGGCGATTTGTTTACCGTTCAAGAACTTGTGGAAATTTCCACGTTAACGATGTCTTGGAGTATGCGCACGGGGAACATAACGTACCGTGACGCTCTCGGGCATGCAGTGGATCACAACCTTGCCGTCCGTGTTCTCGAAATAGCAGTGCTCTTCCAAGATGTTATCACCACTGAGCCGGATCGCGGCTGGTTTCTCGCTGTCAAGCCGGCCCACCTACGCGAGGAATTACCATATTAAACCGCGGCCACTAAAGCGATAACGTGGGAAAGGGTCAAAGCACAACATACCATCGTCTTTCCGGGCTTGATCTGGTAAATTAAGCATTCGCTCATCAAAGGATCTGTAGGGGGGCGGGATTGATCTCCAGGCGAAGCAGAAGACGGGGGGAAAATCGCGAACCTTCATTCTATGAACGCACGCGATCGTGGTGTCAGCGTTTCGGGACCAAATGGAAATGAAATGGCGACACACCAGATTAACCAAGTGCGGCATCTAATCGTCGGGTCCCGCCCCGCGTCAATCCCAGGATCTCGCACGGAGTTGGGAACAGACTCACCCGCTTGGGCGTGTGCACGCCGACGAGATTCTTCTCCACGGTAATCCCAAGTTCCTCGAGCGCCTTCTCCCGCTCCTTCTGCACCTCCTGCGTCCGCTGCATCTTCTCCTCCCACGTCTCGTTCAGACTCTGCATCAGCTTCTCGCTCGACTCCATCTGATCCTGCAGCTCCGCTTTGGTGACCGTCTTAATTTTCCCGTCTTTTGTCTTGTACGTGACTTTCTGCTTTTCCGGGGGCACCTTGGGGTCGTACACCTCCTCGGCGCTCGACCCGGCGAAGCGGGCTGCATGGCGTGCGCGGTGGTCAGTCAGCGTGATCAGCGTAACAGACGATATATTGCGCACATCTGAGCATCTCCAGCTCCTCTTTCAGCTCACGCACGAGCTTCGCATTGGGATCTTCGTTCACCACCGCCTTGTTCTTGATCTTCTTTGCCTGATCAGCGTACCGCAGCGTACTGAGCGTCTCCTCGTAGTCAGCGGGCGAGATGGCGGCGATCATCGCGGTCTTGGAATTGCCTCCAAGACTGTCCTTCAGCAGCCATGTCAAGACCTAGCACGGACAGTCAGCACCACTTCCATTTCCGTGTATCTGCAACGCACGGAGTCGCGGTAGGGGACGAACTCGTCCGCCTTTCCCTTCTTCCCCTTCTTGGACGTGTCTACTTGACTCGCGACGGCGAGCGCCGAGATGACCTTGCCGAGCGTCGTGAGCGACTTGTTGATGTTGGCGCCCTCCTTCAGTCGCTGACCCGTCGCACCCGTCGAGTTGGCGCGCTCTGACCCCGCGAGATCCACAAGACTAACACGGAGCGTTGTTATTTCGCAGGCCCGGCACGCAACGGCAGCAAGACGTACCTAATGCGTGACACCTTCTCCGTGTCCATGTTCGTGTCTACGTCGTGTCGTTTCATGGTCAGGAGGACGGTGAACACTGCGTGCGAGCGAGACGAGGTCTCGTTCATGTTGGTCGCGGCGACCGTGCGCGCTTTGTTCCCCTCGTCCATGAGCGTCATCATCTCGTCGTAGCTGTTGACGACGAGCCTCGAGAGGTCCTCGACGTACGGGCCGAGACTCGGGTGCTCGCGCACACGCAGGTTGCCCGTGTTCTTCGGGTTCAGCAGGTCGCGCACCTTCTCGTTATATATCTCGATGTAGGACACCTCAACAGTAAATTTGATGTTCGCATCCGCGGCACTCTTGTCCTGGACGCGCACGAAGAGCTCGGAGCACGTCAGGGGGATGATCCCTTTGTCCGCGCCGTCTATTGCGATTGTTCAATTGTGGCGAGCGCAACAGAGATTCCCAGCGACTCACAGCCCATCATACTGCGCGGCGCGTAGAAGTTAGCGTCGAGACACCGCGCACGCAACAAAGCACACACCTGTACGACTTGCCGGATCCTGGCCCCCTCGTCAGCGTACACGATCACGACTTCGAAATACGCGCACCAGTCTGTCCATCTGCACCGAGGGTCAGTATTCTGTTGGAGGATGAATGCCCACACGACTCACAGGCCAAGATACATGCATTAAAGCCGTTGAAACTATGGTCGAGGAGCTCCTTGCCGAGGTCGTTGTAGAGGGTCTCCTGGGAGCAGTATTGGGGCTCGTCGCGAGGCCCGGCGGACCAGTAGCTCTTGTCGAAGCCGAACGCGATCGTCTTGCGCTCCGTCGCGCGTTTCGAGTCCTGCGTGGACCCGGTCTCGGGCGGGTCGATGAACGTCTGGTTGCCCTCCATGCGGATGAGCGGCTTGGCCCCGCGGGCGAGCTCTGCATCGAATTAGATTGCGGGTGAGAGGCGAATCGCGGGTCTGCGCTTAAACGCACCGCGAGAGTTGAGGGGTCTGCATCGTACGACGACCTTGATGTTGCCGTCGCCAGCCTCGGCCATGTTGGGTGGGTGTAAGGTATGCTCTGCGCTCTAGTGCGCACAAAGGGAGAGACAAGCAAGAAAACAAGAAAAATTAGGGTCGTGGTACAATCAACAATGCATCCGAGTCCCTTGGCTTGACGACTGAAGCAGTGTGGCTGTGAAAATCTCCGAAAATTCGAAAAAAAAATCAGTTTCATTATTCCGCTCCTCGTAACTCTCCATGATAATGCAGAATCTCATATAAATAAACTGGAGCCAGTTGGCCCTGCAGGCTTTCCCGGACCAAGTTGAGCAAGTCGCGATTTGCAGGCGCACGTGAAAAAGCATAAACGGCGGTTGTGGGCAAGTTCGGTTGCGAAAGTCAGGCGAGTCGCCAAAAGAAAATACAATTCCCGATAGGAGACTACTGGAGACAAGCATTATCGTACTGTGTGCTAATGACGCGCAAACCGCGCGGTAGGCACGCGACAAAACGCGTGGAAAACGAACACGGCTGGGCCCACTCGCTCCAAGTCCGCGGTAGATTCGCGGCGCTATGCTCGGGTTTACATAACCTGCATGGATTACCTTGGAAGGCACCAAAGGTAAATCTACAGTAGGTCGAAGTCGTCGAGCTACAAGACCACGGATTAGTATGTGTTCAGAGGAAAATTAAGGCAGAAAGCGCACCTCATCGTTGTACTTCATGATCGTGCGCTTCAGTTTCGAGGTATCGACCCAGGTGACAAAGTCCTCCATGTGTCTGCTTTCCATCAGAAAAATAAAATAAAGTAAGGAGCCATTCGCACCGTGTCACCAGATACGCGGGGTCGGTGATGGTGTCGGGCCCTACACGGACGTGGCCCTGTTCGATGAACTTGACGGCCGCGCTGACGGTTTCTGACATTTTTGACATGCACATAAACACCGCCAGCCGACGGCGGCAGAACGCAGCGACGGTGAGCTTGTTGTCGACGTCGCTGAGTTTCGCGGAGGTGTTCAGGACGCCCATGTCGTAGAGCTTGGAGAGCAGCTGGCCTTCCATGCGCGCGCGGAAGGGGTCCTGTGCTGGGAGCAGTGAAACGCGGTGTGCGAACGAACGCAGGGAGCCGCAGAGTTTGTTGTATCTGGAGTCAAAAAAAAAAATCAGGGCGGCGGAGATGTCTAGCAATATACGGACTTGTGATAATCTTCGCGGTCCTGGATGTGATACCGTCGCATTACTTTGATTTCGCGGAGATTGGCATCTTGCTTCCACTGCAAGGCGGTGTAAAACGATTGACGGGGGAGAGGAGCACTGGACTTGCATTCAAGAAGTCCACTTTCTTGAGGAGCTTGGATTCATGGTACTTGAGCTTGCGGACCATGATTCAACGTAGCGACGAAGACGGATTTCGGAATTGTCGGAATTTCTTCGGTTTCTCCTGTCCCCCAGTTTTCTCGGGATAAGATGTTGGGTTCCTCTGTATTTTTCAAGGAATAATAACAATAAGTGTTCGCGGTAGAAAAAAAAACAAAGGTTGTGGTTTGCTGTTGAGAAGAGATTTGGCAGCACGTGGGAGATCGAGCTTGGCTGTTTAGCGCCCCCACGCTGCATTGGACGACAACAAGCCTTGCTCTACCCTTGGTCGGCCCTTACTGGGCTCCTGCTTGCTTCTGACCATCACCAGTCTGGACAGTTTCGGCTTTCCTCGCTTTTTCGCGGTGTCCGAAGCCTTGTGAATGCATGTCAGCGTCTGGCTCCTACCTGCATACTGAGGCTCCCGACTTCTCTGCTTCCGATTTGGACCCTTTCATGAACCCTATGCTTCGCCAACAGGTCCCCCCAAGCATGATTGGCCTGAATAATCCCGCCTTTATGCAATCCCAACCGGGTGGGCCCCAGCACATGGGCAATCCAAACGGCCCAAATCCACCTATGGGCATGCTTCAAGGCGGCCCAGAAATGCGCTTTCAACCCGGTCACAATCCATCTATGGTCCCGCGATCAACGATGGGCATGCGCCCCGGCGTCAGACCATCCATGAACCCCGGCGGGATGCCCCCGATGGCGGGCCACCCGATGGGTGGGATGGGTTTCCCGCCGAACATGATGCCAACGCCCGGTATGCCCCCACGGCGCGTAGCATCCAACCCTGCGGCGCTCGGTGGGATGAACGGCCAGCAGTCCATGATGATCCAGCAGCAGATGCAGCACCACCAAATGCAGCAGAATCAGCTCCGGATAGCCCAGCAGCAGCAGCAGCAGCAGCAGCAGCATGCACAACAGCAACGGCAGCAGCAACAAATGGAAATGGCCATGATGCGCGGCCAGCAGCCGGGAAACCCTCAGAACGCGGGTGTCGTCCGCTCAGGCTCGGCCGGCCCGCATCTCATGAACAGTCTATCCCAGCCAGCGTCGCACAACCAGCCTCCACATCCCGGTGGGATGCAGCACAATGCCTTTCAAAATCCTATCGCCCCGCCCCCTCAATCCGCCTCACCTCGCGCGCGCACTCCCGTAATGAATATGGCCCCGGGACCATCTCAACCCCCTCTTAATCGCGCGCAGATGTCCTCGGACGAGATGTTCACAAATTTCCCCCAAAACCAATATCCATCACGCCCTATGGCTAATGGACCATTCGCTTTCGGCACCTCCCCCACACCTCCCCTCAACCTGCCCGAGTTTCCGTCCACAGTGGGCACCCCTGGGCGTACCGGAGGCTTCCCGCCCACGCCCGCGCAGCAGCTGTCCATGCAGCAGCACGGTGGCGTGGACGGCGGCTACCCTTTTGGTATGGGGGGGGCACAGGGCCCACCACGTCCCCTCTCCAATAACCAGCAGCACCACGCGATGCAGCAGCATTCGCCGCCGCAACAGCCCTCACAGCACCACTCTCCGCACCACTCCGACCACATGAACTCGCACCCGCCGCGGCCACAGTCACAACCCCAGCCCCAACCTCCCCCCGGTCGCCCGCTGTCTGGCGCAGGTCCCTCGCACACGCCGCGGCCCCAGCAGACGGGCCTGCCCAGTAACCCCGGGCTCCTTCCTCCCGGGCGGCTACCTCCACAGCAGGCCCCGCCACCTCAGAGCAACATCCGGCCACAGAGCTCTGGTTCGGTCTCGCATAACCAGCCGATCGCGCCGCGACCTCCCCCGCCAACGCAACAGCAACCGGCCGCGCCAGGAAGCTCAGACGGAACGCTCATGTCTGCGTCGGCCTCGCCGCCAGAAAATGGCGCGATGCTCCCTAACTCGATCCCGCGGCCGCCGGCGTCCAGCGCGCATTCTATTGGGTACGGACAGGGTCTGATTCGCGTGATGCAGTTTAGTGGGCTGCTCAACTCCGATACAGCGCAGACGCAAGTGAGTACCCGATTGTCGGCGCATTTTCTCTCACTTTCTTACTGACTGGTGTGCAGAGTCAAAAATTGAAACTCTCGTACTGGGACACGCTCATACGAGAGTACTTTACGCCCAAAGCGATCATGAAACTGACATTGTGGCGGGATAGCATGAAGAATGAGGCTAAACCGTTCGGTGCGTCGCACACCGTCCCACAAACGCCCGATCTGAGCCCCGTTTGCTTAGAAATCGGCGTCCCCATCCTTCCACGGTTTTTTCTCGTAACAACGCAGTCGGGCGTCAAGTCCATGTCGCTGACGCTCGACGGCGCTCGCGAGCGGGTGTATGCGCCGGGGCACGCGATCGTCGAGTGCGTCACCGCCGTGTGGACGTACCGGTACAACAACGGGCACATCGTGACGCTGCGCGGCCCGCTCACCGCGCACCTCGTGATCTGCTCGCCTGCGCCGCACACGCAGGTGCAGACGAACGGTGCGCCGCCGTATGTGCTCAAGTTCGACGACTTTGAGTTTGACGCCCACTCACACGATAAATACATTGCCCTTGATGCAATCGCGGGTCCGCGCAAGGCGGAGGAGCCCGTGCCGGCGGTGAATGGCGCAGGCGATGAGGATAAGAAGTGGGAGGAGCCGCGACTGCTGATTGAGAACGGGTCCATCCCGGGCGAGCCGGTGAATGCGTTCGGTATCCCGCAAGCGACGATGCGGTGTCTGGAGGTGAGCGTGGCGTAGATCGCAAACTCTTAAACTAACTTTGGACAGTTGGCGGAGA
Source organism: Mycena maculata (assembly GCA_029448575.1). NCBI lineage: Eukaryota > Fungi > Basidiomycota > Agaricomycetes > Agaricales > Mycenaceae > Mycena > Mycena maculata. The sequence goes on along the minus strand of JARJLG010000042.1, from coordinate 36,007 downwards.
GTGTGGGGCAGATGGCAGATCTGATATCGTTCGCGAAGGACCAGGACGTCGGGCCGCTTTCGGCATTAAAATCGTTCGCGGAGAAAATTCGCGAAGACCAGCCACAACTCACCATGATAAACGGCTTTGGCGCGAACCCATTCTTCCAGAGCCAGTCGTCCGCACAGGGAAACACGCTATACTCGAGCGCGCCGCCGTCCGTGACGAATCCCGTGTCCGCACAGCCCTCGTCCTCGATGAGCTCCCCCCAAAACGCGCCGCCGTCCGCGCACAACTCGCCGCAGAAGCAGCACAAGACGATCCCCGCCAAGGGATCCGTCGCGTCCGCCTCCACGCCGACGACGAGCACGAGCAGCAACACGCCAGCGCTTGCGAACAGTACGCTCAAGCGGAAGCAGACGGACACCGGTCCGAACTCCGCAACCGAGCCGTCGGCCAAGCGCGCGACACGGCAGCGGCGACGCGCGACGGGCGGCGGCGGATGACGTGGGGGATGTACTACCTTTTCTGTGCTGTGCTCTTGCTTCTAATCCTCTTGCCCCTCTGCCGCTGAATTACTACTTTAGATTGTATCTTACGCTATCTACATGGATAACTCTGTGTTTATCAATGGTCTATTTATCTATCCCTCTTGTACTTGTATCTCACTTGAACTTTTTTTTCGCACGAGTCTGGGCTTTTTCGGAGGAACGCGCTTTCACTGCAGACTCGGCCGCCAGCATACGCGAAACATGCCACGGAAGAAACCATGGCGGTCTCTTCAAGTGGAATTCGGGCACAACTTTTGTCCCACGGTCTTACACCCACTCGCCCGCCGGGGCGGAATAACCTGGAAGGTCTACGCGTTCCTTTCTCAAACTACCTAGAGTCTGGGTGTCTTTTTAAATTTTTTGTATTCTTTCGCGGCGCCTAGCGGGCCTGGCAGATAGACCTGGGTACCACTAACACGACTCGGCCGGGATACGAAACACAATTTCTTCCGGTGGTGTGGCAGCAAATAATGTCAGATATATTGTTTTCCCAACAAACTTGGCATAGGTATTATGTCGTTACTAGTGATTTGGTTTAAAAGTACCAAGTATTCTTCGTCTTTGGTGCATTCCGACAAACACTTGAATCCCCCTACCCTGCCAGTATGTCCAGCGCCAAGTCCCAATCGAAATCATGTTCGGGGCAAGTAGGAAGTGCGGTCCACTCTTCACCCTCGCAGTGCGTGTCTTCAAATTCGCCGTCTTCCCAGTCATCCTTAGCACCATAAACTAGAGCCTCCAGTACCGACTCAGCATCAGCACCCTGTCTCCCATATGCCTGGAAGAGGTGCCATTTCTCTTTGTATCTCAAATCCCCGGTGGCATTATCGAGCTGATGAGCAGTAGGGATCCTTCCAGACTCGAATATGTCTGCTATCACCTCAAACATGGCAGAGAAGCCCTCAACCCATAAAGGTGCCGCCTGTGTTCCCTCAGGGAGGTATTCTCGATCGATATGGTGTGCCAAGTAGACGCCACCCGTATGCCCGAATTCTTCCGCGAATTCACCTGTGTGGCGCACAAGGTCTTGCGCGACTTCTGCCGTTACTGACATGGAATTCTGTGAGATGAAGTTTCATACTAATCAGAACATACATACCATGAAGAACAAATTTCGTTCGCGGGGAGAGCCATCCGTCCTGGCAGCCACCGTGACAGGCCGATTCGGCATCTTTAACACGACAGTCAGGCAAAGCGAGCATGAAAAGACACATCAGAGTCCAAATTCTCACTGAGAACATCCATATCATCACTCGCGTCCGAGTCGTTATGTTCTTCGTCGATGGTGGCAGTCGCGTCGATAGGCTCAGGCTCAGTGCCTCCGACGGGGGCTGGGTCGGGAGAGGCGGCGTCCGGTGTCACTACAGATTACACGTTTATGAGTTTTAAAAGGGACATCGAAAGGCCTATCGAGGACCGACTGACAGACGCGTCCTTCGAGACTCTTGAGAAAAGCGATCATTGCTGCACGATTTCGTTTAATTTCTGCATCCGCCCCGAGGTCCTCGCACATGCTGCGAAGGGTCTCCGCCTTGAGGTCGTCAAATGGGAATAGAGCCATCGTGGGGTAAAGAGAGGCGTAGTGAACACCGTCACGCGTCCTCCCGCTTTGGTTTTGTTTGCTTCTCCATATACGAAGATCTCGGTTCAACGCCACGCTCATTGTACGGTTCAACCGTCAAGCTTGGCCGAAAGACCAGAGGCAAGCAAGCAATTTCTGCACTAGTAAATACAGAGTCAGAGAGGTAAGAAATGAAACAGAAAAATCTAGAGGGATACAGAGACGAGATAAGTAAAAATGCAGAGAGATTCAGAAGTATGTAAATGGCAGTGGAGTCTAGGTGGATACACTCCGAGTCCAAGTGAGCAATTGATGTGATGATGAAGTTACAGTTCCGAGAGAATCTGCGAGAATGAGGATAGAGAAAGAGAAACTCCGAGGCAGTGGGCCATAACCGAGCAAGCAAACAAACTTTGTCACGACAAGAACAAGCTGACGCCGTCTCCAACCCCTAGTAGACTCAGCGAACGGTTGGGTTCCCACACGCCCAAAACCAGAGCTGCCGCTCTGATTCCGGCGACGCGGAGGGAGATGAGAACGTCGGGCGTCCCCGGAGGTCCCCGGCCCTCTCATCTCCGTCCGTGTTGTGGTAACACGCCCAGAACCAAAGTACGTCTGCCCCTCTGGCCTCAGGCGTCGCAGCGGGACACGCGAACGTCGGGCGTCCCCAACGCTCGCATCTCCAACTGCACTGTGGTAACCGACCGTCAGCGAGTCCACCGGTGGTCGAATGATGGCGCGTTGGCGCGTTGCTCGAGTCGAAGTCGAATGGCGGGTGGCAGGTGAATCGAGGTGTCTGTAACGGGGCGATGGGTCTCTTGCTGTTGGTGCTCTACCACGCACGAGGCGCGGCGAGAAGGTAAGAGTAGTCTGGCATGGGGATGCCAGTAGTTGTCGCAGTGGCGTCGTACGTGTAGAAGACGGTAGGCACCGGAGCCTGCACAGTCTCGTAAAAGATTATACTCTGGATTGAGAACGGTGTCTCGGATGGTAGCCGTTTGCGGCGAGATACAAACCATTCGGTGAACGAGGACGCCAGCGCGGGTTGGCGATACTGGGACGAGCTTTAGCTGGCAGGGCAGTTGGCCCGGCGCCGTGTGAGAACGAGAACGCGGCTTTGGGACATCGGAGGTGGAGGCAGATTCTCTGACCAGAGGTGGGTGTTCTCGACATCGTGCTGTTCGCGCGCGAGCGACTCAAAGGTTTGTCTATGGTACGCCTCCGTAGCTCGACTCGTTCAAGTTCAATCTATAACTCTGACACGCAGATTCCGTTGATTTTGGCTACGATATCCTCGACAAGGCGCCCTCTACTGGTCCAAAATCATACACACACTTCTGCCACTCCCTCTACAGTCAGATTCTACGAGCTCGGGCACAACACAAAAAATCTACCTCCCAGCGGAAATTCTACTCGTAATCTTGATTCTATCAGCTTCTTCGTCCCCTAGCACGGCGATAGTCCTTGCTTTTGCCTCTACAAGGATCGGATTTCAGAGGCTAGTCTTCCCGGCCGCTTGGCGCATGTCTCGATATGCTCACTCAAAGCGTTGGAATCATTTCATGGTCTTGTTTTAGGCTCGTTTCAGCCTCTCTAGTCTACCGGGCGTGAAATCTGAAGATAGTCGTTCAGATCACGTATACTAGAGAGTCCTGTTTGTTCTTCTCCTGTGACACGCGCTGTCCGGACCCTCTGGATCGTGACGAGGGCGCCTCTTGCGGTAGAGCGGGTACTGATCCCTGAAATTATCCAACCCTGCGTCAACCTTGGTTCCCTTTCATGCAAAGTGGGCGCATTGGAGGCCTTGTCCGACGCACCATTTCCACCTCACTTTCAACTTACACTGTTCGAACAAATGGTCGACTCATTGTTTGCACCCCGCCCACATTGGCCCCGGATCCTGGAATGGCGTCACCTTTCTCGTAACCTTACCGACCTGCATCTATCATCCAGATTCACCACATTCTTTCCCGTCGCCCACCTGCCCAACCTCATCTCGCGATTGGGAAGTGGTGGGACTCTGAATTGCGAGGCAGTCTCGGAGAAATACGGAGCTTCGCGCACGCTCTCGACAGCCTCTCGCTTCAATTGACCATGGCCGTCTTGGTGCTTTAGACCTGTCAGCGGATGCGGTGGCGTAGGCCGTAGATTTCACGCATGTCATGGCACACGCGCGCAATGGTTCAGGCAGCCCGTGATTCCACCTCCAAAATGTGATGACCTACTGCGCAGGCGCATCTCGCAGACATTTGAAGTTCTGGGAGGAATGTGCTGGCGCTGGAGAGGTGAAGCAGCTGTTGAAGCGTACCTTGTCGTGGACGCACCCGAAGCAAAAAAAAGTTAGCAGGTATAAGGCAGAAGGTCGCAGAGGCAAAAGTATGACAACAGAGGGATTCGAACCCTCGCCCCGGAGGACCAGATTACAATCCAACGACCTGATTCTGGCGCCTTAGACCACTCGGCCATATTGCCGTCTCTCTGTCAATGTGGTGTAGTGGGTGAAATTCTGACCAAAGTCCATACGGGAAACTCGGCCGACATACAGAATCTATAATCTATAATATAATATAATGGCAAAGCTACAGAAGTTCCATTTTCCCACTCTCGCTGTCAGCACCGAGTGCCAAATAAGCGCCCACCCACGGGCATCTCGGACATGCGACAATGTGTAAGCTTTATTGCAGCAAGACTCAGATCTTTGCTGTGAGACAACCTTGGCTGGGTAAACATGTTTACTGTGACATCCAACAACCTTTGCTGGGTAGGAGCATTTGCTGTAAAACAATATTTACTGGGAAAACAACAGTTACTGGATAAACAGCCAAGGGGAAAGATAATGGGAATAATGTTCAAGTCCGTGAATTTATTCACAAGTACATTGAGCACTGAATAAGTGCTGAATCAACCCCCACTACGGTCATGCAAGGCTACCGCGCAACACAACTTGACTTGGTTAACGAGACCAAGAGTCTATGTAGACTGGGTTTAAAAATTGACTGTGAGCTGGGCGGAAACAACCTTCACTGTGTTACCAGGCAAACAACATTTTACTGAGAAATATCCTTTACTGGGAAACAACCTGTGCTGGGAAAACAAGCTTGATTGGCAAGGAAAATATAATGTTTACTTTGAAATCACCTTTCCTGGGCAACAGCACCTTTATTAAAGCAGAAAGCTCTCGAGAAAATAATGAGAATGCCCCAAGTGTCTGAGCATACAGGTCCGTGAATTTATTCACGGGTAGCACCTAGTCAAATATATTTAAACATTTGACTGCCATTCCAACCAACTGAGCAACGGTCCCATCATGTAGATTGGTCAATTCTGAGCAAAATCTGTGCCGGAAACTTGAGAAACAGACATGTAATAAACAGTCGAGATACAATTGAATCAATTTTCACATTCGACTGCCACTCTAACCAACTGAGCCACGAATCAGTTATCTACTATTTGAGACCAGTTAGTTGGCCACTTAAGCACTGTTGCATATCTTTAGACAGAAGAAAATGACACGCTGGAGATTTTACTGTCGTAGGATGTTGGCATGGATGTTGTGAATGAAATGTGAGCACCGATCGAGATTGTGTGATGTGTTGATGGCTCGGCGAATATTTCCTGCCAGCAAGTCCAAAAACGGCCAGAACAGCTTAGTTGGCTGGCATGGGAAAATCTATGAAACGCAGACTCTCGTGACTCTGTTGTGGTAGGAGGTTCGGGGCAAAGGGCCGAGGGTTGTGTTTGGCAGGGGCTTTGGGGGAACAGCCACATTAGCTAGATTCATCTTGTCATCTCATCACATCCACACGACGACAACGCACCAAGCATCTCCGTGGGACACTCCATCTTGGTGATTAGAGTGGCATTTGAACCAAGCACACAATAAACTGGCACCGAGATCGAGACCGAGGGACGTGAACGGCAGATTTTTGAGCATGAGTACAGCAGGCAGCGAAGGACTACCCGAGACGAGATATCTGCAGAACTACGCCACAGGGCAACTCATCCCCCACCCTATCATCATTATCCTCCGTTACTAAAAGCTCGGACGACGAGCTACCAACGTTTGATACCTTATCAATTGCGATCGCTACACCGCTACTGCAGACACCACCACCTATTCAAACACTCCAACTATGGAAAGCAATGTCCCTAGAGGTTGTACCAATGCTCTCGGGTGAGCTCACGGCCGCTGACTCCGTAGGTGTGACACCCGCCACTTTCATGAAGAGATTCCGCTTGCACATGTGAGACCTTGGAGGAGCCACGGCGCAGACCGACGCCCAGAAGCTTAACACCTTCCCAGACTACCTGGTGGAGCACTCGCCGACGGAAGAGTGGTTCTGCAACCTGCAAGCCGGTGCTAACCCGGTGACGACATGGGCAGGGCTGGAGGCACAGTTCCGCTTGCATTTCCCAGGACCCGTCAAAGTGGAGCGTACGGTGCAGGAGTGGGAGCGGGAGCTCCTGGGGATGCAGCTCACCATTGCAGAGCTGGGAACCATGGTGAATATCGGCGGTACCGACGTCCACGCGTACGTCCATTTCGCAAGTAGAGTGCTTGAGGTTGTGAAGCTCGTGGGGATTGCGACCACAGCCAGCAATGTCTGGCAGCCCCGCGAAGTGTTGCCCGAGGTGCTGCGTGAGAAGGTGCCGACAACGCAGGTGGACTGGGCTACGTACACCGCTGCGATCAAGGCGGTTGACTGTGTCCACATCAGGGAGGGCGTAGCTAAGGCGAGGAAGGTGCAGGAGATGGAACACACCATCACTGACCTCAGCAGGGCCCGCACAGCACTGCTAACACCGGTCAGCAAGATGGCGGCGCAGATGTTGCGCACTGCGCCTGTGGCCGCGCGCCAGGGTTCATCAGCAAATGTGTTCGGGCTGAGTGGTGGTCAGGGGAACCTGTTTGCACCACCAGCAATAACGGAGGTAGGGAGGGTGAACATACGAAGGATGGTGCAGCTGCTGACGAGCTCGATGCTGGAGGACGCTGCGGAGGGACGTAAGGAGTACGCGAGGTGCGTCTCCAAGTGGGTCAAGGTACACGGCACCGGGAAGGTGCTGTTGGAGCACACCGGCTATCCGCTCAGCCCGGGGACAGCACCACCTGGGTCGGAGGAGTGCTATGGCTGTGGGAAGGTCACTATGCTGTGGCACCGCCGCAGCGAATGTGTAGGCCCGATGATCCCGCAGAAGGAGTTAACTTTCCGTAGCATCTGCACGAAGTACCTGAGGGAGGAGGACCCGGTCGCCACCAACACCGTTCTCGATGACCTCGCTTGGATGGACTTCAGAACTGTGGAAGAGGAGGATTTTGGTGTGGAACTGTCCAAGTAGAGACCCAACGGACGGTACAGGAAGCAGGGTCGGAGGATTGCCCCAGTTGCCCTACTGTACAGCACGACACGGGTGTTTTTGTCAATGAAGAATGTGATGTGATTGACTTGTACATGGTGGGAACCGGGGCGAGAAGCGGTGCAGGCCGTTCGAGCAGTGGATGATTATTGAAGGGCCGAACGGGGAGAACATATGGGTGAAAGCCCTGTTTGATGGGGGTGCGCTAGTAGGCGCGATGGACAGTAGTGTGTGGGAGAAGATCAAGCATCGAGCAGGGGAGGCGCTACCGTTGAGCAAATGGTTACACATGGCAAACGGCACAATTGTGGCATTGTAGGGACGATGAGAGGGCAGCTTCAACGTCGGGGGTGTGCAGGGGCCAGGATCCTTCGAGATCTTTGATAGCGGCAGTGGGTGGGAATTCCTGTTTGGAAAGCCGCTGTAGACTGCGTTCGCGGCGGTTCATGATTATGCTCATGACATCATGAACATCGCGGTTGGCGATGCGTGTGCTTCGCTCGCCAACCAACAGGGACCGCTGTGGTGGGAGAAATTCAAGCTGGCTAGAAGGGCTGGCAGGCCTGAAGCCTTCAAGGGGGTTTTCCCATGCGCGGATACCCCGGCGAGGCAAAAATTGATGAAAAACGGACGTGTTAACCAGCGCCAAGTTTTAGAGCCAATACCTATCGATGTAGTTGGGGAGGAGGTCAAGCCGGCTGCAGGGGCCGGTGTGCCTGAGGCCTTCATGGGGGTCCCCTCATCCGCGAGTACCCCCGTGAGGCAAGTACCTCTTGAAAATGAATTCGGGCAGAGCAACGTTGACAAGCGAGGAGTTTCAGAACCGGTAGACATCAAAGGTGTTGGGGATGTGGCAATGGTGGAATTGGCTTCCACAACGAGGGTTGACGAGGTTGAGGAGGCATGGAGGAGTGCAACGGTCAAAGAAGTCGAGGATGTTTAGGAGGGGCCGTCGCCATTGAGGGAAGACATTTATATGCAGCCAGGGGGGCCGCACATGTGCACAAACTCACTGGGGGCTCACGCAACCCCCGTGAGGGAAGTACCTGATGTTGTCAATGTGGAGTTGCTACGTGGTATTAACGGCCTCAATGAGAGCATCACAAGCATGCAGTGGGCAAGTGGGGGAGATTCATGACTTGGACAGGACACCGTCTACGCGCACAAACTCAACGGGGGATAGCGCAACCCCTGTTAGGGGAGTACTCACAGAGTCACAAGTTCTTGTCAGGAGCGTTGCAGCTGACCACGAGCCCAGTAATTTGTTTGATGCCGAGATATACGACATGGATGTGTACACACCGGTTGCGGGCGGGTCAGTGTACACGAGAGCCATGGACCCATTTAACCCAGCGCGGGTGGTGGAGGTGCTGAAGCTTGTGCAACTCAGTCCGGACCTCACCGCGGTACAGCGAGCGGAGGTGCAGGCTTTGGTAAGCTGCTATGCGGACATCTTCGCCCTCGCCGTCAGTGAGGTCTGTCCAGTGAAGGGTGTGGTGTACGCACCAAAGATCCCAACAGAGTACAAGTTCAGCACAAAGGTCGCTGGTGGATTAACGCAGCCGCAGGCAGAATATTTGCACAAGCAGGTCAAAATCATGGAGGCCGCGGGTATTGTACACCCAATCCATCCGTGGGATGTCAAGTGCATATCACCGATCAAGCTCGCGCAGAAAGAGCACAACGGTGGGGGGCTGACACAGGACAAGCTGAAACACATCCTCAATGACGAGTGTATTCGGGTGGGCTTGGAGCCCATCTATGACTTGCCGCCGCGCGAACCCAAAAGTACGGTGCCTGAAACAACAGCAGCCCCGAAATGGTGAATATGCCAGAACTTCCACGAACTCAACGAGCTACTCAAGGTTGTACCGGTACCGCAAGGTGACATCTGCGACAAACAGCAGAGGCTTTCGGGTCACCAATATATTTCGGTTTTCAATTTCCCCTCGGGGTTCTTTGCCATACCGATTGAGGAGGTGATTCAGATGTACATCGTGATGCTCGTGCCTGGGAAGGGATACTACATGTATATGTGTATGCCGTTCGGGCTGACGGATGCACCTACAGGATATGGGTACATGTGCGCATCCAAGCTACATGACCTGCTCATCAAGGCAATCATGGAGCTGTTCGTCGATGATGGGGGATCGGCAGCAGACAGCTTCGAGGGGATGATGGATAAGCTCAACATCATCTTTGACAGGTTCTGCGAGGCAAGCTTGTCATTGTCGGCGACGAAAACAAAACTTTTCATGACGGAGGCAGTCTTTGCAGGGGCGACAGTTGGGCCAAAGGGAGTTGCGCCGGACGTGGCGAAGCTCACAGCGATTGTGCGGTAGCAGCAGCCACAAGATGTGCTGAATTTGCACACCTTCTTGGGGCTAACATCATACTTTCGTGACCTGATCCAGGGGTATGCAACGGTTGAGAAGGACCTGCACAACTTGGTCAGGTTGGCAGAGGTCCCAGTGGGTGCAAAGAAGCAGGTATTCCACACCGTGATGAAGAATTTCAAGCTTGCGCCTGTGTGGGAAGAGAAACACGCCAGATGTTTTGTTAACCTCAAGCGCATCATGCTTTCTGATCCCATATTGCAGGCACTGAGGTTTGACATGGTGCACGACTTCCTGTTCATAGTTACAATGGATGGAAGCATGGATGCTTTCACGGGCATCCTGTCCCAGAAAATGTGTTCCATGTTACCTGGGGGCAAAGAGGTTGTATGGCACCACCTGATCGTGTTTGCGTTGAAATGCACATCACTTGCAGAGGAGCGCTACCAACCCCATTTACTGGAATTTGCGGCACTCAAGTTCACGTTGGACAAATTTTCGGACATAATCTGGGGCCAGCCCATCAAGCTCGAGACAGATTGCCAGGTGCTCAGGGACATCATGGTAAATGACAAGTTGAATGTCACTCACACCCGCTGGCGCGACGGTGTCATGTGCTACAAGATAGTTGGGGCAGAGCACATAAAGGGCACAACAAACTTGGTTGCCGATGTGTTGAGTCAGGCGGATGAGGGGCGACCAAAGGTGACTGGAGATGGGAGCGAGTGGACGGTGTCCCTGGACTGGGAGTCACGGTCAGGGATCATCAACGACATGTTTGTTGTGGAGGACCTTAGTGAGACGTACCTGGTAACGCTGGTGCCAAAGGGTACATCAGCATTGCAGGAGCGCTGATGTACTCAAGGATGAGCTGATGTACCTGCAGGTCATCGACACTATTCTCGAGTTCGACTTTGGGTCGAGTATGCAGGTGCAGAAGCGAGCGTGCCATAGCACAACCAAGTATTTCATTGAAGACGGGAAGCTGTGGCGGCTGGGGGGTGGAGTACCAGTGTGGGCGCAGGTGAGACAGGAGTGCCTCATGAGGGTGGAGGCATGGGAGAAAGCGGCGGAGGTGCACACGAAGGGCGGCCACTTCCATCGCGATAGCGTGAAGCTGGCGTGGATGGATAAGTACCACAGCCCACGGCTGGACGAGTCAATCGTCAGCGCTATATCGGACTGCGCCAAGTGCAAAGGTTTTGTGCCCGCTAACCTGCACTCCCTTTTAGACCTGGTACTGCGGTGGCACCCATTCGAACTGAATGTCGGCAATTACCTTTCCATGCTGGAGGGGAAGGGTGGCTTCAAAAATGTCGGCCTTTACTTGGACACATACACGCAGTACATGTGGGGCTTCAAGTACACGGTAGCAGGATCTGCAGAGATGACAGAGGGCGCGCTCGCCACCATTTGCGATGACTACCTCCTGATGGAGGTGTTCCAGTCGGACCAGGGGAAGCACTTCAAAAAAAAATGTGTTCAAAAGTTTTGCGACAATCACGGAATTAAGTTCTATCTAGTATCATCATACTCACCTTGGATTAATGGCCTGGTCAAGGGTGCCAACAGGATCTTGATCTAGATCCTCGTGAGGCTATGCGCACCAGATGTCGGAGAGGACACGTGGCACTCCATGACGAGGGACACCCTCCCAGCAAACTGGCCCGACCACTTCGAAGAAGCCACTCACATAATGAATTCACAGCTGCTCCCTTTGGTAAAGTTCTCCCCCAAGGAGCTGATGTTTGGTAAGGTGGTTAACACACCTGCGACGCCAGTGGCAATAGCAGCGACAGCAATCACGGCTGAAGACGCGGCGATACACATAGCCTACATCAAGCAGCAGCAGCTGGATGGCTACGCAAATTGTGTCACATACGTGATGGGGCGGAAGGCAGCTTTCGATCACAAGGTATTGGCATCACGGGCCGGCATTGTCGACTTTGAGCGTGGGGAGCTCGTCCAGGTTTACTGGAGCGACCTCACGTACACAATGAGCAATGACAGGAAGCTTACCGTTTGGTGGTCAGAGCCTCATCGCGTTGTGGCACACATTCTCAATTCCTACATGCTGAAAATGATTGATGCAATTGCTATGGACGGTACATTTAGCTCAAGGCGACTACGGCCGTATGTCGCAAGGGAGGGGACGCCACTGGCGTTGGCGTTGGCACAGGCGGCGTTCATGGCGAGGGTTTGTGAAGAAGCAGGGCCGGAGGCGGCGGTGGAGGCAGAAGTGGTGGCAGCATTAAGGGCAGCGGAGGTGGCCGAGGTGGAGTGGTGGCGGGTGGAGGAGATCAGCAGGGGATTGGAGGAAGAGTCGGAATGGTGGGAATAGAGGTGGAATGCAGGGCGGCGTGGACGCCGCCATGTCGTGGTGGGCACATGTGGTAGGAGCAAGGGGCGACCACTAAAATGATTTCCATTTTTAGGTGGTACTATGTTCTTCTATTTGTGTTTTGATGCACGTGAGCAGCAGGCAGCGCAGCCATCAATTACGGCCGTCTGACCGTCAGTCTCTAGTACTCTCTACAGCAACTCTACAGCCTCGTTCTGACCAAGAAACACAGTCTACAGAGAACAGGCAGAGACAGTGAGGGCTTGCATTGGAATGAGACTTACTCAGTACCCTCCAAAGACCATCCCGTACATTTTCAAGAGAAGCTGGCCCCAAAATTTGCATTGTGATTTCACGTACATATTATTGCAGCACTGAATGCATTTGACTTAGGGTGAGGAACGAGCTGGTAGTATCATTACAGTGTCTGTCTAGAGAGACTACATTTTTCAATGTCTACGCTACTACGCTAATAGTACCTAGTGAAATACTATTGTGTCGAAACTTTGACAACACCGTAATTGATGGCCACGCTGCTACCACCCAACCTGCAACTCATGTGCATCAAAACACAAATAGAAGAACATAGTACCACCTAAAAATGGAAATCATTTTAGTGGGAGAAGAGGGTGCACACCTCTAATGATGGATTGTGTAACGGCCGCAATGACTGCCAAGAAGCCAGCAGGTGGCGCTCCGATCGGCAAAGGCACTAGGCCGTTTGGCGGCCGGATGCTTTGTATGCCTTGTACCCAGTCTAATTGCATTAACGTTCCTCAGTTATAGGCGCGCTGGTTACCGTATTTTCACTCCCAGGGGTGAAACCATCAACCATGTTCAAAATGCCCACAACATCCTTCACGGAATCTGTCACTATTCTGCTACAATATGAATGTTCAAATCTGTTCAAATGCATCCAATTTATTACACTGATTTATTTTTTCTGTGAACACTGGCAAGGAAATGACTTCTCCAATATCTTCAATAACCGAGGCGGATAATAGGTGAGTTACATACCCCTCTGTATCACCATATGACGGATGCTTGCAACGGCTCCTGGCCCACCTAGTATCCTCGCAGCGGCGAACCTTTGCACAATCCAACCCTCCTCAACCCCTGCTCTCTCAAAGAACGAACCGATTAAATACTGCACACATTACACTCTCCCCCTCCTCCCCAGTGGGTATGGGTCTGGGTATCCACGCTCTCGTCCTCTTCCTCTTCCCCACGCGCTCAGCTCATGGTTCATACACCCGCTCCCGACTATCATTCGCCCACCCCACCGTCTGTGGGCTTTCTCCCCCGGGCGTCCCCATCCCCATCTGCAGACTCGGACTCGTGCTCCCACTCCCGAGTGCCGGCCCAGGCGCGCTGAACACATACGGTGGGAGCCTGATGCTCTCGTACTCTGCCACCTTCTGTATGGGCACGCACGCGACGTCGAAGGCCTGTCTAAAGTCCATCTTCACGTTGGAGGAGGAGGAGGAGCCCGTGGTGCAGCGCCGCACCGAAGAAGTAGCAGATCGAGCTGTAGATCTCAAGCACAAGGTCCGCTGCAACATAGATACATAAATACATAAACGTGGGTTAGTGGGAGATGAGGGCATACTGGGGGGAGGGATGAGTTTAGGATGGGAGCAAGCGGTGAGGAGGGGAGGGGAAGGAGGAGGGGAAGCACAAATCCCACAGTGGGCGCCAGATGTGCATGTGCGGCTGCCCCAGCTTACAGTACTCGTGCGGCGCATACGCCCACCACATCGCGAGCACAAAGAGCACCATCTGCAGGGTTGGATGTGTCAGCGCATCAGGTCATACGGTGATCCAATCCAATCCCATGAAAAAACACAACAATGCGGGCGGGGGATGGGGAGGAGCGGAAGGCGTGCAATGGGCAGAGTAAGACCTGGAGGGGGGACAGGAATACAAAGTTGTGGTGGAGCGGAGGGGAAGGGTACGGATTCGGGTTTGAGGGAGCGGATGGCACGAATGCGGAGTTGAAGGGACGTTGAAGGCGGAAGGACGGGAGGGAGGGAAAGAGGGTGAAAACGCACCTTGATGTAGATCGTGAGCGCATTCAGCCCATTGGTGATGTTTGCCTCGGACCAGTACTCTGTCGCTACACAACACATCAGTCTGGTATACGTAGGATAGGAGGAAAAGGACCTTTGATCACATGCCCCTCGAGCACGGACAACTACGTGATGGGTCAGCTCATATCAGCGCACAGAATTCAACGAGGATTGTGGGAGAAAAAGTGGAGGTGGGAAAAGGAAGGGAGTTCGGAGAAGGAGGAGACGCACGACAAAGCTCTGGTAAAACGTAAACATGAAGATGAACTTGATGCAGAGGAACTTTGCGAGCGGGTGGCGCCCCACAAGCTCCTCGTCCATGAAGCCAAAGAAGACGAGGAGGCGGTAGAGAGCGCAATGCTATGCACATCAAATTATCAGTGAACAAGTGATTAAATTGATTCAAGGGAGGACATATGTGATGCTGACAAAGTCGGCCGCGGAGAGGCAGACACTTGCAAAGCAGGGGTTGTATGACTCGCTCTGGCGCGTCAGGTTGGCGTTGGGTGCTGACAACCAGCGGGTATGTTGGCGATGAGCTGGATGTTGTCTGCACGTTTCCAAAGCGTAGTACGATGGTGCGGATCCGGGGGTGTCGTGAATTTAGTTTGGGGCCACAGTGTCAAATGATCTGCGCTGATTGTGCACAGGGGTAATGTGTTGAAGTCATTCCTTGGAGTGGCAGCGATGGAGACGGGGTAGTAGGCAAAAAGAAACAGAGGAAAGCAGCTTCTTTCCGGCCCCAAATGGCAAGTGGCCAGTGGCCCACTGAAGCAGGGCACTCCCACAGATCAAATGGTGCAGTGCCGCATATCGATTGATGTGCCGCTGTTCTAAATTAACTGGTCAGGCCGAATCTCGTATATCCTCCCAAAATGCCAGGCCGCAGATATGGAACGTGAAGTATTGAATCTTGCAGGGAAGGCGCTATTGCACCACCTCCTAGGAATGGCATACCTCTTGCGAAGTATGTGAGAAGGAATTTGAGATTAAAATTGACCTGGAGGATCTTTGAGGACTAGGGGGCCATTCTGGGAGGGCAATTACATTTGAATGTTTGAACTAGATAGAGCATCCCGAAACCAAAGGACTCACCAAAACTCAGAGGCAGAATGATCTTGACACCAGTAGTGAGTAATATTATGCAAGTCTAACCAGAGTCTAATGGCCTTCAACGGCGTCACGGACGGCGAACGGTAGCCCACGGGCACGAAATGAATTATTTGACGTCTCCAGAGCAAAAGAAATTCATTTCCGATGACATTTCTTCTTTTACGCAATGACAGCATTAGAGGTGTGCACTCCATCCTCTTTTAATGGTCGCCCCTTGGGTAGGAGGTTTGGGGTGAAGGGCTGAGGGTTGTGTTTGGCAGGGGCTTTGGGGGAACAGCCACATTAGCTAGATTCATCTTGTCATCTCATCGCATCCACATGACGACGACGCACCAGGCATCTCTGTGGGACACTCCACCGTGGCCTTCCTCTCGCTTCGTCACGCCACAGCCAACACAAGATATGCATTTAAGGGATACATAAGCAGCCTCGGAGCTCTAACTTGCCTCTAACTACCCATTTGTGGCTCGCAGCAACATATCAAGGAGGACACTGGGAGGCAAATGGGATCATCCACATGGCTGTGCGCAAGGTAGTCATCTATTGCCACACAGTCATTGACACTCTACAGTGGCTCCCAGGTTGTATCTTCATCCGACCACACCACTTGGAACTCTAAATTCCGTCGAGCAGCCCAGTGGTGACCGTCAAGTCTCAACTCCAGTCTCACCTTTGCCATCATCAGCGCTTGTTGTTGGCTGTGATACGGGGATACGCATGAGACAGCGGACGGGTTGGAATGAGGGAGGGGTGAAAGTTGGGTGAAAGAAACAAGGAGTGTCGAAAGCGGGGCTCGTTGGATGGGAGAACCAGGCAGGATTGCACCTGAAAGTAGGACGAAGGTGATTCATATACAGGGTGATTGAAGGGAGGGAGGCTCCAGAACAGCACGGCAGAGTAAGATACATTGTATTGACGAGGAAATACACAGGAAAGAATGGTTGGATCAATATGAAATCATTGTTTTTTGGATGCCACAAAATGCCTGTGATGGCCTCCGATAACGGACGGCGCAAAGACGGCGAAGGCAACTTGTAGTCAAAATCAGCCAGGAGGTGCTTCAAAGCAGTTGTGGGAACATACTCTGACCCCATGTTACACCAGCGACGCAATCCGTCTCCCCCAAAAAGTTCCAAATGACAGACATGCATGGACCCCCCATTTGTTGTAATGGACTCCATGCAGCGAGGAATAAAATCGATAAAATGATGTACACACTTAGAAGGGAAGGAGTATACCGCACTTAACACCCATGTAAAATTCTGGGGCTGTAGCGCTTCGGGGTTGTGCAATACATCGATGACCATCTGGCAGCATTTGAAACGGTTTTGAGCGGAAAAGTGCTAGCTTTTGACACAATAGAAGCATTCCCAACGAAAATCGAGGGCCAAATGGATGCAGAGGTCATATCCGGGAGTCCACCAGACAGAACAAGCCCCAGAAGTCGTGAATCGAGCAAGAAATGAGCGAGATGTGGGTGATTGTTTGTGGGTGATGGTCGGCCACTATTAAGAAACACACCCAGGATGGGAACCTTTTAAGGTCGCTTAAAAGACCTATGAAAAGAATGTGTATTCGTAGTCTAATATATCTCTCAATCACTGACATACGTGGCCGATGATCCCTCGAAACTACCTAGCATTCTCGCATATCTTGCCCAGCCGTAAAACCCGCCCGTGCTCATATCTACCTCCCTTGCCCAGGAGCTCATCCTCAATGGTGTCTCCAACGTCGACTGCTTGCACACTGGGATGATGAAGAAGGAGCGAGAAGATGCTGTGAGTCGGATGCGGAGGGGAGAAAGCTGGGTCATGGCGAGGTATGGACTTCAAAGGTAAGCATGTCCTCGGACCTCTTTGAGCATTTTTTCATGGCGGGGCAAGTATCCGTGAAGTCATTATTGCTGTTTGCATAAAAGTTGGCACAACCATCGTTTTGATCCGTTTTGATACGCTGCAGAAACTGGATTGTTTCTCAGTCATTTCTTTGCCGATTCGGCTGGGACCATACTCTAAATTCACCGTTTTCGAAGGTGCATCGAACATCGTAAGATTTGTAACCCCATGTGAAGTTCTCATAATTCCATTTTCGGCAAGCCGTGCTTTGGCAAGCGAATTTACAAGGAAAGTATGGCCGCATTTGAGCGAACTTCAAAGGACTTGATGGTTTGGATACTATCCACCTACACCCTCGTCAATTTTGAGGCCAATCCAACGCGGAATGGATGTGTCGCGACGCGCCAAAGAAGCACCATTCAAACGCGTCACTTGGTGATGCGTTACGCGCTTCTTTGCCTCTTTCCGTGTGCATGCCCAAAGGCAAACCCATCTCGGAGGACCTAAGAACGGCCATCGTGTGTATGCATGCACTCGGCGATCCTGTCAAGACTATACACACCTATACCGATGTTAGTCTGCATCAGATCTATCGTGTTGTCAACGGCTTTCAGTCCACCGGCAAAGTTTTGACCGCAAGTCAAAGACAGAAAACCGGATGACCACGGCACCTTAGTTCTGACGATGTTGCGGTATGCCTTCGCTGTTTGTACTTACACCACAATGTGATATTTCTTCTTCAGTACCTCCAGGGTTGTCTAGATCTAAGTTGCGACAAATACCTCAATGAACTTCAGCTGAGTCTTCAAGGGCTGTGTGGTGTCTCAATCAACAATTTGGTGTGCTCTGAAGCGCAGTGGGTACACCATGAAAAAGATGAGGGATCCCACAGCGCTATAATTTTTTAAGCCAACATCTGCATAGCTTACTCGGGTTGCTATTGAGCGGAGTGATGTCAAGCGTTGAAAATTTAGATACAAGATCGGCCTTTACTACAAGCCTCGGCACACCCTGCTCCTCATTATCTTTGTCGTCCTTCGCGTCCAGGTAGTCACTATCGCCCTCCCAAAGTATAGCAACAGCAGCTGCATCAACATCCTCTGCCTCGAGATCATCATCAAGCATTTCTTAGTCGGAAGCAATTTCAATAACAACATTAGACGATGTTCCAGAGTCAGAGGTCGAGGTAGACACAGATGCAGATGTAGATGCGGCAGCAGAAGCAGAATTAGAGCCAGATTGACGTGTCTTTCGTGTGGCAGGTGGAATAGTAACTGTGAGTTTTAGTGTTTGAGAGGCAGTAGGGGTTGTTTTAGGCTTCTTCGGGGGGCGACCAACCGGCTTCTTAGCTGGAGCATCAGGCTTGGCTCATTTTTTGCCCACGGAGGAAGAGGGAAGAGGCAAAGAAGCGTGTAACACATCACTAAGTGATGCATTTGATGAGGCCCCGGGAAGCTCCACCAAAGGGTTGTCCGGAAATTTCTTCGATTTTGGCCTCAAAAACCCAATATTTTCCAACATTCTGGAGCTCAAAAACCCAAAATTGGACAAGGCTCTCCCTTGGATGGAATTCGCCTAAAAATGCCATAAAATCGAAATAAATTGGTGAAATTTCCTGCGGGCGCAGTGTGTACTGTTGGCGGGGGACTTTACCGTTTGTTTGGTTGCTGATATGTCAGGAAGGGCTTCGGTGACTCCATGTGCCTCACCAGGTCAAAATTTTGTGGGGCAGACCTCAAAAACCCAAATTCCGGACAAGGTTTGCCAACTTTTGGCCCTGGAAAACCCAAATTTCGGACAAGGAAATTACCATTTTGAGGCCTCAAAAACCCAAATTTCCAGACAACCCCTTGGTAGAGCTTCCCGGGGCCTATTTGATGGTCTTCTTCGGCGCGTTGCAACATGTCCATTCCATATTGGATTGGCCTCAAAATTGACGAGGGTGTAGGTGGATAGTATCCAGACCATTCATTCCTTTGGAGTTCGCTCAAATGCGGCCATACTTTCCATGTAAACTCGCAGGCCGAAGCACGGCTTGCCGAAAATGGAATTATGAGAACTTCACATGGGGTTACAAATCTTACGACGTTCGATGCGCCTTCGAAAACGGTGAATTTAGAGTATGGTCCCAGCCGAATTGGCCAAGAAATGACTGAGAAACAATCCAGTTTCTGCAGCATATCAAAACGGATCAAAATGATGGCTGTGCCAACTTTTATGCAAACAGCAATAACTACAATTTCCCGACAAGCGTACAGAGCTACGTCCACCGCATCGGCCGTACAGGCCGCGCGGGCTGCGAAGGGAAAGCGGTGACCTATTTCGCAGATGATGATGCTCCTTTGCTCAAAGCATACGCTGTACCCGTACGCCATCGAAATAAAGTAAAGTCTGATCAAATTCCCAGGATCGCCAACGTTCTCCTGCAATCCGGCTCCACGCCGAAGCCGTCAAAGCCCAAGAGGTGACAGATGGGCAAGGTGAAGCGCGCCGAGATGGTCAATCCGGCGCGGAAGATTGAGCGCAGCGGCGCTATTGAGAAGATGCACGTTTACTGGGCATTGGATTTTGGATTTTGGCGCACCTTCTGATCTCGAGGTCTCCAGGACATGATTGCTGGCTCAAAGCGACGCGCGGCTCGGAAGCCGTCCACGACGGCGGGAGTGGGATGATACGCCATACATACCGAATTCGATATTATACATGTTTTCGGTGCCGTTCGGCGGGTCACCACGCTGGCGACAAAAATTCTTTTGCCGCTCTTGCTGGTCTACTGTACTATTTCGACCGTAAGTTCAGGTGACGGGTGACATAGGGTTGTGAACTGAACCTATTTGGTACATGTGACGGTGACAGAGAGGTTTTGAGGCTGAAAAAGGCTGAAAAACGTGAAAATTTTCGATCCGGCAGTTGCCGATTTACCATTTATGGGAATTTTCCCATGATTGCCGAGGAATGAACTACGATTCCAGTGAACTTGCTTAGTGACGGGTGACAGGGCATGAACCTACGGTCGAAATAGTACAGTATATTATTCGCCGTCCTCGGGTACACACAGTTCATTATCACTATCCAGATTTCTCTATTCTCGGGATACCTTCCTTCTCTTCCCTCGTATTCCTGCCGCTTCGCAGCAGGTTGTTACTCCTGACAAGGAAAAAAATACCCTCGGAGAGCACGAGCTTCCCTGGTTCTGGTGGGTCGACGTCGTCGAATCAATCTGTATCAATTGAATGTACGATAGGCCTGAAAGGTCTCGCCGAGAAGCATGATGATTGTTAGGGCCAAGCGTAGTATGCCAGCACCAAATTCGTTGGCGAGCGTCGCGGGTACGTAGTCCTTGAACTCCTGCGCCCGGAAATGTTCGGGTCGGCAGAGACAGCGGGAAAGACTGGTTCCAAGTACGGTGCATCTGGCCACTTTCTGGTAGATGGGTCTCGGCCCTGCAGTCCTCAAGCTCGAGGTCTGCCGAACTATAAAATTGTTGGCGTAGGCACGTGAAAGGTCAAGGTTGGCGCAAAGGCCCAGAGGCCTGGGTCTGCAATAAGAGGATTCTACATGTCAATGGTCCCCGAAGGCCCACCACCCTCTTCTTCGATCGATTTTGAGATGAGAGGGACAGAAAAAAGGGGAAATCTCAAGAAACGGAGGCGAGGCGAGTCTGTTGAGGGCGGACGATATGTTGGCCGACGAGGCGGGCAGTAGCAAAAGCTAAGAACGGTCGCTGAGGGTGGGAATTCAAATTGGCGATCGGTAAAAATATTGGCGATCGGTAAAAATGATTGCAACCAGTTTTGCTCCTACCCTTGATCTGCACCGACTCTGCAGGTTATTCGGCGCTACCGCTGTCGCTAGGTTTCCTCTTCCCACTTTTCCTGGATGGGTTCCCGCACCAAAGAAAATTTAGGACGGTTCAGATCCCATTATACCTCAAGAATGCTTGTACAATTGCAATGTTTGTAGTTGGGGATTGGACGGGCTGAGCCGGAACCTTCCACCCACATTCCAATGCTGGTTGCCGTACGTTTGCGGGGCCGCCGCATTGACACCAGAGGCACGTAACGGATCTGCTCCAAACAACCCGTCGGTGTACATAGGCACACAAGGCCCCATACTCGTGGTGGCTCAATGCATAATTGCATGCCAAGAAAATCCGCTCTGGGCAGAATCTCAAGGGTGGGAGAAGTTGGGGAGAAGCGCTACGCGGGCGCATTCGCAAGTTGCTTGGCGTGGGGTTGTCTCAGGTGCGCGTTCGTGCATTGTCGGTTTCACTGTCTTGCTTGCTTGCAGTGTTGCTCTGCACTCTTCTGGGCGGCTCAAGTCGCGCAGACATGCTGGCTCTTCGCCAGACGTCGGACGTTGGCACTGCGTCGCTCCGAGTCAGCGATACGTGTTGACTGGATTGTGGCTCTAGTGGCTTGCATCTTCTTCTTGCGGTAGCGCTGGATAGATCTTGCACTTGCTGCACGCACTGGCTCAGGCCATTGAACGACTCCTTCATTCGCTATGGTCGTTGTGAACGTTTAACGTTTACCTGATCTTGCGTTATGTCACGGTCACTCCCGACGTGTCGAGCGCGACGCTCCCCAGCGTACGAGAAAGGCACAGAAGATGGGCCAGACACGACGAATAGTACAGAGCATTGATTTTGATTTTTTGGTCAAGGAATAGTGGTATTTTTTTCAGGGAAGAGATTCGGAACTCGACAGTATACCACGAAGCTGGTTTCAGAGACCTTGGCCAAAGGACTGCACGGAGCTTTCCATCGACCTTCCGACGGCCGGCTTCTCGCTGCCTTACTATGTCCCCTTGGCTATGGCTTGCCCACGAATAGATTGCTCGTAGCTGCCTCAGGTCTTCGAGGCTCCCGTCCTCCCGATCGAGGCGAGGTTGTCTAACCTTGACCACTTCCAAGTGCCTCCCGGATTGCCCGTGAAGTCTCTCCTTTGGATTTTGACCCAAGTCAGAATACCTTGATGGATTGAAACCTTCGTCCTCTTCTTTGGTGGACATGGCTTTGTCTGAGTGCGATCCCATTACCAGTGGCAGGCGACAACATTTGGATATGGATGGAAGGTCGAGTCGTCGGTCACGAAGGGTCCCAGACAGAGGCCTTCGTTTGCAAAGTTCCTAAATGGGACAGTCACGGCACCGGCGCCTTTTACATACAGAGGGTCTGAATCGTTTTTAAGCTCGTTTATTTTCTGTTTTTACCACCACCATCTACTCAGCCTACTCTGTCCCTCTTTTTTCACATGCGTCCTCAGGATCCTCCATTCCCTTCCTTTTCACTTGTCCTTTCACAACCGCATGTGCAGTCGACGCCTCCTTCATTCGTGGTTTTTCCGTGGACCTCGCTCCAGTACCAGAGCTCCGCCCACCAGACTCCTCTGAACGCAAACCCCGTCCCAGTCCCCGTTGCGGTGCGTTGCTTGCCGAATTGATGCATTTTGTCCTCATAACTGGCAACAGCAGCCGCAAATTCCAACTACCCCGCGTCTCAACACCTTTAGCATGATCTTCAACGCGATCCGTGTGCGTTACGCCCCTCAATCATGTGTTGCCGCCGCTTCTCACATCTTTTAGCAACTTTTCATCGTGGTCGCAACCAAGCTTAGGTTGCGCACCTAGTACTAGATCGATATATCCGCAGAAACACCTTGATATGCCATTCAGGTTGGTGCCATTGCAGATTCGTCGCGCCGGCAGGACTTTCTCTCACAGCACGATCAGGCATCACGCTAAACTCATCGGGACGTACTACGCTCCCATGTACATAAAGTACTACAGACAGACGTCGCTCACAGCAAACCCGACATTCTTCTTGGAAGTACATTTTCGGCAAGGTCGACGCCTCAAGATTGAAGTTGTACATATATTTTCATCCAGCCCGGGGTTTCATTGGTGCAGTATGAGATAGGAGAGGAGCAGCGGAGCAGCGGAGGAAACGGGTGGACCCAATCAAAAGTAAAAGTAAAAAAATAATCTGTAATTACTTGTACATTCTTGTTTATTCTTCACCGGCTAGGCAAATTTATATGGCGGTTACTTGCTGACTTCAATAATTGTGTGAAATACTTATGGGCGGCCACGAAAAAAGATCGTCCCAAACCACCCATTTTCTAGATTTTACTCGCGGCACCTCTCGTGGCTGAAGGTACGGTCCACTTCGTTGCTTAAGCTTGAACCTCACCGGGTGGGGAAACGGCCAAACTCGGGCCAAATGGAACCGGCAACCTATGCCGGTCTCCTCCGCCGGAACGATGGCTTGACAGCGAATTCGAACGACGTACGGTAGGAATTCAGTGCTGGCAGTTTCTGACTCCCTGGCGACCGGGATTCATGTGGAGGTGGACATACCCGACGCATAATACTGCGGTCTGCCAGTGAAGGACAAGTCGGATGTCGGGCCGGATTTTAATTCCTCTGTGTCGGTACGAAGTGCCGGCAGCCCATAGCCACGCCAATGAAGGTCGGCGAAGATCGGTGAAGTACCTGTGGTCCGGTTGGGGAGGTGAAAAACGATGGACGAACTTGGAAGCAATCTGCAAAGTCTGGCACTGCGAAAATATCAGACCCCACCGCAAAGATGCCTGTTAGTTACCAAAGAAAAGAATTGGAAACATGAAGGAAGCGGAATAAACGAAGATAGGGGCGGGCCCGGGCGGTTGATGTTGATGTGTGATGTGTCCCTTCTCCATTCTAAGTCTTGTAGAATTCTTCCATGTCTCTGTTCAAGAAAAAGCGATCCTCAAGATCTGCGACACCTGTTGCCTCCTATTTCGCCGCGCTCTCAAAGGCAGAAACGCAAATAAATGGTATCGGCCCGGTCGCGACTCCCGCGTTGTCCCTCTCGTCTTCCGTGACCTCCTCTTCCGAGGACACCATCCTGCATGAAGAGGACATGGAAATCGACAATTCAGATGGACTGGCCCTCCCTGCTCATCCCCCGAACTCTTCGGAAGTGTTCAGCACGGTTCACACCGAGTTTGGCCACTGCTCGAACGGCGACTATCGCTACATTTCTCAGCACATCCCTGGCACTCCTGTTCCAGCCCACGTCGATAAGGACCCACCCTACTATATCCTGTTCTCCACATATATAAGGTGACTTTTGCCCCATGGCATGATACGAACAAGCGGCTGAAGTGTTCACGGCAGTTATCTTATTCTTATTGTTCTTGGACACATCCGTGACTTTCTGGGGAAGCGTTTCTACCCGAGCGCATACCGCCATCTAGTTCCCAGCGGGGGGTACGCGCCGCTCAACTCGGATTTCGACTCGTTCTATACGCGCAGGCTGAAAACGCGCATGGACGAATGCTTCTCGCAGCCAGTGACTGGCGTTGCTGGTCGTACGATACAGCTCCTCGACCGCATCTCCCCTGACTACAACCACCACCAAATATTTACCGGCACGCAAACGCGCGCGCTCAATATCTCGTCGTACAACTACCTCGGTTTTGCCCAGGCCAGAGGCGGATGTGCGGACGCTGTGGAGGCAGCGATCCGAGAGCACGGCATCTCCTCCTGTGGGTCCCGTCTGGAAGGCGGTTCGAGTGATCTCCATGTCCTGGCCGAAGGGCTTGTCGCGAGATTCGTGGGAATGGAAGACGCGCTTATTAGCTCCATGGTGTGCCACACAATATCATCTGACCCTAACTAATATCAATGCGTAGGGGTTCGCCACGAATTCGACCTTCATACCCGCGCTGGTTGGCAAGGGGTGTCTGGTCATTTCCGACGAACTCAATCACGCATCAATCCGGTTTGGTGTACGCTTGAGTGGGGCCAACGTCCGGATGTTCAAGCACAATGATATGGGCGCGCTGGAGAGCTTGCTGCGGGAGGTTATCAGTCAGGGACAGCCAAAAACGCATAGGTACACTTATTAGTGTTGAGACACACGAAGATGATAACACCCGTCAATAGACCTTGGAAAAAGATTCTTCTCCTTGTAGAGGGTCTCTATTCGATGGAAGGGACGCTGTTAAATCTTCCAGGTCCGTGGTTTTTGTCCAATATAAGCTTTATGCCCTAAGCCTTCTTCCAGCCATCGTAGAGCTCAAGAAGAAATATAAAGTGGGTCTGCGATCACTATGCTAGAGTCTAACAAATAACATCGTATAGTTTTATCTCTTCGTAGACGAGGCACACTCAATCGGCGCATTGGGACCTCACGGGCGAGGTGTAGCTGACTACTTCAACATCCCTCCACGATCAATAGACATTCTTATGGGCACGTTCACAAAATCGTTTGGTGCGGCAGGCGGGTATATCGCCGGGAGCAAAGCCCTCGTCGATCGCCTGCGAATACGGGGTCACTCTGGCGCGTATGCGGAAGCGATGACGCCGCCGGTGTTGACCCAAGTCGTCGCGAGTATGGCCAGCATAATGGGCGTCTCGCCGCCGAGCTCCGCCTCGACACCGCAGCAGCCGCTCGAGGTCCAACCATATCACCACCCCGGTCCCGCCCCCGGGTCGGCCCTCCCGACGTGGCTCTCCCTTCCGCCGTCGCTCGCCGACGGCGGCGAGGGCCGTTCGCGGCTGCGCCGCCTCGCGTTCAACTCGCGCTATCTCCACCAGGGCCTGAACAAGCTGGGCTTCATCACGTACGGGCACCCCGCGTCGCCCATTGTCCCGCTCCTGCTGTTCAACCCGGGCAAAATGAACATGTTCCATCGGCTGATGAAGGACCGGCAGACGCCCATCATTGGTACGTCCCTCTTCACCAGTTCGTATGACTTTGCTTACGGACTTGTATCTCAGTCGTGGTGGTAGCGTATCCCGCGACGCCGCTTGTCACCAGTCGGGTACGGTTCTGTGTGTCGGCTGCGCACACGAAGGAGGACATCGACGCGATCCTGCGGGCGTGCGACGATGTGGGGGACGTACTTGATTTGAAGCACGGGCTGCGGCCGGGCGAGCGGTGGAGTATCGAGGACGTGTGTGCGCGCGCATTAGAGCTGGTTCATCAATGATGAGCCGCGAAAACTCAAAAGTACATATACCACCCATTCCTGTAATTATAGTCCCATTTGTGCTGAGAGTGGATCAGTGGCAGTGTCGGATTTGTCAGCGTAACACGTCGCCAGAATTCACAAACTGAAACTTCTACTTTTCTTACCCTCCGGTCCTTCGTCACGGTACAGGACCAGGATGCGTTTTAATCTTCTCCTCGGAACTGCACTCTCGCTAGCTGCGTTGGTATTCTCGTCCCAGGGTGAGTACCACGGCTCTCGCCCATTGAAGTTGGTTCTCTGAATAAATACTTACTACAGTGGTACTGGAAGAGGACGCACCCGTAACGGACGCGGACGCCCCCACCGACCCCTTCCTCGTGTCCGCCGCGTTCCCAGAGAGCAATCCCTTCGGACGTGCGTCGCCTCCACATCCCTTCGGCCGACCAACGTGCTAAACGTGTTTTGCAGACATTGTCAACGGCGAGAAGAACACCATCCAGCTGTCGGTGGAGAACAAGTCTGAGAAGAATATAACGCTTGTCAGCGTTGGCGGCGCTGTGTATAATGTCCAAAACGATGCGCTCATTAAAAATGTGCGTTATTTCCCGAACGTTCGACTTTGGCTAACCAGCGGTATCCTTGCAGCTTACTACCTTTACATTTGCGGTCGGAATTATTCCGGGCATCAAGATGAAGGTTCCGTACTCTTTCTACAGCGAGTGAGTGAGGTTTGCTGCTGATCATATTCGTGGTTTGCTGACTTTCTGTCGTGCAGGTTCAAGGTTATTTCTATTCTCTTTCGTTTCTGTGAGCTATCCATCTTAACTTACTTTCCTCAGCCCGGCGATATCCGTCTCAATATCTGGGTGGACCACACTATCGAGGTGCGTTTATGTTTCTCGCAATGCATGTCCTTCGAAGTTCACACGACCTTTAGGATACCTTAGAGCGCATCGGTGCCTACGACTCGATCGTCACCGTCGTTGAGCCCGAGGTCTCCATCTTCGACTTCAAGATGTCTGTCCCGCCGACCCTACGCTCCCGCGCTCTTCCGTACTGATATTTCGCCCAGGATATCGACCTACATCGTGACGGCTGCGCTCCTCGGCGGCCTCGTCTACCTCGCGTACCAGACCTTCGGGCCCAAGCGGTCCCGCCCGCGGAGGAAGCCCGCCGCGTCCGCTGTCAGCGCGCCCGTCGGCGCGGTGACCGCCACAGGCGCCGGCGGGTACCAGGAGGAGTGGATACCCGAGCACCACATGCGCAAGCCCAAGACGCCGCGCAAAAAGAGCGGGGCGCTGACGAGCGGGGACGAGTTCTCCGAGTTGAGCGCTGGTGAGCTGAGTTCGCCGGAGAAGGAGAAGAAGGGGAAGGGGAAGGGGAGGAAGTAGGGAATGTGCAGGATTTAACCACCGGTTCTGAAGTTGCAAAATCAAGGAATCTAATTTATTAATATTCCTCCTCTGGGAACGTTACAACTCCATATCTAACGCGGGTCCGATGGGGCCAGCGAAGTGAGTGCACGGTCCAGCACCGAGGACATTGTGTCCGGATGATGGGGATTGTCGGAGTCGGTCGGACCGAATCTATCTTACTCGTTCAGCAGCGATTTCTAAACTTGAACGTTCTACAAGACAATTCCATTGGAGGTTCCGCCGGATCCGGGGGGTGTCGTATAACATTTTTCTATTTAGCACCCCTCGCCGCCATCACGGTATGATGCCTGAACTTTTGTAGGGATTCGAGCTGGAACAAGTCAAAGAGAGCCAGGTAATGACCAGAATTTACCGGTGTAGATTCAATTGTCTTCACCCTCTTTCCCTGATTTTTTGGCTGGTCTTGAAGGTTTTCGGTGGTGCAATCCTCCCATGATTCCCATCTACGTACATATACATAGTCCAGTGATTACGGACCTGAGTCTTTGGACCTTTCTCCCCAAATTTTGATCCAAAGTGCGGTCAGAGAAATCCAGGCAATGAGCTATGTCTCCCGGTATATGAACTCCCTTTTTTCCCAGCCTTTTTATGGCGGGTTTTCCGACCCTTTGGCGAGCAGAAACGGTAGAAATGGCTGAGTTTTCGTGCTACGAAGGAACCGGGGAGAAAATTGACTACGGACACCCAGGGAATGTATGTGCACCTATCTATGTATGGGGTTATTTTTACGAACTTCATCTTGACTTCATCCCGCCAGGCCCGCCATCAGCCGCCATCAGATGTGTCTTCCAAATCATTTCTTGGCAGGGTGCCAAATAGATTTATCCGGTTCCGCTATAGAGTCAAGGATGAGTGCTCAGTGCGCAGCCTTGGCGCAGCCATCGTGCGATCCGCGCTGGCACCTCGCGGGCCACGCCCATGATAATCACCGCAGCTCGTCTAAATTTTCCGTAGTCCAGGCCAGTGTCTCTGACTCTTAAAAAAAACTCTGTTCGCCTGCAAGTGGCTTCAGTCGACTTGTGCCACTCGGGCGATGTCTCTAGCCGCGTTGTTCACATCGCTCTTTGTGGTTGGCCACTTGACGGTCTCTGCTACGACACAGATCCCGTTCCAAGCCATTACTGACGCGCAGCGAAGCCACTTGGTCAACTCACCGGTGGATGCTACAGGGGACTCGCAGTTCTACGAGTTCAAATGGCCGATTCGGAAAGTGGCGATAATTGGCGCCGGCGTAAGGTGGGTCACAGGCGTCCGCCGCGAAGTCGGTGCCCTTATTGATGCTGTGGAATGTAGCGGACTCCTGGCATATCGTGAACTAATCGACGCAGGTTTCGAAAAAGTCAAGATTTTCGAGCGGGACGCCGTGCCAGGCGGGAATTGGCATTACACTGATGAGCTCCCGCTGGAGGCGCCGATCCCGAACCTGGACCCGAAAATTGCGGACTATGAGCCCTCGTTGCCGTCGCCAGATAGCGCCTTGCCCTTCGAGGTGTGGTATGCGGACCATAACGACAGTATAACCACGGCGGAGCGTTGGAGAAGGCATCGGGCGCCTCACGCAGTCTGGAAGTCTCTCACATCGAATGTGCCGGCGGTCAGTATTTATTGCATGTTAACTGGAGAGAGTCGGCAAACTAAATCGTCTCGTAGCCTCACATGCATGTATGTTAAAGATAAATTCAGCCGCAAAATTTGGGTACTCAAATGTCGCTTGCAGTTCAATGGTCATGACTGGCCTCCAGGAACGCCCTGGAGTACGCTGTATTCAAACTGCTGCTTTGTCGTCACTCACTCATGTGTCACAAAGATCTTCCGCACGCGTTACTTACTCGTTATCTGCGCGGTGTTTATTCCTTCTATGGGATAAACAGTAACGACAAGAGCGCCAACGTCACATACAGCACGCGGGTCGAACTGGTCGAAAAGCGCATTGACGCTGAGGGAATTGAGCAAGGCTGGCAGCTCACCCTGAAAAAATTCATTCGGCTGGGACCTTCCTCGAGCAAGGAGGTTTGGTGGACAGAGGTATACAAGTCCGTCAGCTTGAAGATATTCTCATGGGATCGCATGTAGGACTTCGATGCCGTCGTGATTGCCACGGGCACTTTCAATGCGCCCAACATCCCCAACATCCCTGGCCTGGCAGAGTGGAAGCACAAGTTCCCGGGGAGCATCCTGCATTCGCGCGAGTATCGGTACCCGGAGAAATTCGCGAACCAATCGTTGCTCGTTGTTGGCGCCGGTGTACGCGTTGCGTTTTCGAGAGCTATTTGTCACACGACTCATCCAAGATTGATCCAGACGAGCGCGACCGGAATATCGGCCGACCTCAATCTTTTCGTTAAGCGCAACTATCTATCTCTTCGGGTAAGCCTCCTTACTTAATTTCATGTCAAGTCCCCGGAGTTGACTTGACTGTTTCAAGCGCAGCGCAAGTGGGTAGAACATCAAATTGACTGTCGGGGGGGGCTAATCGACTGCAAAGATTCAACGACTCCCACCGCGTTCCTGAATCTCCTCCCACAGGGAGTGGATATAGTCGTTGGAATCGAGCGCTTCCATCCGTCAAACGCGACGATCGAGCTCTCCGACGGGACGGTGAGCACCTAGACCAAGAAGTATACATTCAAGTTCTAACGTACGTGGTAATAGCTTCTCGCGGACATCGACCACATCCTCTTCTCGACTGGGTATCAATACACGTTCCCATTTCTGCCTCAGTATCACAACTCGTCTATTGGCCTTGACGAGGAGGGCCCTGAAGACCGCCCACAGCCACTCGTAACTGATGGCTCACACTACCGCTCGCTGTATCGCGAATTCATTTACATCGAGGAGCCTACTCTCGCGTTTATGAACAGTACGTACTTGGTCATCAAAATGCGACTTTCCTTTTACGCAGTGCAGTGAACCTCGGCGCCGTCACCTGGACTTTTGGCGAATACTTCGCCGTGGCTATCGCTAAAATATGGTCCGGGACCGCGAGGCTTCCGAACCAGGCGGAGATGTGGAAGAGCTACCGCGAGCGTGTGGCCGCGAGCGGGGGGTATGGGAAGAAGGTGCTGTACTTACCCAGTACTGGGGGTGGCATGAGCGGTGCGTGTCCGATGCGCCGGCCTGGCTATGCACTCAACATAACACTCTCAGGTTATATCGCGTTTTTCATGGGCTGGCTCAATAGCGCTGCGTACGAGTTCGGGGGAAAGACGGTATGTGCCTCATTTGTTACCTCTTCTATCAATTCTTACCTGTGCCAGATCGATGGCCTCAACAAAGAGTGTGTTTTTTGCTTTTCTTTTTCTTCCATCTGATGCTTGCTCCCTAGTTTCTTCGAGCAATTGTGGGTCTTCCAGATTGCATTTTTTGCCAACCCCAACCCGGTGCGAATCCCCGAGTCGAATCATTCGGAGGGGTTCATCGCCGCGTCCACGGAGCAGCCGTCCCCGGTTGAATTCCTGGATTATCTCACCAGTGGCTATTGAGTTGTTTGATACTTGACGAGATTGCACGTACGCGTAAAGCCTCGTTCATGCTCAATAAAATCTCGGCTTTCTTAACAGGATCCGTTCAAGCAGCTCCCGTTACTCCTGTCGGGATTGTCGGTCCGGACATTCGGGCCGGACCTCTTGAACTTGAACCACACACAGGGAAATTGTGTTCGTTGGGATTAAGGCTGTGTACGTTCCACTCAAACTATTTAAACCCTACGGACGACATCCCAATTATTCTCTGCAAACCAACTACAATCCACGTTTTTTCACCCTTGCAGGTGTTTCCTCCGAGTCCGAGCGCAGAGAAATACCAGAGAAATGGGTCCATTTCGGATTGCTTATCTGTTCAGCTTTGCCACGACGCAAACATGAAGTCCCTCCTCCGAGGATATCATGATGTGGCGCCAATCTCTGCGAAGTATATTTGTGGGCCGCGGTCACATTGGATAGATATACTTATTCCAACTGAATTGATTTAGCCGCCAGAGAGTCAAGATGCAAGAAACGGGATGATAGTCACATCGTTGCTCCGATGAAAATGGGCTATTATAAGGAGGGGCGACCGCCACTGATATCCCGCATCTACCATGATGAAACTTCTCATAACAACTGGATTTCTACCCGCCGCTGTTGCCTCGCTTGCGCGCAACCCAGACTCGAAAGAGTGCGACAACCGAGTTCAGGCGTGCGTTCGAGCTGAAGATCTGCGACCAGACGTATCTCTCACGGTGCGTCGAAACGAGCTTCAATGCAGAGCCACTGTAATCTGACTTGGGACAGGCGAACTGGGTATCAAAGCGAATCAAGAGAATTGTTCCCATCGCATTGATTCTGTGTCCCTCCGCCTCCAACTCGACGAATTCAGCGAAGTAAAGTATTTGCGTCGCGGTGCTGTTCTCCCCGAAATCCGGAAAGCCCAGAATCAAACCAGACCGGCAGATTCCAGTTATTGGGGCAGTAAACCGGGCGATGTAGTCTACGACTACAGTGAATACGATAAGGCGATGGGTGACTCTAATATCTGGGCCGTCAAGGCGGAAGAACGCAGAGCGTGGTCCACAGAGACCATTCTATTCGAAAACAATCCAGGTACGGACGGTTTCACCCCCGAAATCGTGTTCTAATACCGAGATTCAACAGATTTTTCCCGGGCCATGGTCACCCCTTTTATCGTCGCCGCCCCGGCCGTCAATTATCCACCTTCTGTTGAAGTAGGACTTCGCGCCATCAGTGGCAATACGGACATGAGTGGTCATGGTCTTACCCTGGACCTCATCAGGAGGCACGCATACAGTCAATTGGGATACCATTACATTGCGGTGAGTTGCTCCGCTTTCCGAGCTCCGAATGGCTTATTTATCGACTTTCAGGTTGTGAACTTCACCGACGGCCGGACGGTCGATCTACCTGCCGGACACACCAATTTTGTGCCAACATCAGCACCCCTTCAAGAAAGGAGACCTTTCAGCTGGAACACAACATTTACAGCAGAAGATGATTGTCGAAATCACGATAATCTACCACAACGTAGAGAGCGCTCGGCGACCATGAAAAGGTGTCTTCCCGAGGAACTTCGTTCCGTATTTGTCGCAGAGGTGACACTGGATGAAGGAAACGTTGTGCAGCGAGGTCAGAAAGTGTACAGCTTTGGAGGGGAGAAATGTCTGACACACTGGTTCCTTGACGCAGGGCAGCCATTTAAAGGCAAAGTGAATGCCACGAATGGGTGTATGTATCGATGGGATCGACAAGTACGCAGCCCTAGACGATGAACTCGAGCACTCCACGGACTCTGCCAAGACAGAAGAGGGTCTGTGGGACTCGTACACCCGCGTGGGACAGCCAATCTACACCTCGCAGCGGCGGCGCACTCTCCGCCTCAAGGCTACCGTGCCGCTCGTAGTCTTGGGCGACATATCCGCGCGCCCGGCAGAACACTACCTCAAGCCGGGGCTCCCGTCACCGGTTATTCTGCCGGCACAGGGCGACGTGGTGTTCCCCGCTGCGCACCCAGTGACTATCGAAGAACCGCTCGCGAACACATCTGCGCGGCTCATGCGGGCGGAGGGCACTTTCGACCCTTACAACTCTGGGGTACATTCCAGGCGGCCGCATTGGCAGATGGGTGGCCGTGATCAGCCCGATCATTCCCGCCATTATAATCCAGGGAATTACGCGGGTCTGCTTTGGAAGAAGAAATTGGTGGCGGAGGAGGGGGATCTTGCCGGCGTAGTCTGTGGGAGCAGAAGTGGCTCACGGTGAGAATGCTCAAGGCCAACACCGTTTCGTCGCGACTCCGTAGAAGTTTTTTTCGTTTAGTTGACTACATGATCTGTACAAAGTTTTTATGCTACTCTTATCTCCACCGTCAATTCTAGACTTTATTTGGGCAAAAGTCGTGTCTTGAAAAATAGGCATCCAACCAACATCCAACAATTAATCTCTTTCATCAGTAATCACGCGTCGTTCGGAGTCGGCGGTGCATTACACAGTGACAGTATCTACGCATCTGTCAGAACATCCTCCGCCATACCCCAGTCGAAATCATGCTCCTTGCACTGAGGCAACGACTTCCACTCGGCATTGTCGATGCAGTGTGCCTCCCTGAACTCCCTCGTCTTCCACTGGCCTTTCGCCCCGAGAACCAGCGCCTCGAGCACTGCCTCGTAGTCGGCGCCGTTCTTCGCATACGCCTTGAAGAGCTTTTGGTCGGCTTTATGTTCCTTGAGCCCGAGTGTCCGTTCCATCTCCTGGGGAGTCGGGATCTGCCCGGCCGTGAATATCTCCGCGATGATCTTGAACATCATCGTGAACCCCTCGACCCATAGAGGCGCCGCTTTTTTCCCCCGAGGGAGATACTCCGACGGAATGTATTGTGTTAGGTGAACACAATTCTGGTTCACGTAGCCATATTCCGCGACGAAGTCACCAGCTCGTCCTGTGCACATGAAGCAACGACTGAAACGCGTGTTAAACTTATGCGTGCATGTAGGTTGTAGCGATCCTCTTGACGCACCTTGAAGAACATGCTTGGTTCGCGGTGACAGCCACTCGTCCTGGCACTGGCAGGTAGCACCAATCTGGAGTTCTCCGAATCGCGGAGCACTCGAGGGCGTCGACTCGGCGGAAGACTTCACGGACTTGACAGCGGCTTCCTCCGCTGCGGAGGGGGCCTTACGCTTTGTACCCTGGGGCTGCTTCTCAACCCCTTGCGCACTCCCTTGAGTTGTCTTCGCCAGTTTAGCATTGCTTTCAGCAGGCGCGGTTTCGCCTAGACGTGCGTGCGCGTAATATTCAGTTACTGCCTCATCGTTTGCGCGTATGGGGACACACCTGGACCATTCATGTCGGCGGTCGCGCCTTGTTGCTGCTTCTGTGTCTGGGCCGCTACTCCACTGGGCGGTCCATTCATTTTGGAAAGAGTTTTCACGCCTAGACATGCGATGTTTAGTTAGCGACGCGTGATTAACAGGTACTCACCAATCATTGTCGTTCGCGTCGAGTTCGTTCCAACGGCATCTTCCAGGGTCACGTCAACGGATCAGGCGATCATCATGATGGCCCAGCCCTGAGCCAACCCTGAGCTATGTATTTTTTTTTCTTTTTTTGCGGAACGTTTGATGTAGTCGAGAATAAAAGCACCGTGGATAAGTCACTCCCCGGCATTGCTTCCCGTCCACGCCTGAGCGTTTCATCCGGGCCGACATAGTCGGAAACTCCCAACCCGTTAGTGTGAGGCTTTTAGGCGAGTCCGTAGTGGATTAGTCCTCTCGGCTCCAGGCGGAGGAAGCTGTCAGTCAATACGTTCTGAGCCGAAGTAGTTCTTTTGCAGTCTTTTGCTAAGTTCGGAGCAAGCCCGCGCAGCTCCGGCCCGGCGAGCCGGCCCTTCGCTGAAGGGGCTTGCTTCAAACTGCGTCAAACAGAGGGCTTGAAGAAACCTTTGCTCTGACTTCCCTTCCTCATTATTTCCCTAGGTCTCTTTTGTACCTCATAGATAGTAACCCAGGCCTCCTTAGAATAATTTTTCCCGCACTTGAAAACTCAACTGGACTGTGGTGTCTTCGCGTCATTCTGACCTTCATCATTTTCTAGAAATCGCAGTGTGGAGGTCTAGGAGCTATAGAAAAGCATAAAAGTTGTGAGAGAAAATCGTTGATGACATGATTTCGAGTTCCCATGAATATTTCTGGGATTATCCAAGTACTCTGAAGGAGATAGGAAGCCGTCTCGAGTGGGAGGTCGAGATGTCACAATTTGTGACCCTGTGTTACCTCGCGTCCCGCTAATTAAGCTGCTAATTAACCATGTCGGTACCACATCCCGGCCACTCTTTAGACGTGAATCCAGACTGGAGTACACTACTGGACCCTGTGCAAACAACGGTCAGCCTCAACAACCTCGAAATTCGATGCCAACTGGTGTTTTCACTCCTCATCTTTCTCGGCCTCTCCATCCGGGAATTCCTCTTTTTCCTGTTTGAATCCTCCATCTCAGAGGTCAGGCAGCGAGTCGGTATCTTCATGGGCAACAGCAAGACAAACGGGTTTGGTCCTGAGCGTGTATTCAAGGCCTGGCACGACCGCTTTCCAAAAAGCATCCCTCATCTCCACTCCATTATTATAAAGCCTTGCATGGAGGAGATTGCACTCCAGGAGAGCGACCAGGTCATAAATGACCCTCGTTTGAAGGTCCGCCTGCTCGACTGTACACTCGATTTCATCCGGAATGTCCTCAATCCTGGTGTATTGCCTGGATTATATCTCGAGCTTGCACCTTATACATGGAGCTATCTCTCCGTGTTCACGACTTCTCCAAACAAGTGGCGCAAGCAGCGGGCACGGATGGGGAAGGATGGGAAGCCTGTAGCTCCTCCGGAAGCGGACGAATGGGAAGAGACACCGAGCGGGAGCACGGAGGACAGTGCGGAGTTTGCGGGAGACACGGGAGGATACTGGAAAGGGATGGGCTTTGCCC